>JAIEZT010000026.1:20706461-21199694 GCA_019594935.1 Periophthalmus modestus
TAATGTGTCAAAAAGCCCAACCAGGGATGGAAGTTGAAAATTAGCACTCACTATATAGTCCACATGCATCGCATCAGCTTCAAATTGTGTTTTGTAACTATGTGACTCCAGTGTCCCTGTAAAATAAATAAAAAGAACTATTGCAGTCACTGGGTCATGATTCAATTGAGCAATTGGTCTATCTACCTTTAAACCCAGCCAGTCTGACCAATATTTTAAAAGCATTGAGGGTTAGATCTCTCCCTCACTTGTTGGATGTTTTGGGAAATCACTTGGCACATGGCAGATGAACCATATCCATTCTGGTAAGTTCTTGATGCATGCAAAGTTTGTATCTATTCACATTATCTCTGCAAATTTTAAAATGTTGTATTGGTGTCATAGGGACTTGCTGGTGGTGAGCCTTCTCTTTTCCCATGACACTGTTCTCACACTAAGAGCGATGTAAAGGACTTGACCGACCAGCTCCTATTTATTTCCTATTGGGCTGGAGCAGGGAAGACGAGAAGAAGTAGAGAGGAGATCAGAGGGACACTAGAGGAAGTGGAGAGGAGAGCGGGAGCAGCAAGACATAACTCATTTGGATAGATTCTACTTGATCAAATGCTATCATGGCAGAGTTTTGCTACAGTTGGTTAATGTATACAACCAATATTAACAAAAAAGTGTCAAAAGTGTGTCAAAAGTACACAGTGTGTTTGTGCAGAGCCAACGTGAGTGAATTTTTATAAGTTATAAAGCTAGTGTTATAAACTAGTGTTATAGAGTTATAAAGCTACATAACTGTAGATGAGTGTTTTAATGTGAGTTGGTCTGAAGTCAAATTCACTGTGAAATGAACAGCCCCCCTGACACTGGGGAACACATGACGTCTTTATGTTCAGATGATCCTCCACATGAGGCAGTGAGCAGTGACACAAAGAGACATTTTACACAGAGTTCTCTCCACTGTTTCTGATTTGGAAATCACACCTTATTTATATATTTAGGTGTGAAAAAGTAAAAACAAACAAACAAAGGTACGCTTCAGTTCATAATATAGGCTGTAAAAAGAGAGTGGAAATATAAGTATTATTATTTTATTATATTTTATTGGAATCAAATTTGTTGAGTTCTCCTACCTGATTCATGGGACACCGTGACCTGTAGGCAGCACTTTTTAGATTTCTACTTTAAATACAATTCCACACTGTTAGATTTAGCTCATTCATACTTTTTTTTAAAGATTGCATATTAAAGAGAGCCCTATCATGCTCTTTGACATGTCACTCCTTACTGCAGTTCCATACACATTGCAATGAATATTATGCAAACACAAGACATTTGATTTTATTCTATATTATAAAAATGTGTTAACAAGTGTCCAAAATTGAAATGCGTTGATTGCGCGTCCCTGTCCCCTGACCAAAAGGGCCATGTCAAACTTTTCTAGCTTCTCACAATTTCTCACCTGCGTAGATAAGACCTCACCATACAACAGGCCCTGCAATTACACTGGTGACAGCATGGAGGTGCAAAATGAAAATAAGGAAGAATTTAAAACAATGTAAAAAAAAAACCAAAAAAAATGTCAAGATGAAAAGTAATTAATAATATGTGTAATTGAAACCTTTCCCACTCAAAGGGAAGCCATTATGTCAGCACGAAGGCTCATCTGGGTTCGTAACCACAGCCAGTGGTATTTGTGAGAGTTGCCATGAAGCACTGTGAATAGCCCTTCTCCTTCATTTTGTGCATCCACAAGAGATGCAGGGGTATCCCAAGCATCTTAAGCCGGGAGGGGTAGGGCTAAGGCCACACCACTTCAAATGGAGCAAATTCAGATGCACGCTTCAAACGCAGGGTTAGGAAGAGTTTCAAGAAACAAGAAAATGGAAATAAACTCTCAAATGCCATCAATAATCACTTTAATGACATTTATAAGGATTAAGATTGTTTTTTGTGTTTTTGTTCACTTTGCACCAGTGTCATCTGTCATCAGAGCGGAAGAGTTGTAGTAGTGTTTTGCAGTGTTGCGTATCCAGCTGTATTTGCCACAGAGCATGCCTCAGTTCACCTGCTCTGCCTCCTTTGTTGTGGACTTTACAAACTTAACCTAAAGGAGTGATAGACCTGCAACATATGAGTTTCTGCATGTCACATTTACATATGCATCACGGATTCTCATGGGTCAAAGCACCAAGGTATGACAAAAGAGATCCGACACAAATGCAGGCACGGAGGACATGTAGAGGAGCAGAGATGGAAATAGACAATATGGAAGATAACAGTTTGCTGCTTGACTTTTGTCTTGTTTTTTAGCGTTTAAAATAAAAGAAGCCTATAATTACAGCATCAACCTGTCCAAGGTCACAAGCATCATTTACACATCACAGTGGCTTCTCATTGAGCTTGCAAAACGTCACATTGCTGAATTATAATATCTCAGAGGCCAAATTAGACTATTATTAGAACATTTATTGGCATGTATTCTGAAATAATATAGGCCGATATTTTTTTTATGAATAATATAACATTATAGGTCCTGCTACATTATAATTATCATAAAATCCTAATTAGACCGGTTCACTATTTTAACACTATGCTTGCTATATATGAACAAAAAGCTGAGATAAAACAAAGGCTGTCTCAATTCTAAGCGCTGTGTTTTCAGCCCTAGCCCTCATGTTGAAGGGGTAGGGGAAGGGCTAGGGCGTCGAGGTACAACAAAGAAATGGGACTGGGCCTGGAACAAGGGTGTACAAAATATAGTATATAAGAGTGATACGAGAATAAAGTTGCAACATTTCAATATTAAATTGTAATTTAATGGCAACAAAGTCAAAGCCAGAAAGAGTCGTGATTTTATGATAAGGTTGTAACCCAAAAATATGTAATTTAACCAAAAACGGACATTTTATGATTTAGGGCTTGACGCTGAATCAAAATGACAGCAAACTGCAAAAGACTGGTGCTTGGATGAGTGAAAAGCTCACATAAATGCCTATTAAGGAGCCTGCAGACTGTGGCTCTCTCTGGGGCTCATTGGGCAGGACACAGGCCGAGCCGCAGACAGGTGGAGGAGTCTCAGCACATACCCATACTTCGCTTCGCTTAGCTTTGTTTCTCTATTTGCACACAATCACCATTATAAGATGTGCTCATTGTAAATAACTTCAGCCCCTTGTTTTGGGCTTGTGGAGCCGTGCACACTGGACAGTCCTGGTTTTACGCATTATAACGTAGTGTAATCTCTACGGCCATTGTGCTGTCCTGTTTCTGTCTTTATTGTCTCCTAAGGGGGACAATTATTAGAACATTTATTCTAAGGGAGACAATAAAGACTAATCTAATCTAATCTAATCAAATGGTTACAGTCTGGTCCAGTGCACAGAGCTGAAGCTGATTTCAGTCATTGACCCTGAATTCTTCATGTGGAATCAATGGCGTATACTGTTCCCCAGTACAGGGTCTAAAGCACTGCATACATCATGTATCCGTGGATATTCCAGGTATACTGCGTAAACATGAGCTGCCATAGCTCCACAGGCCTGAAAACAATTGCAAACAAGTGTAGAAAGCTCAAAGTCAAGGGAATAGATTTGGTGAAATTCGTGTAAAGACTCCTACACCTGTAGGTGTCCTGCCCTGGAGCATGGGGGTCATTTCTGGGGAATTGATTCAACAATTGTTAATGTTTAAAAGGCCAGAAATATAAAGTTCTACATCTTTTGTATTTAGGTTTTTACGTAATCTTTTAACTCAACTAAGTGCCATTCTTTTGCACTCTGGTCTTGGTGGCAAATTGCTCTTGCCACTAAATCTGGATAAAATTACGTCTTCTCTTAAAACTGTGACTTTATTCTCGTAAAATTATGACTTTAATGTCAAAATGTTACAATTATTCTCATAGTGCCTGTATAATTAATTTATTTTATTCATACATTTTATTTATTCATTTTATTTTTCACATGTTTGACCACACTGGGCTAAATGTGTCGCTGGTGTGTAGGAGGGGGAAACACAACTGTTCTATCTGCAGTATTTTACTTCCTCTTGAGACTATGCCAAAAAGAGACTCAAACATAACCTCACAGATGCCTGAGAATGATTCATAATTAATTAAAAACACAAGGAAAAAGAGTTCAAAGTGCTCTCTGTTTTCACCAACTTTTATTGATAAGAACATCTTGTCCATAGGCTGAGCTTTCAAATCAATCATTCAAACTTTATTTGTATATGCACTTTTCATGTGACATAAAGTGCTTCAAACAGGAAATAAATAAGCAACAGATAACAGAAACACTGCTTATTCATCAAAGAAGAAAAATGCTACGCAGCACTTTTTGGAAACTTGTTTTGCAAGAGTCAATGTGAACACAAAAATAAATAAATACTTTTAATCATTGACATTTAAGATAAAAAATTGGTCAGATTTCTTTCTCTAAAGTTTGTATTCTGCTCCAAAACACATACTTTTATGGACTAGACTGGCGATAGGCAACTCATGCTGTGTTCAGACCTCAGTATGAGGGGCGTCGAGTTTGCATGCAAAGGCTATGGCCTTGAGTGTTCATGCACCAGACACCAGAGTTGAAAAAGCTGAACTTTTGGTGTCTGACACGCTACTTCCAATCAGAGACTACACTCCAGTGAGGTAGTCATCTGGAAGAAGGAGAAGAAAGAGAAAGACCCAGACCCAGCCTCACTGTTGCTGTTTGCCTGTATGCGCCCAGTGTACAATGAACTGAATTGAACTCTCTCAACCTGGTCTGCCATCGTTCACAAAGAGACCGGGAAACAAAACATCCAAAGGCACTCGCAGACAGCAATGGACGCCCTGGATGTGTCAACTGTTTTTTCTGCGACATGCGTCAGAGGCGTCTGCCCTCAAATGTAAAGGTGTCCAACTAGAGGCATTTAATGAGATTTTGACACCGCAGTCAGAACGCATTTGAGTTCCCACACTTTGCTTGTAATTATTTTCCAGGACATTTTTAGCATCTACAAAAAGATGTAATATAAGACTATATCTGAAGTCCACAATTATTGCAAATTAATTACACTCCAATCTCTTTCAATCAATCATTCAAACTTGTATATGCACTTTTCTTCCATACATGATGCAACATAAAGTTCTTCACACAGGAAATAAAAAAGCAACAGTTATTAACAAAAACACTGGTTATTTATAAAAGAGAAATGCTATGCAGCGTATTTCGGAAACCTGTTTTGCAAGAGTCAATATTTTACATAAAATAACCTTTAATTTATGTGGCTGACATTCTGTCATGATCCATGTGTTTCTGTGTCTCGTTTTGTCTCCTGTGGCCCTGTTATGTGTCCTGTGTCTCCTCTCCCCCTCCCTCACCTGCCTGACTCCGGAGCTGGGCGGAGCCTCCAGCCACTCCCACGCGCACCTGCCACTCATCAGGCTAATCACCATCACCTGCTGTGGGTTTAAAGAGGGCTGGAGAGTGCTACCCAGGGCCAAATAATGTAATGTAACCCTTATCACCCGTGATCCTGCACTGTCACCTTTCCTACATCTTTATATCCAAAGGTTAATTTTCATCCGTTCTCACAAAGGGCCAGGGTCACAAAACGGCAAAACAATACAATATTGCACAATCATTGCAGAGTTCCCACCATTGCACAATCCCCCACAGTTCCCCTCTCACTTTCATTTTTTAAAAATTTGAACTTTAAAAGAACTAGATGTAGGACATTCACTCAGTGTTAATGAAGACTATTCCACAGATTCCCACCTTGGACAGATAATACATTCTGACCAAAGGGAGTCTGCCTGTGCGATATGACCAGATCCCGTCTGGTGGTGGCTTGTGTGGTTTTTCTGAATTTACATTTAATCTACTTCTTTAACAGCAGTAGTGCAAGGGAGTGTAGGATCTTATAAATTAGACAAGCTCTTTTACAATTGACCATGTTGTTAAAGTCCAATAGTCTGTTTTTTCAGAACATGACAGTGCTGGTAGGATTTTTTTTTTTTTTTAAATCCAATTTTTTTACACCTTAATTACGGAGGATTTAAGGGCTGTGGGTAAGGCAAAACAAGTACTCATTCTGATTAGTGAATTGGATTACCTGCAATAATTTTTTTTACATGACTTTTGACGGATAACATTGGATCTAGGATAACTCCAAGATATTTAAATTCTGGGACCAAATAATGTTCTACTCCATTAAGGAAAAAATTTGACTGCTTTAGTTCAGTATAACATTTTGAGAAGTACATACAGACTGTTTTTTGTGCCGTTTAACAAGAGGCATGAATCCTGGATCCAGCTATGCACGGACGATAAGGCATCTGTGAGGTCATCAGCAGGTTACTGAAAGCTTTTGGCTTGAGTATAGTTGACTGCATCATTCACATACATCTGTGAGAATACATTTGGACAAGCATTTGGCACATTATTGATAAAGCATGTGTGTTTAACTTGAAGAAAGCACCCCCTTTCTATTTTTTTAAGCATTGGGTGGAAGAAGTCATGTCTCATTTAAAGCTTGAACACTTGAGATATACTGTAAACTGATCAATTCAAATCATCATAAGACCTGTCAGCCAATCCTCCTTTATTTTGAATCTGAACTAATTTACACTTATTTTTCTTTTTTTTCTATTTGAAAGTGCCTGCTGTCCTGTTGTATTTTTGTGTAAAGTTTATGTATGTTCAAAAGTGTTTAAAAATCAATAAAAATAATTGAATAATAATAAGCCATGTGTGTTTTAACATCCGATTTAAAAATGGTGTTACTGCAGCTACTTTCCAATCAGCTGAGACAACCAAAAGTTGCAAAATGCATCAAATGCTTCTGAAATATCAGTGATCCTGAACATAGCCTGATCACGGTATATTATATTATTAGAGCAAGCAGGTGGAATCAAGTTATGGGTGATCTTCAGAGATTATTTAAACATTTTTAAATGAGTAGCCAAGGAGAGAGAGTATAGTTACATGTAGCTCCATTGTCTTGTCATTTTTGTTTATGTGTTGCCAGATAATTTTATTATTGCCTTTTGCATTCTCCATTACATTTATGAAGTGTTGGCCTGTCTTAGAGATTTACTCATATACAAAAAAATTTAAATGTAAAAAAATGTAATTCTTGATAAACTTCACAAGTGCAATGGAAAATTGCTGCTGGTTTTGAAAAATCAATCATGATCATTTCATTTTAATTTGTCTAATGAATTATTGCAGTGAAAGTTATTTTTGCTAGTTCTGTTGTAGCATGTGCTACAAAAAAAAAGGGAAAAAGGAACGAACACGACCCAGGATGCCGAAAGGGTAAATAATAAGTAGCTCTTTTAATATTGTGGTAAATGAGGATTACCATAACCATAAACTTAAAATTACACTACAAACAAAAACAACAAAATGAGGCTCGGCGAGTATAAAATTAAGGTAAAAATTAAACACAAAAGATCAAATTTCTCAGCCTCACTTTTAAGTCAGAGTTATGTTGGTCACAAAATTGACAAGGTTTTAAACTTCAGAGTAATACAAATGGCACAGACCAGGGTCCAGCGGTCAGGCTCTTGATTGTTGCTCCAATCACATGAAGCTGCCAGCTGGAGGAGCACACCAGGAGAAGTCCAGAGAGAGACAGTAGGGACAACACACACACACAACTGTAGGAGGAGCTGGACCTTGCTGAATGTCACTGTGAGGAACAAGAAAAAACACAAACACAGTTGTCCTGTAAGTAATGCATAAAAGATAAGCTACAGACCTCCAGCTCAGATTTACATCAGCACTTGAGTCTGCAGTGAGAGGATGGAGGGGCATTGGGTTCAACTCAAAAGTAACTTTGGAAGTGTCACTGGTTCACAGACTGCCACAAAACCAGGTAAGACTTTATTTCAGTTGTTCAGTCCTCTTTTAAGTAAAGTCAGACTTTATTTTTATAGCATTTAGAAGAAACTGCCATTGAACAAAGTGCAAACGGGGATAATAAAAATGTCATTCAAAAAAATTCAGCAAAATACAGTAATAGAAATGAGTGAACATTAAAGACTAATAAAATTATTTTAAACTTGATCAAGAAAGTCATAGGGAGTGAAAGAAGGAAGTACAGGGCTGCATTCTGCACTCCCTGCACATGGCGGAGAGTGACTGGACTGGTCCAGGCCATGAAGAAGGGAGATGCAATATCCCAATCTAGAAGTTATGATTGGATTAGGTTTATTTTAGTGATGGGACTTTCGGGTCCTTTGTGGGATCCGAATCTTTTGGATTTTCTCTTCAAAGAGCCGTTGAAAAGACTGACTCCGTTTCTGTGTAAGACAGAAGACAAATGTGTGAAGTCATTTTAGCTACAAACTAATCACAGAAAGAAATGAGCTCCACTTGAGGCTCCTTACTGAAGTAAAGCCCTACCTTCCTTTTCTTGTAAAAGAAATTAAAACATTTGTAATGTTGAGTCTGAATTGTTGTAATTCTTGGTTTGTGGGGCTGGACCAGGGCTCTCTGCAGCGCTTACAGAATGTCCAGAATGCTGCAGCTCGTCTGCTGATAAACATTAACAGACACAAACACCTGCCTTTGCTGTGCAGCCTGCACTTGCTCCCTATATCATATCGGGTGCAATTCAAAATGTTATTGTGTTTAATGCAGCTTTATACTCCCAAATTCCTGTGGTCAGCTGCCCAACTCCTGCTACCTGTGCCCAAAGCCAGGTTAAAGACCAGAAGAGACAGAGCTTTTTCTGTGGCAGTACCCAGACTATAGAACAGCCTCCCACTGTTTGCACCACACACAAACAGTGCAGTCCAAATATAAAAAAATGACCACCATCAGAAGAACAACCACTGACACCAGATTAGACACTCTGCTCCTGGAAACAAAAATCTATTAAATATGTATACAACAATAGTCCAATTGCATAAGTCCCATCAGACTGTCCGCATTCATTGGCTTGTTTCACTTGTCCAGTGTCACCAGACAGGAACAGTGGTAACTAACGACAAGCTAGAGTGGCAGGTCCAATCCATAACGACGCACAGAGAAGGGTACAGAGCCTTTCAGTGAGGCGCACGGCAGGTAAACGCCCAATCAGGTACAGCCCAGGTCAGACACAGGCAAGACATTTACAACACGGCCACAGCATAGGGTGTTAGTGAGCAGCGGGCTGTAGGAGTAGCAGTAGAAAAGGAGGAGGCATGAATTTGCAAGTGCATGTACCAATAGCATGGGTGCATATACTTACCTCTTGAACATGAACTTATAGCTCCAGCACGGGAGAGAACTTGAAAGCAGGCTTCAGTGCCTGTAGACAGAATGCACAGGGCTAAAGTTAAGGGGCTGCTAACAGCCAACCACAAATGTGATCCCTGACTGTTATAAGTCACTAACAAAGTATCTGTCCGCCTGTAGATACGCGATCATCCATGTTAAAAATAGATTCCTAAAGTAGCAGACTGATAACTACAATTTTGAATGAGAGCATCGGAGCATCTCTTAACTGCTGTCACAGATAAACACAGAAGTGGAAGCAAGTGGCAAAGCCCGACTATGGTGTATAATGCCACAAGTACAACAGTAGATCCATAGCTATTTCCTCAGCTAGTTATTGGCTGTTGTTTCGGTCAATGATGTGACGGGCCATTCACTCATAGTATTTCCTCTGCAAGGGCTTCTGCTACATTTCATGTAAAAAGCCTGTAGCATCTCAGAGGTCTATAGCTAGCAGAAAGCTTGATTTGACCACAGCCTTTTGATAAAAGAGCTCAAAGGAACATGTAAAATATTATGATCACCAAATACAACAATTACTGTTTTGTTTCCTCTTAGTATTAAAAAGTTTAATTCAAACCATGAACCATGAACCATCAACGTGTATCCTAACTGTGCCTATAAGCAGGGATGGGGCAGAAGAGGGCTCGTTCAATTTCAGAGAAAAATATGACAGAAAATCTGAGTACCATATTTTCCAGACTATAAGTCGCACTTTTGTTTCGTTTTCATAGTTTGGCTGGGGGGGTCCGACTTATACTCAGATGCAAGTAAGTGTCCAATATAAGTCGCATCTGAGTATATAATTTCACATCTTCATTACGGTCGCCTTGACAACCTGACAACCGCGTTTTTTCTTCATTATTATGCATTTTTCGACTTATACTCCGGAGCGACTTATAGTCCGGAAAATACGGTATTGTCAGCAAAACATCACCCAAAGGAAGAAGATACAATGAAAAAAGGTGGAGACAAGAACTGAACCCTCCATTCCATAGTTCGAGGGTAAAATTAATGGTCAGTCTGCACTGAGAAGCCTGTTAGATAAGTAAGAATAAAAGCATTTGAGAGCAGTGTCCATAGGTGGATTACAAATCTGGGACATGCATGGTCCATCTGTGTCAAAACAAATATAGCTGCTTACAAGGAAATAAAGAAAGGAAAAAAATATCACAGTGAACTGCAAAACATTGCAGATTTCAGCAGGTTAATGAACAAAGCACTTAATTTGAGAGAAATATTTGTCTGTATAAAAAATACAGACAGATATCATTCTGGATTCACCAGGCAAGTGCTTTAAAGCCTGACTGGTAAATATCAGTGATTTCATTAAAATATATATGTGTTAATAGTTAAGTGACAACCTTTTTTTGGACAAAAAAGGTAATTTCTAATTTCAAACACTTTGTGTTTACAGGGAAATGGATTCTACTGGTCTGCATCAGTCTTGGTCTTCTGTGCATCATACTCGCTTCTCTCAATGTCTATTTTCGTCTCTGTGAGTTACATAATCAAATAAAACAATACTACTAATCACAGACACAAAAGAAATATTTTTTGGATTTCTGAACCTTCCTCCAGACATTGATATCTCACTGCCTCGTTTGGAGGAGCTAATCTGAACATAAAGACATCATGTGTCCCCAGTGTCAGGGGGCTGTTCATTTCATGCTGGATTTGACTTTAGACCAGGGGTGTCAAACTCAGATTCACAGAGGGCCAAAATTTTAAACGGTGACTAAGTCCCAGGCCAACATTTTTATCAACATCTGCATGTTTTTCAGAAGAGGTGGATTAAATTTGAATGAGGCAGGTGCAGATGCTACCTGTCGCCTGGTGGGGCCGGCGCCAACTTATTTGCAGTATTGTATTTGTAGTATTATCAGTGCATGCGCTATATTGATGCAGCAGCTGGTGGGCCAGCTCAGATACATATTTGATATGATCTTGCGGGCCAAATATAATTATATTGAGGGCCAAATTTGGCCCACGGGCCAGAGTCTGACATGCCTGCTTTAGGCCATCTCACACTGCATTGAAAGACAGAGCAATACCTTTATGTTGAATTGACACAATTTGTGTTGGTATCTTTGTATGTTCTTATGGACATATTTGGACTGAGTTAAATCTACACTGAACACTCAAGAAAATAAAGAGCTTGTAGAATTAACACGATGAAATTATGGACACTTGTTGCACGTGATGCATTTGGGTAGATTGTACTTGATCAAATGCTGTCATGGTAACATAAGATTTTTGCTACAGTTTGTTGGTGTATAGGTTCAACATGTCACACGCACATGCTGTGCAGAGACAGCATGAGTGAAATATGATAAAGCTACATAACTGTAGATGAGTGTTTCAGTGTGAGTTGGTCTAAAGTTAAATCCAGTGTGAAATGAACTGCCTCCTGACTCTGGGGAACACATGATGTCTTTATGTTCAGATAAGCTTCAGATGTCCTGGACTGCTTCCAAAACAATAATAAGAGAAAAAGAGAAGAAATGTATGTATGTATATATATATATATATATATATATATATATATATATATATATATGTGTGTGTGTCTCCTGTACAGTACAGAATGTGTTCAGACAAATTTACATAAATGTTGGATCGCAGTGTGACTCTGAAGTGCTGTATGTTTGCAAGTTTTCGTCCTGATAAAACCCACAATGTCAATGAAACGTTCTGCACCGACAGTATTTCTAAAAGCTATCAGTTTTATTTACAGTATAGAAAAAAAAAGTTTATATTTTTATTTCTCAAACAAATTGATCTTTGGTTTCATTCTATAATACTGTACTTATTTTTTTAACTCTACAAAAGTTTGAACTTTGAGAGTATTTAAATGAGAGAGAAATGTGAGAAAATGTAAATGTCTGTCAGAGAAAAGTGTATAAAGTGTGTGGTGAGGGGTTTTACAGCCTTAAAACGTAACTGTAAAAAAAATAAAGCTGACTACTTTGTGGATTTCACCTACTGCGGGTTATTTTTAGAACATAACCCCCATGATAAAGGAGGGACCACTGTATTTTGTAATATTTCTACTGAAATCAGATCTATTTATTACATGACGTCATGTGTGTTCCTCTTTCCATGGAGCACTATGATGCATGTAGGCAGCACATTTTTAAGATTTCTACTGTAACTACAGTTACATACTGTTAGATTTTACTCACTGATAATTTTTTTGATTAATCTATTTGTTATTGCCTCCCGCTCAGTCCCGCACGTGTAAAACACCTGCGGGCTGCTGACCTGCTGCGGCCTGCGGTCTGTGTCTGACACATGTGCCACAGACGCTACTGACACAGAGGAGGGGGCGTGTCTACCTTTGTCCTAATTGACGCGCCAAAACAACAGCAGAGCATTATGGGATTTGTAGTATAAGCGGTGAATGCGGTGTTACAGCGCTGCCACAGTATAATACCGGCAGGCCAGCTCTAATATTAATTTGAAATTGCCTAAAATGTTCACGGCTAAGAAGCTAAATGCTCCAGGCCACTCTGATGTCGTCCCGTCATGTCTCAGCCTGTGTCTGTAGCTCGTACCTTGTGCTCGTGCTGCCCTTGTGTGCCCATCCTTCCAACCGTGATCCCATGTCTTTCCATGTCCTCAGGTCTCTCCTGCCCGTGCCCTTCCTTCATTTCCTTCTTTTTTTCCTTGTTTGCCTCTTTGATCCATTTATCAGTCCCTCAGTGCCTGCTGTTGATTGCAGACAGGTGGATACAGCCAGGGTCCTTTGCTCTGGGTCAGGTGACGGGTGGGGCCTGCACTCAAAAACTTATTGTCCAACTAAACACAATAGTTCAAATTCAAAACATGCAAGGCAACCAAAATAACTATAAATCAGGAAAAAATATCCAAATCAATTATAACAAATACATACCAACTACAACATGCAAAATAATTAAATAGATCATATTCCCACAATGTGTGTAAGTTCTAAAAATATAACCAATTTGACAATGTTCTTGTAATAAAAATTGCTGAAATGATATGAAGTTTCAACTAAATTATTTGAATTATTAAAGTAGGATTTTGATAGCTGACAGCCAACAGCTGACACTTCTCACCCTGGACATGGACTAATTGAGCCACTTCCATCTGGCAGGAGGCTACGGTCCATCAGGACCAGAACCTCTCGTCATAATAACAGTTTCTTCCCCTCTGCTGTTTGTCTCATGAACACTTCATAATACCTGCACTAAACTGGACACTTTATAACACTGGTCACCTTAATAACCCTTGTTGCACTGTTGTTCTGATTCTGCTGTTGTAAATATTTTTCTACCTCTAAATATCTTATCTTATTTTATATTTAAGCATATCTTTTTTGTGCATGCCCTTATTTGTATTTGTATTTCTTCAGTGTGTGTGTTTTTTTTTTTTTTGTGTGTGTGTGTGTTTTTATGTGCACTTTATCACAGCTGTGCAGGTCAGCTGTGCTCACTGACCATAGCAATAAAACTCTTCTGATTCTGATTCAGATATTGACAAGGGAATACATAAATGGTAAAGGTGCATTAGGTCAGTTTATAAAAAAAAGATTTCTCTTTGAGTAATGGTGGTTTATTATACAATCAGAAGGAACTTATGTAAATACTTTGTTAATAATGTGAATAGTCAAACCCTTTACCCTTTAACCCTTTACACAAATTATAAAGTTAGTACAAAAAACAGCTGTATGTGCATATACTCTCAAATTGTGTTTCCTTTTTACTGAATCATGTGACAGTCCAAAACAAACTATTTATCTTTGCAAAATATGAGCATTACTTCAGCTTAAACATTCTTGAGTGCATGTAAATTCATTAGTCATTATCAAAAGAGACATCAAATAACATCCCATCTTTAATCATTTGACCAACTTATAACTTTTTATAATGTCCCTGAGTTAAATAAACCTGCCTCCTTTATGATGTTAGTGCTGAAATGTAAGGTTCACCAATTATTCTGGCCTGATTTCTCAATTTCATTCACTTGTTCACACAAGTGACTCTTGGCTATGGGGCCAGCTTCTTCACAAGGTGTAATCATTAAAATCATTTTCTGTCTTGTAGTTTTCAAACCTGTCAGCAAAAACAGTCAGAGAAGAGCAGAGAAGATTTGGAATATACAATGTCTTTTCAATATAATATGGAAGGAACATTATAGTTACAGACACACTGAACTTAATGTCACCATTAAAATTGTTATGTTTTGCAGTTTCTGAAACCAGGAAACTTGAAATAACTGAAGAAAGAGACAAGCTGAAGCTAAAACTGCAAACCATAGGTGAGTAGAAGCCTGCTCTAGTGAATGTAGGAGGCTACCACCAAAACAGAATATAATGTGAAGGTAAGTAACAGTGTGTCCACACTTATCCTGGGTTGGTCTTGGTTGAGACCAGTTAGAGACTTAATGTGGATTTGGTTTGGTTCTTCTAGTCACTAGTCCAGTTCTGGATTTGGTCCCAGTTTTGTCACAATTGTGATGTGATGATTGTCCAAGTTTGAAAGCTCCTTCAGCCTGCCACACACTACAGGATGATGTGGCTTCTCCCAGATTTAAAATCTCATAAAATTCCTCATGTCTTTGGTCAGCACTTTTTGTTTCATGTTTAAAAGTCCTCTGACTTAAATGTTTGAATTTTTAGTATCATCTCATCATTTCAGATAACTACACATCTGAAGGTTGGCTATATTTCCAAGGCAGTTTGTACTTGCGCTCCACCACAGAGCGGACCTGGCAGGAGAGCAGGGAGTACTGTCAGAAGAGAGGAGCAGATCTCACCATCATCAGCAGTGAACAAGAGCAGGTCTGGAGCTAGGGACCAATTTAAAATAACTACATCTACTATTTAACTACTGCTTTTGTTTCACAGAGATTTGCACATTCAGCATTTAAGGGGCCCATATGGATTGGACTGAGTGACCTGGAGCAGGAGGGGGTCTGGAAATGGGTGGATGGCTCACTGCTCACTACAAGGTTCACAGAGAATTTCATGAATGAAACTCAAAAGATAATAATAAAATCACTTCTCATAATGTCATTTAGTAAATATCTGTTTGAATTTCAGCTTTTGGAGTCCTGGGGAGCCAAACAATCACATCAAAGATGAAGACTGTGGTGAACTGAACAATACCAACGAGTTGAACAATTGGAACGACGTCCCCTGCGGCAAGAGAAAACCGTGCATCTGTGAAAAGAGACTGGCTGAGTGATTTTAGAAGCATTTACATATGTCAAAATTATATATTTTGAATAATTTCTTTTACAAAAAGTTGTTTTTGTGATGCTAAAGGGCTACTTTGTATCTTCTCACATTTAGACCAAATAGTTTAAATGACATTGCTCACATATTCATTGTCGATTGTATGAACTACATTTTAAAACTATACAAAAGTTGTTAAAACAGACACACAGTGTTTACGGGAGAACTTATTTTGAAAGGGCATCGGAAGTTTATATTGACACCCATTCAAAAAATCCTGGAGGTGCTCTGTTGATGCTGAAAAATGTAATTTCCACCTTGATTTGAATGACACACAGCTCAGTCCTAATCCTGCGCTCCTGTGTGGTCCCCTGTCTGTGTCAAACTTCTCAATTTGTCCTAAATCAATACAATGTTGAGGCTGTTGTGAACCCACCTGATCCTGACTATGTTTGATGACTCGTTTGCTGAGAGATCTTAAGCTCATAGTGAGCAAAGTTTCAACTCAGTGAGTTCCATTTCATGCTCTGGATGGCGGTGCGGATTTGTCCAGCAATGGCTTGGGCATGGCTGATGAGCAATTTGATTAAACCAAAAAAAAAATAATAATAAAATGAGAAAAAGTAAAAAAAACAAACAAAACAACAACAACAACAAAAAACTATTGTAGTAGTAATAGTAGTAGTAGTGTAACTCAATCAATACGACCAATCAGGTTGCATTTTCTTTCATGTGTTACATAATCGGTATGACTAATCAATTCTGTTATTCCTGTACTTTTATTTTGTTCAAGTGTATTGATCATTTAAATGTTTTTTTTTTATTTTTATTTTTTATGTGATTTTGGGTACATGTATATTTTTTCATGTGTGATTTTTAAATAAAGATTTAATTTGAATTTATTAAAAAATAATGATTTATTATAATCAAAAGGGGGAATTGTAATGGCTTTCTTTACCTTAAATCTTTACTTGTATTGTTTAGGATCTTTTTGACCTCACCTTCTTAATACCATCTGTTGTTATTCATGGGAGAGTCTTTTGTTTGTGCATCTAACGGCCTGGAGCCACTTGGACTAAATTAAACTGGTATGATTGTTTTGATGGTGTAAACACGCTGTATGTTCATTTGGAGACTGAGGGTGAGACGACACTATTGGGAACAACATCTCTTTGACGGTTGTGCACAATTGATTCAATAACCCAGACCTTTTGATTCAAGACAACTTCTCTGTTGCACAATCTACACTGCTGTCTGACCAGATAATAATAAAATTGATTCCTTCGCACTGTGACTGCTTTGATGTAAATTGGGAGTTATTGTTGGGGAGTTTTTCCTCAGTTAATAAACATTTAATAAAACATAAAATTACTGTCACTGATAATGAGCTCAACACATGCAACTGTTTTACTAATTCTGCTCTTAGTTGATTTAACCCTTTGCTGGAAATTGCAAAATACTTTTACACACATGTTTATTATTGTTGTTACCATCTGTATGTGCTGTCTGCTATTGCCTCTTTCAATGATAATAAAGATACTTTGAACAGTGGACACACAATCTGCAGAGTCCACACTCAGGTATGACTTTTCAGAATTGAAAGTAATAAAAATTTTGATATGTTATTTTCCTTTGCTAGTTTGTAAAACTGTAGGAGTTAGTGACCGGAGCCGTTTATGTGATGACTCTGAGGCTGTGTGGCTCTTTGTGAAGCACAGAGGCTTTGAGTGCAGGGTGTTGAGTCGGGGCACTGTGACCTGTATAAAGTCTCTTTTAATGTTCATGTTTTGAATCCCTTACCAAGAAACTTAGGGGCAAAACTGGCTTTTTGTATAGAAATAAGTCCTGCTTTTCCTTTCATAGTAGGAAGTATCTTGTGCAATCACTGATGTCCATATTTGATTATTGTGTCATTTACATACATGCTTCCTCCTTAAAGCCTCTCAGTTCCATTTATCCAAATGAGGTCCAGGCGGGGTGAGCAGGACACTTGGTGCTGCTTCAGAAGAGCCGACTCTGGAGGAGTAGGAACTGAGAAACCCCCAGAATGAGTCTAAACCAAACCTCATCTCTTTAATTCCTGAAGTATAAGCCCCGCCCACAGAAGAGAAAGGCCAGTAGGAAACAGTTGCCTCAGTCAGAAATGGTCCTTTGCTTATGCCTTGGCATCTTGGATCTTTGCTGCGAAATTATTCACTGCAAATTTCACACCCCTAATTTTGACTGTTGAATTTGAGGACTTTTTTTTTTTTTGAAACTTTTTTTTTATTCATTATCTAATGAAATAAATTATCCTCTGTAGAAAACATCATCTCCACGTGTGCACGTATAGGTGGTTATATGTGCTCTTAACTTTCTTAGAGAAACTGTAACAGTTTCATCCCAACCTCATCTTGTCCAGAAGCTTCTGGTCAGGGCTGTTTTGTGCCGGTAACCAGGGGATATTATGTGGGGATCTACAGGTACAAAGACATCAGCCCTTGTGAGGGGAAAATTTGTTTCTCCTTTTTGGATTTGAATTTGGATGTAAAACAAAAATGATAATACAGAAAAAAAAAAATAAAAAGAGAACCAATGAGATGACGATAACATTTGGTGACTGGAAAATAGAGGATTATTTTAGAAAAAAGTTTGGGTGTAGCAAAGGGCCTTTTTATTGAAGTTATGGTTTCTGTATCCTACATTCAACCTTCAGTTTTAAGCTGAGCCCACTTCGACTCTAGTTGTTCTTGTTGCCCTGTTGCTATTAGTTGATGACCTGTAAACAAATAAACTTTGCTGCCTGCACCGGGTCTTTCAGTAGCTCCGTTACATAAAGACGTTGTCTCTGTCTCAACAGAACATACTAACACTTATGCAGGTTATGTATCCTTGTAATTAGCAGAATCTCAGCTAAAATACAACCACAACATCTGGTTATAGTTTTTGTTGATTAAACTGAGTACACTTCTTTCTTAAATTAAGGAAGTTATCTGAAGAGGAAGTTATGGTTATAATTATCTAAAGAGGAAAAAAAAAAAGAAGAAGCAGAAATACAATTCTATTTCTTGATCAACTTCTTGCAAGTGCAATGGAAAATTGTTGCTAAAATTTCCATTTAATTTGTCTAAGGAAATACTGCAGTGAGTTATAAAGTTATTCTAGTCAGTTCTGTTGTAGCATGCATCATGCTGAGTGCTGAATGTCACTGTCCACTTTGAGAAAATGAGGAACAAGAAAAAACAGAAAGGCATTAGTCATTGTCCTGTGAGTAATGCACAAAAGATGTGCTGCAGACCTCCAGCTCACATTTGCATCAGAACTTGAGTCTGAAGTGAGAGGATGGAGGAGAGTCGCGTTCATGCAAAAAGTAAGAGAAATAACTCTGGAAGTGTCACTGGTTCACAGACTGTCACCGAACCAGGTAAGACTTTATTTCAACTGTTTTCTGGACTTTGTTTCTATAGCATTTAAAAAAACCCTCAATTGAACAAAGTGCTAAACAAGCCATAGTAAAATAGTGACTCAAAACATTTCAACAAAAACAATCAATAGAAAACAGGGAACATTAAAGACTAATTAAAGAATTTTAAACTTGATCCTGAAAGTCATAGGGAGCAAGAGAAAAGAAAGTACAGGGCTGATATGCTCCTATTTTTTAATGTCTGTCACCAGACGAGCCACTGCATCCTGCAAGAATCAGTGTTGCACTAACACAAAATGATGTTGTAGAAGCCACTGCAAACATGGCAAAAGCCTGTAGAATCTATAGCTCGCTTTTTATCAGTATGTTTTAAATATTTAGAGCAGCTGGACATGGCAGTGACTTAGACCAACAGATAAAAAAATATTTTTCCAATAAAAGTGGATGTGGTTCATAGTATGGATGGATCTATGCTGTGAAAGACACACATTTATATATTTAGGGTTCATAGTAGGTTCATAGGTTCATAGCAAAATGTGGAATTAAAAAAGCTTTTTGTTTTAACAATATGAAAACATATCACATCTCAATTCTTGTAAAAAAAAATAAAAAAAAATATTTCCCCTTACCACAAAAATACATGTAGAATAGGGAGAGAGAGATTCTCAGGGGAACTATCCTGGTTAAATAAAGGTAAAGTAGAATGATAGGAATGCTTTTGAGACCAAGAATAATGTAGTGTAAAAGTTAAAATATAGTTTCATAATTGTCTATAATATATTATAACTGGCCGTCATGCCAGTATAGGGCATGCACCTATAATACTATGAGCCCCAGAATGCTTTGCAAATGTGTTGGCGCTGGCCCCCACCACTTCTGTTGTTCTGTTGACACTTATTAGCATCTGCTACCTGTCGCCTCAGTCAAATTTAATCCACCCCTTCTAAAAGACATGCATATGTTGTTTTTGTTTCAATAAATATTTAGTTTTGCCCACGAATTACTAACCGTTTTAAATTTTGGCCCTCTCTGAATTTGAGTTTGACACCCTGCTTGGGAAAAGTACTTGGAATTATACATCCTCTCTTTAGCATTTACTCTGAAACTTTTAATTAGCAAACAAGAATAAATATAATGGAATACAAACTAAATGATTCCATCACACCCATGCATTTTTTTTCACTAATTGTTATTGTTCTTCAAACTAGTCGCCAAAACCTGTCGAGCAAAAAGATGAGCTGCTGAAAAGCCATTCTTGTGAGTAAAATGTGGAGCTTAGACACATGCTGCTCAAATGTTCTATTACAAATACCATGGTCTTTTTCAGTTCTGGAAACCTGTCACCAAACCCTGACAGGTTGGTTGTATTTCCAAGGCAGTGTGTACCTGGGCTCCACCACAGAGCAGAGCTGGCAGGAGAGCAGGTGGTACTGTCAGCAGAGATGAGCAGATCTCATCATCATCAGCAGTGAACAAGAGCAGGTCTGGAGCTAGGGACCCATTTAAAACAACTACATCTACTATTTAACTACTGCTTTTGTTTCACAGAGATTTGCACATTCAACATTTAAGGAGCGCAGATGGATTGGACTGAGTGACCTGGAGCAGGAGGGGGTCTGGAAATGGGTGGATGGCTCACTGCTCACTACAAGGTTCACATAGAATTTTATGAATGAAACCCACATGATAATAATAAAACCACTTGGCATAATGTCATTTTGTAAATATCTTTTTGAATTTCAGCTTTTGGAGTCTTGGGGAGCCGAACAATCACAACTATGGGGCTGAAGATTGTGGTGAACTGAACTATGGCGACAAGTTGGAAAATTGGAATGACGACACCTGCACCAACAGCAAACCGTGCATCTGTGAAAAGAGACTGGCTGAGTGATTTTTGATGTATTTACATATGTCAAAATTATATATTTTGAATAATTTCTTTTACAAAAAAGTTTTTCTTGCGACACTAGCCCTTTGTATCTTCTCACATTTAAACACCAAATAGTTTAAATGACATTGCTCACATATTCATCGTTGATTGTATGAACTACATTTTAAAACTATACAAAAGTTGATAAGAGACGCACAGTGTTTATGTGACTGAGAACTTATTTTGAAAGGGCATCGGAAGTGTATTTTTTGACACCCCTTCTTAAAACCCTGGACATGCTCCTTTGACGCTGAAAAATAAAATTTACACCCTGATTTAAATGACACACAGCTCAGTTACGGCCACTGGACAGACATGACATTGCTGCTGTAGACTGTCCGACCAGATTGATTCCTAAAATTGATTCCTACGCACTGTGACTGATTTGATGTAAACTGGGAGCTATTGTTGGGAAGCTTTTTCTCAGTTAATAACTGAACATTTAATTACTGTCACTGATAATGAGCTCATCAACACACGCATGCCACTTTTTTTTTAGAAAATGTTTTACTAATTCTGCTCTTAAATAATCTGCTCTTACTAATTCTGCTCTGGTTAAAGTCACCAAACCAGTTCTCCAGCAGTTACGTGTGTGGCCAGAGGGATCCACAGAGGCACTCCAAGACTGTTTTTCCACCACTGATTGGAGTATATTCAGACAAGTAGCCACATATAATAACTCTGTTTACCTCCAGGAATATACAGAGACAGTCACGTCCTACATGAGGAAGTGTATGGATGATGTCATGGTCACAAGAACCATCACCATCCGAGCAAATCAGAAGCCGTGGCTGACAGGAGAAGTCCACAGGCTCTGGAGGGCTCGGAATGTGGCCTTCAAAGCTGGGGACATGGCCGGCCTGAGGACAGCCAGGGCCAATCTGGCACGTGGTATCAGGGTGGCAAAGAGGCAGTACTCTGAGAGGATCGCTGACCACTTCAGGGACAGCAGAACCTGTGGAAAGGAATTCAGTCCATCACAGACTACAAGCCCCCCCCGCAGACCTATGACAGCTCCACTCCTCTGCTGCTGAACCAGCTCAATGACTTCTTTGCCCGCTTTGAGATGAACAACAGCACCGCGGCTCAGAAAACTCCACCCCCTCCCGGCGACCAGACGCTGACACTATCCCAGGATAGTGTGAGACGTTCCCTCAAAGGGATAAACGTAAGGAAAGCCCCAGGCCCCGACAACATCCCTGGCCGTGTCCTGAGAGACTGTGCTGTGGAGCTCACTGATGTCTTCACTGACATCTTCAACATCTCACTGAGCCAAGCTGTTGTCCCCACGTGCCTCAAGACCACCACCATCATTCCAGTCCCGAAGAAGCCGACTCCCACCTGCCACAATGACTACCACCCGGTTGCACTCACTCCCATCCTTATGAAGTGCTTCGAGCGGCTCGTCATGCAACACATCAGATCTTTACTCCTCCCCACCCTGGATCCCTTCCAGTTTGCATATCGGTCTAATCGCTCCACCGATGGTGCCCTCCACTCAGCCCTCACCCACCTGGAGACCAATAACTCTCACGTCAGAATGCTGTTCATCGACTTCAGCTCAGTATTCAACACCATCATCCCCCAGCAGCTCATCCACAAACTGGACCGATTGGGACTCAGCACCTCCCTGTGTAACTGGCTGCTGGACTTCCTGACGGGGAGACCACAGTCAGTTCGAGTAGGAAACGACACATCCAGCACGGTCGTGATGAACACAGGGGCCCCCCAGGGATGTGTGCTGAGTCCCATCCTCTTCACCCTTCTGACTCAAGACTGCACCCCGACATCCAGCTCCAACCTTTTTATTAAGTTTGCGGACGACACAACTGTGCTCGGTCTCATCCACAACAACGCTGAAACGGGCTACAGGAGTGAAGTAAGCAGGCTGGCCACGTGGTGCAAGGACAACAATCTCCACCTGAATGTGTGAGAAGACGAAGGAGATTGTTGTGGACTTTAGGAGAGCGCAGAGACCCAGCATGCTCCACTTATCATCAACGGTGCTGCAGTGGAGCAAGTGAGCAGCACCAAGTTCCTGGGTGTGCACATCTCTGAGGACCTCTCCTGGAGCAACAACTCTGCATCACTGGCCAAAAGAGCTCAACAACGCCTCTACTTCCTCCGCAAACTGAAAAGAGCAAGAGCTCCGGCCCCCATCCTTCGGACATTCTACAGAGGCACCATCGAGAGCATCTTATCCAGCTGCATCACGTTGTGGTACGGCTCTTGCACCGTCCTCTGCAAAAAGACTCTGCAGCGCATCGTCAGAGCAGCTGAGAGGATCATCGGTGTTCCTCTCCCCCCTCTACTGGACATTTATCACTCCCGCCTCACCCGCAAAGCCACCAGGATTGCAGGTGACCCCACCCCATCTCACAGCCTCTTCAGCCTGCTGCCATCAGGGAGGAGACTGCGGACCCAGGCCAGAACCAGCAGACTCAGGGACAGTTTCTTCCACCAGGCTGTCAGGAGACTCAACTCTCTCCCTGCCCTGCCCTACCCATATCCCCCTGTATCACTGAGAAAACTGGATATGAAGCACTCCTCACTTTTTTATGTTTACTCCACATATATATTTAGCACTACCTCACTTTTATCCGCAATCTCTGGCTGTTTACACTTGTGTTTCTCTTGAATGTTTTCTGTTTTGTTTATGTCTAAATGTTACTTGAAGGGTTTGCACATTTCTTTTTTTTGTGGTTTGCACATTTCTTCTTTTTTCTTGTTTGTAATTTTTAATTTATTCTTTTTATTTTATTTTTTGGCACATTTAATATGTTTGCACTGAGGTGGGAGAGGACAGCAATTTCATCTGCGCTATTCATCTTGTATGTATATGCACATTTAACAATAAAGAGAAATTGAATTGAATCTTAATTAATTTAACCCTTTCCTGGAAATTGCAAAATACTTTTAAAAACACATGTTTATTATTGTTGTTACCATCTGTATGTGCTGTCTGCTATTGCCTCTAATAATAAAGATACTTTGAACAGTGGACACACAATCTGCACAGCCCACACTCAGGACTTTTCAGAATTCAAAAGAATTATAATTTTGATATGTTCTTATTTTCCTTCACTAGTTTGTAAAATTGGAGGGGTTAGTGACCGGAGCCGTTTATGTGATGACTCTGAGGCTGTGTGGCTCTGTCTGTATAAAGTCCCCATATAAAGTCTCTTTTCATGTTCATGTGTTGAATCCCTAACCAAGAATCTTAGGAGCAAAATTGGCTTTTTGTTTAGAAATAAGTCCTGCTTTTCCTTTCATAGTTTCAATTCCATTTATCATAGTGCTCTCCATTTTACACCTGGTGATAGTATCTCATGTATCATCGTATCCTTTATCAGAAGGTTGGCTGGTCATCTCTAGCGGTTTGCGAAGAACAACACATGCTTATTTATAAGGCCCTAAGTGGCAAATTACTTAATGATAAATGTATGAACCATCAGACTTGCTCACAAATGGACATCGGACTGACTGTTACTCATGTAAACTCTGAAACTGCAAAGATTGCCTTCCAACATTTTTACTCCAGGCTCCAGGATACCCTTGAGCTGGAGCGACTGGCTCTCATACAAACATTTAGAATTGAATAGAAGAAACATTTTGTTTAAATTGCACATGCTTTGTTTAATTCCTACTTATAACATGTTTGTATCTTGTCTTGTACTTACTGTTAACAGGGTGGTCTTGCAAATGAGAGCTTGCTCTCAAGGGCTTAAAAAAATAAATAAATAAAATAAATAAATAAAAAAGTGCAACTCCTGAAAAAGTATGTATGATTAATAAATATGTAAGCACAATAAATGAGATCCATATTTCTCTTCATGGCAAATCAATCATTAATGACCTATCTTACTATCGTAGTGTGCTAATTTTTTTAGAAGAATAAAGTTTGACATTTTCCCGCCATACAGTATATGGTGCAGAGGAACTGACCACCACACCTGTGAGAACAGGTCAGTTGTTCTGTGTGCCAAGGCCACAAAAAAATTAATTAAAGCCAGAAGCGGTGATCATGGCCCTCGCCACCGTGCAAATGTCCCTCCCATGTGCCCAGCGTGGATATGCACCCGTCATGGACTTGGAACTGCCTCTTAATTGCAACCATTCCTGTATGCGACTGCCTGACAAGCCATTCTCCCTTCTTGACAGCCACCCAGGCCACTATCTACTCTTCACCCTATTTCCAGAGTGAAGTGTGCCAATTGAAGATTGAACCAGAAAAATTGTGCATAATACATGAGGTCCCTATGGTGTAACTGACTTTAATGACCGGAGTGATTGAATCACTCTGCACTCGGGAGTCATAGAACCATAGTTACACATGTAATTCATCAAACTGGTGGGGTCCATGACTGGGGTTGTTATGCATGATAAAACTATAGTGTAAGTGACTTTTTCAACTGGAGTAGCCAAAATAATGCTTGTGTTAATTTTCAATAAATTTGCATAAAGTAATTTCTGTCTCTGTATATAGATTTGGAAAGTCCAATGTGAAATATTGGATGTTTATGTTCTCTCAATCCAAATTATTATTATTTTTTTGGATGTATGTCAAAGTGGCGGCAGAAATGCCATCCAACATGGCTGAGTATTGCTCCAGTTATGTTTTAGTGTTGTCCTCACGTGTAACATTGCTCCTATGAATTTCATTGGTCTAAGACAAAGCAAATGTGCCTCTCGTCCCATAGGCTTCACTTAAAAGGTGGCGCTATAGAGCCAATTTGTGTGGACCATGTTAAGTGTTATGAGAATTTATTTTACACTAAGCTGGTTCACTCTGCCAAGTTTGCTACATTTCTATCCATGTTTAGTGAGTCTTTTCCCTCAAGATCACTTGATTGTAAAAGGACAACCAGAATTGAGATGGGAAAAGACTTTTGGCCGTGCTGAAATGGGACAGATCCAGCCCACGGAGCCGCTTCTGTCACTCAGCAACAAGACACGCGGCTGACGCTGAAGGATGCAGCTGTTGAATTGGGACAAGGCTTAAGTGCTCTCATTCGGTCTCCTTGTATATATAAAGATAAATAAAATTAAGTAAAAAATTAAATTTAAGTCAGAGCGCAATTCACTTACAATTGGAACTTTGGAAGACCCTAGAGGCAAAACTGTACAAAACAGGACATGGGACTCATTTTCTGATCAGGGGCATGCATCCAAATTTTCTGCAAAGTTTCTACGTTCCACCACTGTGTGCAGCACCCGGTGCTGCTGCGGTGTCCTGACATCGGGAAGTGATGATCTCCCTGTGTACTCAAGGCTGCAACAAACCCAATAGTAAAACTCATGTGCTACCCACACCCAGATGGGCGCAGTAAGACTAAGAGTGGTTCAGAAGCGTGAGAGGTTGAGCTCTACTGACTATAGTTGGCCTCACCTCCGCACACAGCTTGGGCTCTGGAACCCAACTCTTTGAGAGGGTCTGGACTCTCAGTTTCTTTCGTATTACCCATGGGGAGTGGCAGTGAGCTGGTGTGGGCTTGCTCATAGCCCCACAGCTCAGCCACCTCGTGATGGAGTCCCGGGAACGAGAGGGTCGCTTTCAGGTCAGGGACAGGTCTCTCACTGTTGTGGCGGCCTACCGGCCAAACAGCAGTGCAGAGTACCCAGCCTTCTTGGAGTCCCTGGGAAGGGTACAAGACAGTGCACCAACCGGGTACTCTGTTGTTCTCCTGGGGGACTTCAATGCCCATGTGAGTAATGACAGTGACACCTAGAGGAATGTGATTGGGAAGAACGGCTTCCTGGATCTGTTGCCGAGCGGTGTTCTGTTCTGACTCTGTGCTAGCCAGAGTTTGTCCATAACGAACACCATGTTCGAGCACAAGGTTGTCCATCGATGCACGTGGGACCAGGATACCCTAGGTCAGAGGTCGATGATTGACTTTGTAGTCGATGGTGAGTCCTTGCCTCAAGTAGAGGAGTTTAAGTATCTCAGGGTTTTGTTCACAAGTGAGGGAAGAAAAGAAGGAACTGATTCGAAAGGCAAAGCTCACGATACGTTCCTACCCTCACCTATGGTCATGAGCTCTTGGTAGTGACCAAAAGGACAAGATCGCGGATACAAGCGGCCGAAATGGGTTTCCTCGGGAGGAGCTCAGAGTAGAGCCGCTGCTCCTACACGTCGAGAGGAGCCATCTTAGGTGGCTTAGGCATCTGTTCAAGATGCCTCCTGGACGCCTCCCTAGGGAGGTGTTCTGGGCATGTCCCACCGGGAGGAGGCCCAGAGGAAGACTCAGGACACGCTGGAGGGACTATGTCTCTCAGCTGGCCTGGGAACATCTTGGGGTCCCACTGGAGGAGCAGGGGGACGTGTCTGGGGTGTGGGAAGTCTGGGAGTCCCGGCTTAGACTGCTGCTCCCACGACCTGGCCCCGGATAAGTGGAAGAAAATAGATGGATATTTATTTTTCACAGTTCAACATTAAAACTTGATTGCCCAGCGTTACATTTTTGGGTTTCAGTTTCAAAGATTATGATCCTCTTTTGACTCCATAGCTCACAGGTTCGTTCAAGGAAGAGGCACATTTTGTCAAATTTCTGTAGAATGATAATATACATTATACGTTTAAGATTCAGTTTGTGGTCACTTTGTCATATTTGCCCCCCCTGTGAAGAAGAAAAACTTCTGCCGCGCCCCCCCTACTCTCCGCTAGGGTGACTGGGGAGAAAATGCGGTCGCTGATAAATTATTTACCCCCCCCCCCCGGCATTGCACCGCGACCCCCCCCCAGGAGTATTTGAGAAACACTGAGTTAGAGTCACATAATAAATCGTCCATTTGAGTTGACACAGTTGCACTTATTGTCCATTTGGTGCATTTGGAGCATAGCAAAATTAAAAAGAGCCGTAGACCTGCACTGTCCTGCAGGCCCACATTTCCAGACCCAAAAATTACAGGTAAGATAGTAGAGGTCCTGCTCCATGCTAGCTGCTAGTCATCTTTAAAGTAAACTTAGGTTAGGTAATTCCTTAGGTTAGGTAATTACATTAGATAATTCCATCAAAACAACAATCAACCTAACCCCATGAACAGTAGAGCTTCGCTTAGTCAGCAGACCTCTAATGAAGCACTTGACCACAAAAACAGATTCAGATTCAACAGTCAAAATTCAGTGTCAAATTTGCAGTGAGAAATTTTGCAGCAAATATCCAATCTGCATTAGTAATCGGTCCTAAGTGAGTCAGTCTGTCTTCTCACAACCAGGAAATGCTGTAAGAAACAATGTTCCCAGAGGAAGTTCTGTTGTAGGTTGCATCATGCTGAGTGCTGAATGTCACTGTCCACTTTGAGAAAATGAGGAACAAGAACAACCACAGACCTCCAGCTCACATTTGTATCAGCACATGAGTCTGCAGTGAGAGGATGGAGGAGCGTCGCGTTCATGCAAAAAGGAGAAGAAGTAACTCTGGAAGTATCACTGCTTCACAGACTGCCACCGAACCAGGTAAGACTTTATTTCAGCTGTTCTTTAAAGTTTGGTTCTTTAGACTTTATTTCTATAGCATTTAAAAGAAACCACAGTTGAACAAAGTGCTGAACGGGCCACAGTAAAATAGTCACTCAAAACATTTCAACAAAAACAATCAATAGAAAACAGGGAACATTAAAGACTAATTAAATAATTTTAAACTTGATCCTGAAAGTCATAGGGAGCGAGAAAAGGAAGAACAGGGCTGAAATGCTCCAATTTTTTAATATCTGTCAACAGGCGAGCCAATGCATCCTGCAAGAATCAGTGTTGCACTAACACAAAATGGTGTCGTAGAAGCCACTGCAAACATGGCAAAAGTCTGTAGAATCTATTGCTCACTTTTTTAGCCATCTCCATGAATACAGAAAAAAATAAACTCAAGAACCTCAATGTTTGTTCTGTATGTGAAGCTGCAGAAAGCTCAATTTGACCACAACTAACACATGTTTTTCAAATTTAAAGTTACAATCCAATTACAAGTCAAGGTTTTTGGTGAACTGTTTGATAAAAGAGCTCAAAGGTCAAATTGCACTGTCAAAATGATGTAAAATATTTTGGTCACGAAGGACTACAATTTCTGTTTTACTTTGTTTTAGGTTGAGAAATTAGATTCCAACCATGAATCCTCAGTGCACCTATAAGCAGTGACTGGGCAGAGGAGGATTTGCCCCAAAATGTAATAACAATTCACCACCACATGCATAATAACCAAATGTCCCACATTTGTGGGAGTTTATTACATTTGTGGAAACATGTTGTTCCACAATGGTAATACAATGTGTTTTAGTGAATTAAAATAAAAAAAATAGAAATGTCACTCTACATTGTTATAATCAAACTGGTCGCCTACGAAACTGTCCATGTTTTCAGCGTTTGTCTATAGAATGGTTGTAAGTACTATAAACAACAAAATAAGAACATATATATATATATATATATATATATATATATATATATATATATATATATATATATATATATATATATATATATATATATATATATATATATATATATATATATGTATAGCGAGAGAGAGAGAGAGAGAGATCAACTTACAACTAAAAATATTTCCAGTGCTTTCCAGTGGTTTACTGACGTGACATTAACAAAGCAGGATGATTGGTGGCAATATTCGTCCTGACGCCTCTCCTCTTGTGGGTTTGTTCTCTCCTCTTGTGGGGTTTGTTCTCTCCTCTTGTGGGGTTTGTTCTCTCCTCTTGTGGGTTTGTTCTCTCCTCTTGTGGGTTTGTTCTCTCCTCTTGTGGGTTTGTTCTCTCCTCTTGTGGGTTTTGTTCTCTCTCCTCTCTGTGGGTTTGTTTCTCTCCTCTTACGGGGTTTGTTCTCTCCTCTTGCGGGGTTTGTTTGTCTCTCCTCTTGTGGGTTTATTCTCTCCTCTTGTGGGTTTGTGCGGAGTGGGGTTTGTTCTCTCCTCTTGTGGGGTTTGTTCTCTCCTCTTGTGGGTTTATTCTCTCCTCTTGTGGGTTTGTGCGGAGTGGGGTTTGTTCTCTCCTCTTGTGGGGTTTGTTCTCTCCTCTTGTGGGTTTGTTCTCTCCTCTTGTGAGTTTGTTCTCTCCTCTTGTGGGTTTGTTCTCTCCTCTTACGGGGTTTGTTCTCTCCTCTTGTGGGTTTGTTCTCTCCTCTTGTGGGGTTTGTTCTTTCCTCTTACGGGGTCTGTCCTCTCTCTGTTCACTCTCTCCTGCTCTTTACTGTGCGCGCGTACACAGTATTAACTCTGCGGCCTAGAGCTAAAACCCACACTCTAACAATGAAGGCGCAACTGCCACCTACTGTAGTGGATGTGCAATTACATTTTATTCTAGTACGGCAAAAGAAAAGCATGCTCCCTGGGGTCATTCACGCCCCCCCTGGCATCGCACTGCGCCCCCCCTGGATTTGCCTTAAGTGTCTTAAAGCCTGATTGGTATGTCTCAGTGATTTCATTCAAATTTATACATGTTAATTGTCACATAACATCTGTATCTCAGGGGACATAAAAGCATCATAGATTTCTGCAAAATCAATGAGTGAAGCACTTAACTGTTAATTTGAGTTAAGAAAAATATTCCTCTGTATAGTGCCTAAAAGCCTGATTAGTACGTCTCGGGGATTTCATTCAAATGTATGTATGTTAATTGTCATGTGACACCTTTTTGACATTTCTAACGTGTGGTTTGTGTTTATAGGGAAATGGATTCTACTGGTCTGCATCAGTTTTGGTCTTCTGTGCATCATACAAGCTTCTCTCAATGTCTATTTGCGTCTCTGTGAGTTACATAATTAAATAAAACAATACTAAAATTCACAGACACAAAAGAATAAATCACTTTTGGATTTGTAGACCTTCCTCCAGACAATGACAAGACCATATATGACAATGCAACTGCTGAGAGGGACGCGTTTGAGAAAAGTAAATGGAATTATACATCCTCTCTTTAGCATTTACTCTGAAACTCTTAATTAGCAAACAAGAATAAATGTTATATTAAAAATACTGTGGTCTTTTTCAGCTCTGAAAACCTGTGAGCAAACCCTGACCCAGAAAAGAGAGGAGTTGAAGAAGAGTCTTTCATGTAAGTAATATTGCACCAGTATAACTGCTCCTGTTTCAATCTCTAGACTGTTCAATGAGCACTGTCCACTGTTACTTCCTAATCTGGAAATGTCCAGGGTCATGAAAGGTCTCAAACTCTCCAAAAAGCATCTGCACAAACAAGTGACCACACAGGCCAATGCAACTGCTGAGAGGGATACGCTAAGGAAAATTAATTGGAGTTATACATCTTCTCTTTAGCATTTACTCTGAAAATCTTAATCAGCAAACAAGCATGAATGTATTAAGACAGTGGTCCCCGGTGGACCGGTACTGGTCCGTCACGCATTTTCTACCGGGCCGCACAAAACAGTAAATAATTTATCAGCGACCGCATTTTCTCCAAAGTGACTTTTGCCCGCTTCTCATGACACGCTAATAAACTCGTACCTAGATATATGATGAAAATCCTGAGAGGAAACCACCACATAAATCCATTTGATTTAACGGTGAGTTTATTATATCTGTGCTGGAATTGTGTGTCCATGAATCAATTGGTACCACCACACAAGAAAACAACGAATGGCCCTTGACCAGAGTCAGAGCACATCAGGGCAGAGGAGAGAGGAGAGGAGGAGAGAGGTGTAGAGGAGGAGAGAGGAGGAGAGGAGGAGAGGAGGAGAGGAGAGGAGGAGAGGAGGAGAGGAGGAGAGGAGAGAGGTCGAGGGGAGGAGAGCTTGTGAGTCTTAGCGGGCACACAAACATGCAAAAGAAAAACAGCTTTGTGAAATATTAAGGTTTCTTGACATTGACTCCATATTCTGAAATGCTTAATAAATGTATTTGTGGCATATCTGAATCTTATTTTGAAGGGATATTTAAAAGTTATGATAGTGACCAGCGATTTTACTGTAAGCGTTGACCGGTTCGCGGTGATAAAAAGGTTGGGGACCACTGTATTAAATGATTTCATCATATACATGATTTTTCTTTACACTAATTGTGATAGTTCAGATGCAAAGCATCTGCACAAACATGTGCTAAAAAGTGCATTTGGATGTATCACTAAAGCATTGTAAACCATAGATAACCATGCATTCACCAGGCAACACAATATTTTTATTTTAATATTTACACAAATGACTAATACAGAGCCACTGAGCCAAATGTGCATCTATGGTAGGTCTATTCCTAAAATGACTGTTTACTGTGAGGGATACAATTCTGAGGACAATAGACCATAAACACTGCAGATATAACACTGATGTTGTTAATTGTATGAATTGAAGAAGTGTCGACATGGGCCCCACATGGTGAGTAAACTGACTGTACTGCAGCACGATATACACTCTTCAGTGATGTGTATCAGAGTGTGTCAAAGAGCATCATAGCATCACATAACACTATTTCTGCTCTCTTTTTGCCATCTATATTATAGACTATTATAAACTATCAAATCTGAAGCAGTCCAGAACTTGTGTGTTAAGTTCAAACAGAGCTCTGTGCAGTGTAAAATGCCTCTGTATCACTGCTCACTGCCTCATGTGAAGGAGCTCTTCACTTCTTTTTATTTCTGGCAGACGAAGCACGGCAAGTGCATTGCTGCCCCCCACTGGTTAGTTGATTAACACACACAAATTGCTAATAGTGAGCTTTTTACCTTATACTTGATGATATATCCCTGCATTTTTCAAGAAATGTAACACTACCATTGTCCTCTCCTTTGAGAAAACTCCATATCCCAATATTATCTTTAAGGAAAAGGAGTTAAATCTCAAATCAGGAAGCGCTCTGAACATAGCTCTCCTCTGTTCTGCATATGCTGAACACCACAACACAACATGTCCCACAGTCTCAGAAACACCACAACTTTCACAGCAGCCACATTATGTTTCTCAACAACAAACGACCCACTGGCCAACCCACAGTGACCCAGCCTAAGACTTGATGTCATTCTGACGTGAGAGGCAGGTTCTCGAAGTGGCATGAACTGTACAGACAATACCATACAGCTTCCTTCTTTTTTCAGTCTCCCACATTTGCTGCCACTGCTGCAAAACTGCACTGCAAAACTGAGCAACACTTCATCCTCCCAAATGGCACTTTTGGTTGTACTCTTGCCTTTTTTAAACTGGCCTTAGCGAGGCTGTTTGCAGTTTCATTTCTTTCCACACCAACATGAGCTGCACTCACAAGAACCCCACACTGAATCCCACCATCTATAAATCTGTAAACCATAGTCATTGATTTACAGTATCTGGTCACCCTCTTCCAAAGTCAATAGTGATAAAAGTGACTCTACAAATCACCACACTTTTTTTTTAACCCCTAATTACTCCAGTCAACATTATGTTCACAGAATTGCAAGTAGCTCAGCAGAGAAAACAGAAAGGTCATCTGAAGGACTTTGATGGAGATCAAGATGGGGGACATAGAAACTCTGTTCTCCGACGTCATGGTCCCACATAAAGAAATCCATTTAACATTATTATCTAGTGTTGGCTTTAACACAGTTTTATAACATAGAATCAAACAAAATGTCTCATGCACAACAAATGTCCACAACTGAATTGTGTTGATTCAGCATAACCCTTTTTTACCTACAGTTTTGTAGCTTTATCATATTTCTCTCGCATTGGCTCTTCATGAATAAATTGTGTAGTCTTGACTAGGGGTGTGCAAAAATATCGATACACCGATTTCGGTTTTCTAGTATCGATATTCCCCCCAGACGTTGCTCTTACGGGTGAAGAGAAGCGAGAAGCGTGCAAGAGAAGCAAAAAATGTCAGAAAAATGTTTCAACTGCCTTCCTCCCTTTCTAGTTCGAAACATGCATTAATCAAAAAGCACTTTATTGTGTTCTTTAATCTTCAATAAATGGAAGATAAATGCACCATTTTATGTTTTTTTTTTCTTCTTTTTTTGGTGAAAATTGGGTTGACCATTAAAGTAAGACGGATGGCTTTATTTTTTTCTGAATAGCATTGTGTCAATTTGAAATATATCGTATCGGATCGAAAAGGCACTGTATCGAGATACGTATTGTATCGTGGACAGTGTATTGAGGTACGTATCGTGTCCGCAACTTCTTGGTGATACCCAGCCCTAGTCTTGACACCTTTAGTTAATAAAGTGTAATAGCAGATCCACTACAGTAGGTGGCTGTTGCGCTCTCATTATGTGAGTATTAGCTCTAGGCCAGTGGTCCCCAACCACCGGGCCAGTCCGTTACCGGTCCGTTACGCATTTTCTACCGGGCCGCACAAAAACAGTAAATAATTTATCAGCGACCGCATCTTCTCCGAAGTAACTTTTGTCTGCTCCTCATGACACGCTCGTCCGTATAATGAAAATCCTGAAAGGAAATAGCCACATAAATCCATTGGATATAAGGGTGAGTTTATTATATCTGTGCTGGAATTGTGTCTGTGAATCAATTGGTACCGGGCCACACAAGAAAGCAAGTGGCATCGAACAGCCCTTGACCAGAGTCAGAGCACGTGAGGGCAGTGGATAGAGGTCGAGAGGAGAGGAGGGAAGGAGAGAGGTCGAGAGGAGAGAAGGAGAGAGGCGAGGAGAGGAGGGGAGGAGGAGAGCTTGTGAATCTTAGTGGGCGCACAAACATGCAAAAGCTAAAAGAAAAACAGCTCTATGTGAAATATTAAAGTTTCTTGACCCTAGATTGCTGGTCCTCTTGAGCCTCTCTTTCCCATCCTGAGTCTTTTTTCCCAGCCTCCACCTCTTCAAGCAGCTTAGCAGGTGTAGAAGTGGGTATATGCTGCCTATCTGAAGATGACCTGGTGGTCTTTAGCTCTAGGTCGGCTGCTGTAGTTGACTCCCACAGCAATGCAGTGGTTGGCTGCTGTTGTGGCTACGCACTAAGCAATTTTTTAAACTTTTAGTTTTTTAGCTAACATTATATCTTAAGATTTTGACCAAGTAAGAAGTGCAGCATGTGCAGTTCAGGGACACAAATAAGGACCTGTTGAAATGAGAGGTCTGTTTTTCCTGTATCCATGGAGACCTTCCAGAGGAGATACCAACTGAAACAATCAAATGGAGGCAACTACGATGGCAGTGCAACCGACATTTGTGGGACCTCTACCAACACCATTTTTTTAATGCAACACTTTGATTCTTCACAATGTTCACAGCCAAAGTTGACCTACACACTACAGCTACTAACACTTCGTTCAGACTGCACCCAGTCCAGCCGGTGACTCCAGTGTCTGTTTCTGCAGTGTGACATTCACACTTAGACCAGTGCTCTGCTGTCCTGTTGTCACTGTAAAGTATTCACATGTTAACTATTTATTTATTAAGGGAGAAGACTGGCATCTGGCAAAAACAGACTCCCAACAGAATTAATTTGGTGCTCTGTGACACCTGCGCCGGCACCACTGGACTATGTGGTGTGCAGTCTGAGCTCTTTTCATTACTTTTAATTATACTGGATTTAATTATACTGGATTTAATGCCACCTTGAAAAAATGTTTTGCAGTCCTTGAAGCCAGGAAACTTGAAATAACTGAAGAAAGAGACAAGCTGAGGCTAAAACTGCAAACCATAGGTGAGTAGAAGCCTGCTCTAGTGAATGTAGGAGGCTACCACCAAAACAGAATATAATGTGAAGGTAAGTGTGTTCAGTGCGTTCAAACTTATCCTGGGTTAGTCCAAGGGACAAGTTAAAGACCTAATTGTGATTTGATTTACTTTGGTTTTAGTTTTAGTCATGCCAGTTCAGGATATAGTCGCCAGTTTAGTCTCAGTTTTGATGTGATGATTGTCCAAGTTTAAATGCACCTTCAGCCTGCTACACACTACAGGATAATTTGGCCGATTTAGGACCCAATTTGCTACTCCCAGACTTCAGAGAGACGTGGCCCAACTTCAGATCTACATTAAGGATTTTTAAGATGCTGTGCTCCTCGTGTGTGGTGTCAGTGAGAGCAGCTCTGTTATATAGTAACCTCAAAACAGCAATGATGCAGCAATAGCCAATAAAAGAGCACCAGAGGCAGCCGGAGTGACATGGAGGACACAGAGGTGCAAGATAGAAACATGAGATATATCCAAAAGGGCAATGATGACTTTATCACTCGGCATAAAGCTATGAAGTTAAACTTTAGTGTTCATCCATGTCCTTATATCCAAAAGCCTAATATTTTCTCCACAAATCCATGACGCCCAGTCTACAGAACATTACTAATAATCTAGTTTGAAGTATAATTTTAAAAATAAAAAGTGTGCAAAGGGTGAGGGTAGTTCCTCGGGTGTCCTTTTCACATAAATCCATGTGGTCAGGAAACAGCTGACTCAACTTGTGCTGGCTTTCACAACTTTTCACTGGTAGTGTGGAGTCTCTTTGCTGTAGTGTTTGCGCCCGGAGGATTGTAAGATTTAAAATCTCATAAAATTCTCCTCATGTCTGTTGTCAACACTTTTTGTTTCATGTTTAAGAAGCCTTAAATACTCAAAAATTCCAGAGTGTGGCGGTCTACACTGCTGCTACACACACACACACACACACTACAGCAGTTTAGTCTCACTTAAATATCTCTCTATTTTCAGATAAGTACACATCTAAAGGTTGGGTGTATTTCCAAGGCAGTTTGTACTTGGGCTCCACCACAGAGCGGAGCTGGCAGGAGAGCAGGGAGTACTGTCAGAAGAGAGGAGCAGATCTCACCATCATCAGCAGTGTCCAGGAGCAGGTCTGGAGCTAGGGACCCATTTAAAACAACTACATCTACTATTTAACTACTGCTTTTGTTTCACAGAGATTTGCACATTCAGCATTTAAGGAGCGCAGATGGATTGGACTGAGTGACCTGGAGCAGGAGGGGGTCTGGAAATGGGTGGATGGCTCACTGCTCACTACAAGGTTCACAGAGAATTTCATCAATGTACGACTGCATATAAGGGTCACTTTAAAAAAAAAAACAATTCTACAGGGGCGCTATGAGAATAAAGTCGTAGCATTTCGACATTAAAGACGTAATTTTACGAGAATAAAGTCGAAGCCAGAAAAAGTCATAATTTTACGAGAATAACGTCATAGTACTATGAGAATAAAGTTGTAAAATTACGAGAATAAATTTGTAAAATTACAACAATAAAGTCATAATTTTATGACAATATGGGCTCCTGTGTGTGAATGAGACTAGTGCGTTATGCGTTATGGAGAGTTTGGACTTTCATCTGGGGTTTCTCCGACGAAACAAACTCAAGTGTTTGGAGTGTCCCTTCAAAGTCCTTAGACTGATGATAGTTTGGTGATGGTGGGATAAAAGACACAGTATTTCATTGTGCGTAAGCCCCAGTTGAAAGTATATACGGACAAAATCCTCCAAATTCTCCATAACGCAAAACGCACTAGTCTCATTCACGCATAGTAGCCTATAATCTCATAAAATGACAACTTTATTCTCATAAACTTGAAATCTTTAATGTCGAAATGCTACGACTTTATTCTCGTAGCGCCCGTAGAATTTATTTTTTTTTAAGTGACCCTTATATGGCGTCGTATGAATGAAACTCAAATAATAATCAAAAAATCACTTGTCATAATGTCATTTTGTAAATATCTGTTTGAATTTCAGCTTTTGGAAGCTTGGGGAGCCGAACGATCTCAACAACGCTGAAGATTGTGGAGAACTGAACTTTATCAGTGGTTTGACAAATTGGAATGACCACATCTGTGCCGAGACAAAACTGTGCATCTGTGAAAAGAGACTGGCTGAGTGATTTTAGATGTATTTACATATGACAAAAATTATATATTTTACATTTTGAATAATTTCTTTCACTGTTCTTCCGATGGTAGCCCTTTGTATCTTCTCACATTTAAACACCAAATTGTTTAAATGACATTGCTCACATATTCATCGTTGATTGTATGAACTACATTTTAAAACTATACAAAAGGACCACAGAGTCCAGACCTTAACCCCATTGAGAATCTTTGGGATGTGCTGGAGAAGCTTTGTGCCGCGTCAGACTCGACCATCATCAATGCAACACTGGATGGAAATAAATCTTGTGAAATTGCAGAAGCAAAATCGAAATAATGCCACAGAGAATGTGTGACGTAATGAAAGCTAAAGGTGGTCGAACGAAATATTAGAGTGTGTGACCTTTTTTTTTTTGGTGGTGACTTTTTTTTTGTGGCCAGGCAGTGTATTTTAAAACTTTAATATTAGCAAGGGCCATACCTTTTTTAGATTGTACAATGATTAGATTAATAAAATATACATTTATTTTGTGAAATTAAATTAATGTTAACACATCCAGAAAAATGGCTTCCTTGTAGTCCTTGTATTTTAGAGTGTTTCTATGCTTGATGTGCTTTTTTTTCTCCACAAACTGACACTTACCTGATGTAAAACAATAATACTTACCTCAAATTCTTTCTTACTAAATGAAGTGATAATTAGGAAAAACCTGTCATATGCACTTTAAGGTATCTTTATTTTTATGCCTTGCAGTGATTAAGAGGCATCAATGCACACAATGAATTAATACAGATATAATCAATCAATCAATATCACTTTATTTGTCCTCGAGGGACAAATTAAGCACATTGAAATACTGATACTCTCTATCATTACTGTAACATACAGTAATGACAAAAGGTTCAAAGAAAAGTCCCAGTGCAGCTCAACAGGTAGGATCATCAGACCCAGTGTCAGGGCAGTTTGAGGTGAGTAATATCCCTCAGGACAAAAGTATCTCTTCTCTGTGCCTCTGTGTCCTGCAGCGTCACAGCAGTGTCCAGGAGGACCAGGTGAACTTTGGAGACACAAGAGAAAAGCCTCTCCTAAGCCTCGCTTCACTCCATGCAGGGTCCACATGGATACAGAAAAAAAAAACAACATAACTCCTACAATCACACAATCCAGTAGTCCCTAACCTCTGTTTTTGAACTGCACAAATTTCTCTTCTTAGTTGGTCAAAATCTCCAAATGTTAAGTTAAAAATGTAAGATTTGTGAAAAAAATGTGGATGTGAACTGTCTTGAACTGGCTTTGATATTATTATATGCCTGTTCAAATAAACAACAATCATTCATTCATTCATAAGATAAAAGATATTGAAAAAGTTTTACTTTCTACTGTCCAGTGTGCAAGAGCAGCCAACCATGACCATGGCAACCACAAAATTTCCTTAAAGGATAAAAGATTTCAGCTATGCTAAGTGACCTTTTTTGAAGCACAACAGCTGCTGGAACAAATTTGTATCTTTTGGTCCACACGTTAACTTTTTTTCCCTTTTTTTTCTTCTCCAGCCCTTGAAAGCCTAAATCACCAAATTACTGAAGAAAGAGCAAAAGTGGAACAAAGATTGCAGGAGATGGGTAAATATGTTTTTACCATGTGAGGATGCCATTATCCTGTCATATTAAATATTTCTTAAAAATACATGTGACAAAAGGCAAAATCATTATGATGATTCTCTGTGGGATTCAAAAGAGAGAAGATATTGCAGATGTGAACAACATTCTTGTTTGTCCTTGTTTTGTTCAGAGAACTACACTAGAGGTAAGATCGGGCCTAAAAAATCCAGCCCGACCCGACCCGGCCCGCGGGTATTAAAGCCCAACCCGGCCCGAGCCCGACCAATTAACTTGATTTGCAGGCCCGAGCCCGACGCAAACCCGAATTTTCATATTTTATTTGTGAGGAGGAGGGGGGGTGATTTATGATAACAAGTCCACGCACTTGTCAGTGATGGCCTGCTTAGCGCGAAGAGGGGAGTTTTTTGAAACAAATGATAATATAGATGTTTGACGATCATCAATTCTGCCAGTACAGCTGTTTAAATGCTGCTCAGCGACGAGGTGCCAGTCTTTTTGCTCTCGTATGAAAGCAAATCGCCACATTGACACATTCAGCGAAGCCAACGCAAGTTTCTGTAGCATTTTCAACAATCAATTTGAAGCTTTTCCACACCTCACTCTTACCGGTGCGTTTGTCTTTTCAGTTCTCCTGTCTTTAGTTTATCCTTAACTTCTTGCTCCTCCATATTGGGGATACCAGGTCAAAATAGATGCGGACTTGCGGAGGGGAAGATTATTAAGAGGACGGCGTTCACGTGCGCAGAGCTCTGGCTCTGCGGCTCCTGTTTAGTTAAATAGCAATTACATCACAGCGCCTTCTCTGTTTTATCCAAATTGTTAAAGTGTGGGTTTTAATATAAAAAAAACGAGTCCAGCTTCTTTGCTCTGGCCCAACCGGGTCGGCATTTATTGTGCATTTCTCAGTCAGTGTCAACTCCTCCTTACACTGCACACTCCTTAACACACGGAACACAACTCATTATCGCCCTCTAGCGGCGGCTCTATTGTATGCAGTACAAACAATATACCATATTGTTACATCTTTTCTCTTTTGGAAAGCTTTTCTTCAATTATATTTTGCACAGTGCTTTACCGAACATTGCACATATTTAAATTGTAAATAACGATAACCATCACATATAACATCTTAAACAGTATACCATTTTAAAGTGTCATCAACCCAAAATTCTGAAACCAAATGTGCTATAACATTTCAAAACCTTTTTCTTTTTTTTTTTCGTAGACCAAAGAAGTTTGTCTAGGTAACAAAGTCTTTGTAGCGTTGTGGCTTGTGAATAACCCTACCACTCCTGGTTGTCAGTGGCACCTCACTGATGGTCTGAGGGGCTGACTGAGGTTGTACCGGGTCTGTTAGGGCATCTTGTGAGACTGCAGACTCCATGTCTGTAGGCACTGTTTGTGGTACTCCATGAGCATGTCTGAGGTGTCTACGGTTCCTCCTGAGAACTGCACCGGACTCCATCTCAACCTCATAGGATCTAGAATCAATACGTTTTTTCACTGTGCCACGCCTCCATTTAGTGTGGGGCTGAAAAGGCTGTACTCTCACAAAATCACCTGCTTTCAGCGGAACGAGATCTCTGGCTGATTGGTTGTAATAAGCACACTGACGAAGTTGATTGTTCTGCAGTGCCTGCTCAGCCTGAATCACTCTGGGTTGGAGAAGGCTGGTTTTGACTGGAAGTAAGGTCCTTGTGCGGCGGCTCAGCAGTCTCTGTCTGGGCTGGTGTCCAGTCCTTGTGATGGTGTATTGCGATGATCTAAGAGTGCAAGATAAGGGTCTTGTCCAGAGGCTTTGGCTTTATGTAACAGTCTCTTAGCTGTTTTTACTGCAGATTCTGCTTTGCCGTTACTCTGTAGGTAACCTGGGGATGACGTTTTGTGCTCAAATTCCCACAGTTGGCTGAATCTTTGGAACTCTTGGGATGAATACTGTGGACCATTGTCGGAAACTACAGTGCTGGGGATGCCATACCTAGCAAAATGTGCCTTTAGTTTCTTTATCACTGTAGTAGATTTAGTGTTTGGCAAAAAGTCTATTTCCCAATAGTTGGAGTAATAGTCGACAGTTACCTGGTAGTCTTTATTGTTGAACCGAAATAGGTCAACACCCACTTTGGCCCATGGTCTGTTAGGTATATCATGTGGGTGGAGTGTTTCCTTTTGTTGTCTGTCATCCACTGACCTGCAGATATCGCAACGGGCAATGTGTGTCTTAATATAGTCGTTCATGCCAATCCAGAAGACACATTCCCTGGCTCTCCGCAGACATCCTTCTGCACCAAGATGAGACGAGTGCAGGCGGGTGGTGATGTCTTTAAACATAATACCATCTTGATGACTTAGTTCATCTTGGAATGAAAAGTAGGGTCTGATTTCAGGTGCAATGCCTTTCTTGTCTGAAGGCCATCCCTGCTGCATAATTTTAATAACAGTTTGCAGCGTTTTGTCATCTTTTGTAGCTGTTCTAATCTGGCTAAGACTGTCACTGAAGATAGGTAAGTGTTGTACCATATTAATGGTCTCTATTTCAGCTTCCACAGAGCCTTGAGGTGAGTATTCTGGGAGATATGCTCTGCTTAAAGTGTCTGCCAGTAACATGTCTCTGTGTAGTGGGGTTGTCCCCTTTCCCTGCTCAAAAGCACCCCGGTGAGCTCCACCCTTGACCCCGCCCTCATAGTTGATGAGGCTGATGGAAGAGTGGGGCATAAGAGACAGGGTTAGATGCCTCATCACTGATGGAGCAGCAAACATGCTTGCTTGTGCGAGACTTTTAAATGTCAGGCATACCATTTGCATAGCTCATGCTATGAACTTGCTGGTTAGAAAATCATTTGATGACACAGCTGGAATGAATGACCTGAGGCAGAAGTCAAGGAAGTTGGCAACGTACTTTCGCACCAGTACATCTGCCAAGAATCGCTTAACTGACCTACAAGAGCAGATGGGCAAGCAGCCTTTGAAAATGATAATTGAAGTGGACACACGATGGAACAGTACGTTTCATATGCTGGAGAGGGCCTATGAGTTGAGGGAACCAGTGGGGGCAGCCTTGGCATCCCTCAGTACAGACATTGCCCCCTTAACCTCATGTGAACATGAACTTATTAAGGATGCTTTGTGCATACTTGCACCATTCCACCAGGCAACTGAGGAGTTATCAGCAGAAAAGAGAGTTTCAGCATCAAAGATTATTCCAATGATGAACATGGTGCACCATGCTCTGACTTCTAGAGTACATAGTGTGACCCACCCCATTGCCAAACAGCTTGGAGAGAACATGTTACGGAGGATGAGAGAGCATAATAGTAGATTAGAAACCCTAAGTATACTTACCTTGCCAACCCTGCTCGATCCTCGCTTCAAGAAGATGGGATTTTTGAGCCAAACAAAGCTCAGGAGGCTGTAAACAGGCTAAAAAATGAGTGTGTGCTTTTTCTGAGAGATGCTGCAAATCCCCATGAGCCACAGCCTCAACCTGCTCCTCTAGATCTGTCTTCAAATTCAAGTGAGTGTGTTCAATAATTGTATGATTTTTTTGTTTTGTTTTTTTTTGCAACATAGATCTTAACTGTTTCTTTTTTTAGATGACATTTGGCATGTGCTAGATTCTAATATACGCAACAGCAGAAGCACACCAACAGCTTTGTGGCAGATGCCACAATTGAAGTAGACCGGTATCTAGCTGAGGTTAACATTCCACGAAATGAAGACCCACTAATGTACTGGACCAAAACAAAAATGTTGTACCCGACCCTTTATAAACTGGCCAAAAGTTTCCTGTGCTCCCCAGCATCCTCAGTCCCATGTGAGAGAGTATTCTCCAAGGCTGGAGATTCTTTCAAAAAAAAGGAACCGCCTCAGCCCTAAAACCCTGGAAAAAATTATATTTCTAAATAAAAATCAGTGAAAGAGATATTGTGTGACATATTTTATTTTTTTTATACAGGCCTTTACAAATAACCATTGTGTTAGTTGAAATAATGTAGACTAAAAACGCGGCACAATTTGGTTGTAATGTGTGCAAAGTAACAGCAGGTGGCAGCAAAGTGAGATCTCATTACTGAATCACATTTTAAATCACTTGGCTGTGAGGTCTCATCATCTCATGAGACCTCATTTTGCCCATCCCTACCTCTCTCCTACCTTCTAAAATGCCAGGTCCCGGTACAGCAGCAGACAAGCAGCAAAAAGAGTGCCATATTGGCCACAGGTGCCTTAAATAGTCCCTAACTATGAGGGCGGGGTCAAGGGTGGAGCTCACAGGGGTGCTTTTGAGCAGGGAAAGGGGACAACCCCACTACATATAGAAATAAGTCCTGCTTTACATTTCATAGTAGGAAGTATCTTGTACAATCACTGATGTCCATATTTGATTATTGTGTCATTTACATACATGCTTCCTCTTTAAAGCCTCTCAGTTCCATTTATCATAGTGCTCTCCACTTTATAACTGGTGATAGTATCTCACGCATCATCGTATCCATTATCAGAAGGTTGGCTGGTTATTTCTAGCGGTTAATGAAGAACAACACGTGTTTATTTATAAGACCATATGTGGCAAACTACTTAATCGCAAATGTATACTGCCTGGCCAAAAAAAAGTCGCCACCTGATTTTAACTAAGCAAATAGGTCCGAGTCTCCTCCAGTTGGTCAAGTCTAGGTTCAGCAACAGTCTGTGCTCAAAGAATGAGGTCAGCTAACACCTGAATAAACTGAATGACCAGGTTATTCCATCAATGGATTGTTTCTTCCCTGATGCACGGACATATTCCAAGATGACAATGCCAGAAGTCATCGGGCTCAAATTGTGAAAGAGTGGTTCAGGAGCATGAGACATCATTTTCACACATGGATTGTCCACCACAGAGTCCAGACCTTAACCCCATTGAGAATCTTTGGGATGTGCTGGAAAAGCTTTGTGCAGAGGTCAGACTCGAGCATCATCAATGCAACATCTTGGTGAAAAACAAATGCAACACTGGATGGAGATAATTGCAGAAGCGAAATCGAAACAATGCCACAGCGAATGTGTGCCGTAATCAAAGCTAAAGGAGGTGCAACGAAATATTAGAGTGTGTGACCTTTTTTTGGTGAAGACTTTTTTTTGGGCCAGGCAATGTATGAACTCGCTCAGAAATGCACATCGGACTGACTGTTACTCAGTTAAACTCTGAAATTGAAAGGATTTCCTTCCAACTTTTTTACTCCTGACAAGTGAAACAGGCTCCAGGATACCCTTGAACTGGTCCTCACGCAAACATTTAGAATTTAATGGAAGAAACTTTCTGTTTAAACTGCACATGTTTTGTTCAATTCTTGTTTGTATCTTGTCTTGTATGTTCTGTTCAGGGTGGTCTTGCAAATGAGAGCTTGCTCTCAAGGGCTTCCCTTGTATAAATGAAGAAATAAAAAAATAAAAATAAAAAAAGTGCAGATTCTGAATTTCTTAAATATGTAAGCACAATAAATGAGATCAATATTTCTCTTCATGGAAAATGAATAATTAAAGACCCATCTTACTTTCGTATTGTGCACATTTTTTTTATGATTCAATTTTGTTATTTTCCCCTCATACAATATATAGTGCCAAAAAATTGACCACAGCACCTGTTCTCACAGGATTGTTCTGTGTGCCAAGGCCCCCCCCAAAAAAAAATAAAAAAAAATAATAAATAAATAAATAAAGCCACAACGATCATGGCCCTCGTGCATGTCCCTCCCATGTCCCCACCGTGGATATGCACCCATCATGGATTTGCTATAGTGTAAATGACTTTTTTCATTGGAGTGGCCTAAATAATTGTTGTGCCAATTTTCAATAAATTTGCATAAAGTAATTTCTGTCTCTGTATATAGATTTGGAAAGGCCAATGTGAAATAGTGGATGTTTATGTTCTCTCAGTTCAAATGAGTGGCAGCAGAAATGCCATCCAACATGGCTGAGTATTGCTCCAGTTATGTTTTAGGGTTGTCCTCAGGTATACCATTGCTCCTATGAATTTCACTGGCGTAAGACAAAGTAAATGAGCCTCTCGTCCCAGAGGCTTCATCAGATTTTGAATTTTAAAAGCCATTGAATTTCACACTTTTATTTTTAACTGAGAAGCAAAACATGTGTGCATGCTTGAATGTTTTTTCGTCTGAATTATTATTATTTTTTTTTCTGAATTCCTTTTGTTCATGAAAAAAAATAAAAAAAATAAAACACCTTTTAAATATTCAGCACATATATTTTCAAGCCCTCAGATTCAACAGTCAAAATTCAGTGTCAAATTTGCAATGAAAAATTTTGCAGCAAATGTCCAAGAAGCCAAGGCATTAGTAATCGGTCCTAAGTGAGTCAGTCTATCTTCTAACAACCAGGAAATGCTGTAAGAAACACTGTTGTCAGAGGATGTTTCAAAATTCCCAGGATCCTCGGCTCCTGAACCACTTCTCCACGTGGTGCTCCAATTCACCCAAAGCCCTCATGTCCTCTGTGCTCCTCTCCTCTGTTTGGCTCATTTTCCAAAGACACACCTGTGGATCCATGTCCGAGCGCTGTTTATTACCCACAATGCACTGCAACATAAATCTTTTACAAACTTTATTGGAGCAGTGAAACGTATTTTAATAAAATAAAAGTCATTACACTATAAAAAAGAGTTAAATATAGCCATATTGCTGCAGATAATACTGTTATCAGATTGTTAAATTCAAATTAGCACAAATGCGGCAAATTGAGCAAAATGCTTTAAGATGGGGATTTGGGATTAAATGTTTCCCCGAAGATATTTTAAATTGTGCATCTATTTAATAATCAGCCAAAAAACCTTCATAACATATTATTCACTTAGCCTTCATAGTTCAGGTTTGAATGAATGTTGACACATAAAGACATTTCTGAATACTTTGCTTTTGTAGAAGCATTGATTTTTATTAAAACACACTTGATCTGGTCATGTGACACGGTGCAGTGGCTCCCTCCAGAGCCTGTTCCAAATGAGGTCCAGGCGGTGTGAGCAGGACACTTGGTGCTGCTTCAGAAGAGCCGACTCTGGAGGAGTGGGAACTGAGAAACCCCCAGAATGAGTCTAAACCAAACCTCATCTTTTTGATTCCTGAAGTATAAGCCCCGCCCACAGAAGAGAAAGGCCAGTGGGAAACAGTTGCCTCAGTCAGAAATGGTCCTTTGCTTATGCCTTGGCATCTTGGATCTTTGCTGCAAAATAATTCACTGCAAATTTCACACCCCTAATTTTGACTGTTTTGACTGTGAAAATTCATTATTTAATAAAATAAATTATCCTCTGTAGAAAACATCATCTCCACGTATAGGTGGTTATATGTGCTCTTAACTTTCTTAGAGAAACTGGAACTATTTCTTCCCAACCTCATCTTGTCCAGAAGCTTCTGGTCAGGGCTGTTTTGTGCCGATAACCAGGGGATATTATGTGGGGATCTACAGGTTTACTTTGTTTCTCCTTTTCGGATTTGAATTTCGATGTAAAACAAAAATGATAATACAGAAAAAAAAAAAAAGAACCAATGAGGAAGGAAATACTGCAGTGAGTTATTAAGTTATTCTAGTCAGTTCTGTTGTCACATGCATCATGCTGAGTGCTGAATGTCACTGTCCACTTTGAGAAAATGAGGAACAAGAAAAACCACAAACACAATTGTCATTGTCCTGTGAGTAATGCACAAAAGATGTGCTGCAGACCTCCAGGTCACATTTGTATCAGCACTTGAGTCTGCAGTGAGAGGATGGAGGAGCGTCGGGTTCATGCAAAAAGGAACAGAAGTAACTCTGGAAGTGTCACTGGTTCACAGACTGTCACCGAACCAGGTAAGACTTTATTTCAGCTGTTCACTCCTCTCCTACGAGAAGTCAGAGTTTATTTCTATATCATTTAAAAGAAACCACAATTGAACAAAGTGCTAAACAAGCCATAGTAAAATAGTGACTCAAAACATTTCAACAAAAACAATCGATAGAAAACAGTGAACATTAAAGACTAATAAAAGAATTTTAAACTTGATCCTGAAAGTCATAGGGAGCGAGAGAAGGAAGAACAGGGCTGATATGCTCCCAGTTTTTAATGTCTGTCAACAGGCGAGCCACTAAATTCTGGAAGAATCAGTGTTGCACTAACACAAAATGGTGTCATAGAAGCCACTGCAAACATGGCAAAAGCCTGTAGAATCTATAGCTCGCTTTTTTTAGCCATCTCCATGAAAACAGGAAAACACAAACTCAAGATCCTCAGTGTTTGTTCTGCATGTGAAGCTGCAGAAAGCTCAATTTGACCACAACTAACACATGTTTTTCAAATTTAAAGTTACAATCCAATTACAAGTCAAGGTTTTTGGTGAACTGTTTGATAAAAGAGCTCAAAGGTCAAATTGCACTGTCAAAATGATGTAAAATATTTTGGTCACGAAGGACAACAATTTCTGTTTTACTTTGTTTTAGGTTTAGAAATTAGATTCCAACCATGAATCCTCAGTGCACCTATAAGCAGTGACTGGGCAGAGGAGGATCTGCCCCAAAATGTAATAACAATTCACCACCACATGCGTAATAACCAAATGTCCCACATTTGTGGGAGTTTATTACATTTGTGGAAACATGTTGTTCCACAATGGTAATACAATGTGTTTTAGTGACTTAAAATTCAAAAAATAGAAATGTCACTCTACATTGTTATAATCAAACTGGTCGCCTACGAAACTGTCCATGTTTCAGCGTTTAAGAAAATTTAGATTTAGACTTTCACTCACAGTTTCAGAAGCATATTGGTCAGTATGTCGAAGGAGTGCAACAAGAACAACTTTCACCATGTGAAACAGTTGACGACGAGGTTCCAGAAAACCTACAAAGTACTCAGAAACTTCTTATCCCAAATTATACAGCACACTCTCAATCAGGATAAGTCAATGTTATTTACTCTGAACAGAGTATGTGAATTTTTCAGATTATTGACTGACAGACACCTACCGTCTATTTACCTTAAGCCACATCTATCTGAGCAACTTGGTATAAATCAGCAGCATGACACTGATATCAGTATGTGGAGGACCCTCACTCACCTTAGTGTATCTGTGCTGTGAAAGACACACATTTACATATTTAGGTTCATAGTAGGTTCATAGGTTCAAAGTAAAATGTGGAATTAAAAGAGTTTTTTGTTTTAACAATATGAAAACATATCACATCTCATTTTCTGTAAAAAAAAAAAAAAATCAAAAAATAAAATTTCCCCTTACCACAAAAATACATGTACAATCGGGTCCCATCTAGAGCCAAGACCCCCCTGAAAAAGAGTTTCTCAGTGGGACACACTTCTCCGAATACTTGTTGTGGATGCTTCTGTCACAAAGAATGAATCTCCCAGAGTTCAATTTAAGCATGATTGACAGGTGGATTATTATTAGAATTGGGTCATTCATTCTTGTTTCCTAAAAAATATCGTTACTATTGTGGAAAAACTCACAGGCGATAGGTATTACATCATGGATTCATGCAAAATCATTGAGCAAAATTTGGTCATTAAATTGTGGGGATTTGAGTTTGTTGAGAAATAGGTCCTCCATATAAAAATACAAAGATATCATTCTGGCTGGACCCTAGATGCCCTACTGAGTCCGGTGAAATGGCTGGACCCTAGATCGCCTCCCAGATCGTCCGGTGATGAGCTGGGTCAGTAGATCCCCTCCTGATTGCCCGGTTATGGCCAATACTCTAGATCGCCTTGCCTGAATGGACTCCATGGCCCTACAGACTTGAGGATGACTGATCTAAGGTGTAGTCCTGGACACATCTAAAGCCTGTCCGTCCATGGGAGTGGATCTCCTTCACTGTGCTCCTCGAGGTTTCTCCTTTTCCTGGGATTTTTGGAATTTCACACTTCCGAGAACTTGGGATCTGGTCCACAGGGAATCTCCCAGAGTTTAGACGAGCATGATTGACAGGTGGATTAGTTTTCGCATGGTCCGTCTGCTTGTCTGTTATCGTTTCATTGTTGATTTTCTCACAGGTTGGTTAAAAACATCTCTGGATGTTCTGCCCTAATAGGAGCAAAGCTGCTGTCTGTGATTTTGGGCTGAGACAAATATTCCTTGATATGAAATGAATTACATTGAATTGATTTGGATTTGCCTTAAGCTTTTTAAAGCCTGACTGGTACGTCTCAGTGACTTCATTCAAATTTATATGTCTTCATTGTCACATGACATCTTTTTGACAAAAAAGGTCATTTCTAACATGTGCTTTGTGTTTCTAGGGAAATGGATTCTACTGGTCTGCATCAGTTTTGGTCTTCTGTGCATCATACAAGCTTCTCTCAATGTCTATTTGCGTCTCTGTGAGTTACATAATCAAATAAAACAATACTACAAATCACAAACATAAAAGAATGAATCACTTTTGAATTTGCAAACCTTCCTCCAGACATCAACAAGACCATATATGACAATGGAACTGCTGAGAGGGACGACCTTGAGAAAAGTAAATTGATTATACATCCTCTCTTTAGCATTTACTCTGAAACTCTTAATTATGAAACAAGAATAAACGTTCTATTACAAATACAGCTGCTGCAGCTCTGGAAACCTGTGAGCAAACGCTGACCCAGAAAAGAGAGGAGTTGAAGAAGACTCTTTCTAGTAAGTAATATTGCACCAGTATAACTGCTTCTATTTCAGTCTCTAGACCTGTCAATGGGCACTGTCCACTGTTACTTCCTCACCTGGAAATGTCCAGGGTCACAAAAGGTCTCAAAACTCTCCTAAAAGCATCTGCACAAACGTGACCACACATGACAATGCAACTGCTGAGAGGGACAAATTGATTATTCATCCTCTCTTTAGCATTTACTCTGAAAGTCTTAATCAGCAAACAAGAATAAATGTAATGAGATACAAACTAAATGATTTCATCGCCCACATACTTTTTCTTTTCACTAATCGTTATAGTTCTTCAAGCATTTGAGCAAGCAAAGCATCTGCACAAACATGTGCTAAAAAGTGTATTTGGATGTTATCACTAAAGCATTGTAAACCAGAGATAAGCACACATTCACCAGGCAACACAATGTATTTATTTTAATATTTACACAAATGACTAATGCAGAGCCACTGGGCCGAATGTGCATCTATGGTAGGTCTATTCCTAAAATGACTGTTTACTGTGAAGGATACAATTCTGAGGATGATAGACCATAAACACTGCAGATATAACACTGATGTTGTTAATTGTATGAATTGAGGAAGTGTCGACATGGGCCCCACATGGTGAGTAAACTGACTGTACTGCAGCATTATATACACTCTTCAGTGATCTGTATCAGAGTGTGTCAAAGAGCATCATAGCATCACATAACACTATTTCCGCTCTCTTTTTGCCATCTATATTATAAACTATTATAAACTATCCACATCTGAAGCAGTTCAGAACTTGTGTGTTCAGTTCAAACAGAGCTCTGTGCAGTGTAAAATGCCTCTGTATCACTGCTCACTGTCTTGTGTGAAGGAGCTCTTCACTTCTTTTTATTTCTGGCAGATGAAGCACGGCAAGTGCATTGCTGCCCCCCACTGGTTAGGTGATTAACACACACAAATTGCTAATAGTGAGCTTTTTACCCTATACTTGATGATATATCCCTGAATTCTTCAAGAAATGTAACAAGAAATGTAACACTACTATTGCCCTCTCCTCTGAGGAAGCTCCATCCCAATATTATCTTTAAGGAAAAGGAGTTAAATCTCAAATCAAGAAGCGCTCTGAACATAGCTCTCCTCTGTTCTGCATATGCTGAAAACCACAACACAACATAAGATAACAGATAAGATATGCCTTTATTAGTCCCACAGTGGGGAAATTCAAGCATTGCACAGCACACATAGAACAGAAGGAAAATCGTACAGCCACAAAAAAAAAATGTCATCAAGACAAGAGAATAGATAAATAAGTGGCAAATAACTGTACAAATAATACCAAGAAAACTCTAATATACACACACATATATGTATATATATATATATAAATATATATATATATATATCATATATATATATATATATATATATATATATATATATATATATATATATATATATATATATATATATATATATATATATATATATACACACACATACATATAAAATATACATCTCCGTAAAGTGACTTGTGAAGTGAGTATTGCACATAGTTGAATGACACATGTTCAGTGTTAACAGTGTTCATTATACAGTCTGACAGCAGCAGGAAGGAAAGACCTGCGGAACCTCTCCTTCACACAGCGAGGGTGAATCAGTCTGTCACTGAAGCTGCTCTCCAGGGCAGACAGAGCGTCCTGCAGGGGGTGAGACTCATGGTCCAGCATAGAGATCACCTTAGCCAGGACTCTCCTGTCCCCCACCTCCTGCACTGAGTCCAGAGGACAGCCCAGGACGGAGCTGGACTTCTTGATGACCTTGTCCAGCTTCTTCCTCTCCCTCTCTGTGATGCTGCTGTTCCAGCAGACCACACCGTACAGGATGGCTGATGCCACCACAGAGTCATAGAAGGTCTTCAGGAGTGGCCCTCTCACTCCAAAAGACCTGAGTCTCCTCAGGAGATAGAGCCTGCTCTGGCCCTTCCTGTACAGTGCATCTGTGTTGTGGATCCAGTCCAGTTTGTTGTTCAGATGAACACCCAGGTACAGAGAGAGGAGAGTCCACTCTCTCAATGTCCCTTCCCTGGATGTTCACTGACGGGGCAGTAGAGTGGCGTCTGCGGAAGTCCAGCACCATCTCCTTGGTCTTCCCTGCGTTGATGATGAGGTGGTTCTGCTGACACCAGTCCACAAAGTCCTGCATTAGTCCTCTGTACTCCACATCGTCGTCATCCTTGATGAGGCCAATGATGGCGGAGTCATCAGAGAACTTCTGCAGGATGCAGCTGTCTGTGTTGTGTCTGAAGTCTGCAGTGTAAAGGGTGAAAAGAAAGGGCACGAGGACAGTGCCCTGGGGCGCCCCCACACTGCAGGTCATGAGGTCAGACACGCAGTTCTTGGCTCTCACAAACTGGGGCCGGTTTGCGAGATAATCCAGGATCCAGTCTGCCAGGTCACAGTCCACCCCGGCGGTCTCCAGCTTGTCCCTCAGGAGCAGAGGCTGGATGGTGTTGAAAGCACTGGAGAAGTCAAAGAAGAGAATCCTCACAGTGCTGCCGGGGTTCTCCAGGTGAGACAGTGAGCGGTGCAGCAGGTAGGTGACGGCGTCCTCCACTCCGATGCCAGGTCGGATCCATCGCTGAGCTCACGGTGGAGCGGAGGTGGCCAAGGACCAGTCTCTCCAGTGTCTTCATCAGATGAGATGTTAGAGCCACCGGCCTGAAGCTGCTGAGCTCCTTGGCCTGTGGCGTCTTGGGCACCGGTACCACGCAGGAGGTCTTCCAGAGTTGTGGTACCACCCTCAGCTTTAGGCTCATGTTGAAGACATGCTCCATAACTCCATGTCATGTCTCCATAACAACATGTCCCACAGTCTCAGGAACACCACAACTTTCACAGCAGCCACATTATGTTTCTCAATAAGGAACGATCCACTGGCCAACCCACAGTGACCCAGCCTAAGACTTGATGTCATCCTGATGTGAGAGGCAGGTTTTCAAAGTGGAATGAACTGTAGAGACAATACCATACAGCTTCCTCCTTTTGTTTTCAGTCTCCCACATTTGCTGCCACTGCTGCAAAACTGCACTGCAAAACTGAGCAACACTCCATCCTCCCAAATGGCACTTTTGGTTGTACTCTTGCCTTTTTTAAACTGGCCTTAGCAAGACTGTCTGCAATTTCATTTCTTTCCACACCAACATGAGCTGCACTCACAAGAACCCCACACTGAATCCCACCATCTATAAATCTGTAAACCATAGTCATTGATTTACAGTATCTGGTCACCCTCTTCCAAAGCCAATAGTGATAAAAGTGACTCTACAAATCACCACTTTTTTTTTTTTAACCCCTAATTCCTCCAGTCACCATAATACTCAGAGAATTGCAATTAGCTCAGCGGAGAAAACAGAAAGGTCATCTGAAGGACTTTGATGGAGATCAAGATGGGGGACATAGAAACTCTGTTCTCCGACGTCATGGTCCCACATAAAGAAATCCATATAACATAGAATCAAACAAGTGTCTCGTGCACAACAAATGTCCACAACTGAATTGTGTTGATTCAGCATAACCCTTTTTACCTACAGTTTTGTAGCTTTATCATATATCGCATTGGCTCTTCATGAATAAATTGTGTAGTCTTGACACCTTTAGTCAAGGTTGAACGTACACACAAACAAATTGTGTTAATTTAGCAAAAGTCTGTTATGTTGTATTGTCACAGAAAGTTGGCAGTGAGCAGTGTTTCTCAAATAGTGGGGCCCGCCCCCCTGGGGGGGGGGGGGGGGGGGGGGGGGGGGGGGGCGCGAAAGGCCCCGGGGAACATACTTTTCTTTTGCCGTAGTAGAATAAAGTGTAATTGCACATCCACTACAGTAGGTGGCAGTTGCGCTCTCATTGTTAGAGTGTGAGTTTTAGCTCTAGGCCATGGTCCGCAACCACCGGGCTGGGGACCGGTACCGGTCCGTTACGCATTTTCTACCGGGCCGCACAAAAACAGTAAATAATTTATCAGCGACCGCATTTTCTCCGAAGTGACTTTTGCCTGCTCCTCATGACATGCTAATAACCTTGTCCGCAGATATATAATGAAAATCCCGACAGGAAATCGCCACATACATCCATTTGATACAATGGCGAGTATATTATATCTGTGCTAGATGTGTGTCTTGTCAGCTTCGGGAAAAGATGGCAAAAACAAGGACTGGAAGGCTCAGGCAGTTCCATCATCATTGTCGTTTATTCAGGCATCATCAAAGTCAAGGATCGTCGTCCTTGGTCTTACATTCTCCAGTTTACATTCTCCTGGTCCTTTCTCCTAGTTTACATCTCTACAGTGACTGTATTTCCTTGAGATGGACAGATCTGACCAAAAATGTACATCCTCATATGAGGTCATCTAATTCAGAATGGACAAAGTACATATATCTGACTTGAAATCTACACACTCTGCAGAATCGTATAGACGCATAAGAAGTCACCTGGTTCAAGTAGATACAAAGTACAAACACACAGGAGTTTATCTGATCTTAACACAGGAGTCATACATGGAAACTCAAAGTACACCTGTCAACGCATGTCACATTGGAGGACATGCAAAACGGAAGACTATAAGTATGATTTATTCGTGCTAAATGAAATGATAATCCACAGCCTGTGGATCAATTGGTACCGGGCTGAACAAGAACGCAAGCAGCATTGAACGGCCCTCGCGATCAGAGTCAGAGCGCATTAGGGCAGAGGAGGAGGAGGAGGAGAGGAAGAGAGGAGGAGAGAGGTCGAGAGGAGGAGAGCTTGTGAGTCTTAGCGGGCACACAAACATGCAAAAGCTAAAAAAAAACAACTGCTCTATGTGAAATATTAAGGTTTCTTGACATTGACTCCATATTCTGAAATGTTTGAATTGTTAACACAACACCAAATAACACTTTTTGTGACGTATCTGAATCTTCTTATTTTGAAGGAATATTTAAACGTTACAATAACGACCAGCTTGTGGTTACACACTAAGCAATTTTTGAAACTTTTTGGTTTTTGAGCTCAGTGTTTAACATCTTTTATATCTTAAGATTTTGACCAAATAAGAAGTTTAAGAAAAGTAAAGACCTGTTGAATCGTGTGAAATGAGAGGTCTGTTTTTCCTGTATCCATGGAGACCTTCCAGAGGAGATACCAACTGAAACAATCAAATGGAGGCAACTAAGATGGCAGTGCAACCAACATTTGTGGGACCTCTACCAACATTTTTTTTTTTAATGCAATGCTTTGATTCTTCACAATGTTCACAGCCAAAGTTGACCTACACACTACAGCTACTAACACTTCGTTCAGACTGCACCCAGTCCAGCCGGTGACTCCAGTGTCTGTTTCTGCAGTGTGACATTCACACTTAGACCAGTGCTCTGCTGTCCTGTTGTCACTGTAAAGTATTCACATGTTAACTATTTATTTATTAAGAGAAAAGACTGGCCTCCGGAAAAAATAGACTCCCAGAATTAATTTGGTGCTCTGCGGCATCTCCACTGGCACCGCTGGACTATTTGGTGTGCGGTCTGAGCTCTTTTCATTACTTTTAATTATACTGGATTTAAATATACTGGATGAGGGTTTTAATGCAGGGCATCATGGGCAATCCCAGACATCCCTTGCATGACACGATGTCTGCACAGAGAAGCACACGAAGTAACAGGTTTCTCTCACTGAGCTGCAGGACACCGTGCTTTTTGAGGTTGTTTGTCCCTTCAGCTATCAGGCTGTTTAACAGATCTGCCTGATATGAAATGTAATTGTATATGAGCACTTTATACTACTGATAGGAATATTTTATTGTTTCTACTGATTTTATTGTGTGTGTTTGTGCAAGTGTGTGTTTGCTGCCGGACACCTGAATTTCTCCCTTGGAGATTAATAAAGTTTTTATCTATCCATCCATCCATCTATCTATCTCATTCTGGATTTAATGCCACCTTGTAAAATGTTTTGCAGTCCTTGAAGCCAGGAAACTTGAAATAACTGAAGAAAGAGACAAGCTAGAACTGCAAACCATAGGTGAGTAGAAGCCTGCTCTAGTGAATGTAGGAGGCAATACAAAACAGATTATAATGTGAAGGTAAGTGTGTTCAGTGCGTTCAAACTTATCCTGGGTTAGTCCAAGTTGGGACACGTTAAAGACCTAATTGTGACTTGATGTAGTTGGTTTTAGTTTTAGTCATGCCAGTTCAGGATATAGTCCCAGTTTAGACTTCAGATCTCCATGAGAGATTTTTAACATGCTGCACTCCTCGTGTGTGGTGTCAGTGAGAGCAGCTCTGTCATATAATAACCTCAAAACAACAATGATGCAGCAATAGGGAATAAAAGAGCACCAGAGGCAGCCGGAGTGACACGGAGGACACAGAAGATAGAAACATGAGATATATCCAAAAGGGCAATGATGACTTTATTACTCACCATAAAGCTATGAAGTTAAACTCTGGTGTTCATCCATGTCCTTATATCCAAAAGCCTAATAGTTTCTCCACAAATCCATGGCGCCCAGTCTACAGAACATCAGTAGTAATAATTCAGTTTGAAGCATAATTTTAAAAATAAAAAGTGACCAAAGAGTGAGGGTAGTTCCTCAGGTGTCCTTTTCACATAAATCCATGTGGTCAGGAAACAGCTGACGCAACTTGTGCTGGCTTTCACAACTTTTCACGTGTGGAGTCTCTTTCGTATAGTGTTTGTGCTCTAAGGATTTTAAGATTTAAAATCTCATAAAATTCTCCTCATGTCTGTTGTCAGCACTTTTTGTTTCATGTTTAAGAATCATTCAAGACTCAAAAATGCTGTAGTGCCTGACACGCTACAGCGGTTTAGTCTCAGTTATATATCTGAATTTTTAGTATCATCTCTATTTTCAGATAAGCACACGTCTGAAGGTTGGTTGTATTTCCAAGGCAGTTTGTACCTGGGCTCCACCACAGAGCAGAGCTGGCAGGAGAGCAGGACGTACTGTCAGCAGAGAGGAGCAGATCTCACCATCATCAGCAGTGAACAAGAGCAGGTCTGGAGCTAGGGACCCATTTAAAACAACTACATGTACTATTTAACTACTGCTTTTGTTTCACAGAGATTTGCACATTCAACATTTAAGGAGCGCATATGGATTGGACTGAGTGACCTAGAGCAGGAGGGGGTCTGGAAATGGGTGGATGGCTCACTGCTCACTACAAGGTTCACAGAGAATTTCATGAATGAAACTCAAATGATAATAATAAAATCACTTGGCATAATGTCATTTTGTAAATATCCATTTAAATTTCAGCTTTTGGAGTCTTGGGGAGCCGAACGATCACAACGATGGGGCTGAAGATTGTGGTGAACTGAACTATGGCGACAATTTGGAAAATTGGAATGACGCCACCTGCGCCAAAAGAAAACTGTGCATCTGTGAAAAGAGACTGGCTGAGTGATTTTAGATGTATTTACATATTTCAAAATTATATATTTTACATTTTGAATCATTTCTTTTCTTTTTTTACCCTTTGTATCTTCTCACATTTAAACACCAAATAGTTTAAATGACATTGCTCACATATTCATCGTTGATTGTATGAACTACATTTTAAAACTATACAGTTGACAAGATAGATGCACGGTGTTTATGTGACGAGAACTTATTTTAAAAGGGCATCGGTTTATTTTGCGCTCCACTGACGCAGAAAAATAAAATTTCCACCCTGATTTCAATGACACACAGCTCAGTTACGGCCGTTGGACGCACACATGACGTTGCTGCTGTAGACTGTCCGACCAGATTTATTCTTAAAATTGATTCCTTCGCACTGTGACTGATTTGATGTAAACTGGGAGCTACTGTTGGGTTTTTTCTCAGTTAATAACTGAACATTTAATTACTGTCACTGATAATGAGCTCATCAACACATACATAACACCTTTTTTAGAAAATGTTTTACTAATTCTGCTCTTAGTTAATTAACCCCTTTGCTGGAAATTGCAAAATACTTAAAAAACATAAAAAAAAAAACACGTAAAAAATACATTAAAAACACGTGTTTATTATTGTTGTTACTATCTGTACATGTGTATGTAAGGTCTATTCCAGGGTACTGGAAAGGAGAATCTGTCTGATAGTCAAACCTCAGTTTCAGGAAGAGCAGTGTGGTTTTCGTCCTGGTCGTGGAACACTGGACCAGCTCTATACTCTCCATCGGGTGCTCGAGGGTTCATGGGAGTTTGCCCAACCGGTCCACATGTGTTTTGTGGATCTGGAGAAGGCATTCGACCGTGTCCCCCGTGGTGTCCTTTGGGGGATGCTCTGGGAGTACGGGGTCCGGGGCCCTTTGCTAAGGGCTGTCCGGTCCCTGTACGACCGGAGCAGGAGCTGTGTTCGCATTGCCTGCAGTAAGTCAGACTTGTTCCCGGTGCATGTTGGACTCCGCCAGGGCTGCCCTTTGTCACCGGTTCTGTTCATTATATTTATGGACAGAATTTCTAGGAGCAGTCAGGGGCTGGAGGGGGTCTGGTTCGGAAACCACAGGATCTCATCTCTGCTGTTTGCAGATGATGTTGTCCTGATGGATTCTGGACCTGCAGCAGGCACTGGGGCGGTTTGCAGCCGAGTGTGAGGCGGATGGGATGAGAATCAGCTCTTCCAAATCTGAGACCATGGTTCTTGATCGGGTGGGGAGTCTTTGCCTCAAGTGGAGGAGTTCAAGTATCTTGGTGTCTTGGCCTGCAAGCAAGCAACCACATCACTGCAGCGTCTGCAGTGATGCGGTCGCTGTATCGGTTTGACGTGGTGAAGAACGAGCTGAGTCACAAGGCAAAGCTCTCGATTTACCAGTCAATCTACATTCCTACCCTCACCTATTGTCATGAGCTCTGGGTAATGACCGAAAGGACAAGATCGCGGATACACGCGGCTGAAAGGAGCCAGCTGAGGTGGCTCAGGCATCTGCTCAGGATGCCTCCTGGTCGCCTCCCTAGGGAGATGTTCCGGGCATGTCCCACCGGGAGGAGGCCCTGCAGAAGACCCAGGACACGCTGCAGGGACTATGTTTTTCTCGGCTGGCCTGGAAATGCCTTGGGGTCCCACCGGAGGAGCTGGAGGACGTGTTCAATTCTTGCTTATAACATGTTTGTATCTTGTCTTGTATGTTCTGTTAACAGGGTGGTCTTGCAAATGAGAGCTTGCTCTCAAGGGTTTCCTTGTATAAATAAAGAAATAATACAAAATTTTAAAAAGTGCAGATCCTGAAAAAGCATGTATCTTAACTGTCTTAAATATGTAAGCACAATAAATGAGATCCATACTTCTCTTCGTGGAAAATTAATCATTAAAGACCTTACTGTCGTATTTTTTTTATATTATTAAATTTTGTCATTTTCTCCTCGTACAATATATAGTACCAAACAAACTGACCACCGCACCTGTTCTCACAGGGTTGTTCTGTGTGCCAAGGCAAAAAAAAATTACAATAAAATAAGATAATTAAAGCCACAGCTGGCAATCATGTCCTCCACCACCGTGTGCATGTTCCTCCCATGTCCCCACTGTGGGTATGCACCGTCATGGATTTGCTATAGTGTAACTGACTTTTTTGATTGGAGTGGCCTAAATAATGTTTGTGTCAATTTTCAATAAATTTCTGTCTCTGTATATAGATTTGGAAAATCCAATGTGAAATATTGGATGTTTTTTTTTTTTTTTTTTTAAATGTATGTCAAAGTGGCGGCAGAAATGCCATCCAGTATGGCTGAATACTGCTCCAGTTTGTTTTAGGGTTGTCCTCACGTATACCATTGCTCCTATGAATTTCATTGACCAAAAACAAAGTAAATGTGCCTCTTGTCCTCTTGTCTGTTTCACTGTTGATTTTCTAATTCTGTTGGTTAATCAACTCTCATGTTCAGCCCTAAGAGGCGACTGCTGTCGTGATTTTGGGCTCTACAAAAATAAATTGAATTGAATTGAATTGAATAGAAGCTTCACTTAAAAGGTGGCAGACCATGTAAAATATTGTTATGAGAATTAATTTTACAATAAGCTGGTTCACTGGCCAACAAACCTAATTGTGTGTGGGTTGTCCCGGACAGGCGCGAGTAGCTACTGCTTTCATGTTAAGAAAATTGTGTTGGAGATCTTAAACTCCAGAAAATTACAAAATTATACTTTTTAGTTGTGCTTAAAGTATGATATAGCTCAAAATGTCATTTAAAAAACCAATAGAGTCAAAGTCTCACTGTTTAGTGTGTTCTTTATATGTATATATATATATATATATATATGTATATATGTATATATATATATATATATATATATATATATATATATATATATATATATATATATATATATATATATATATATATATATATATATATATATATATATATATATATTATATATATATATATATATTATATATATAAATGAATTATATATTTATTAACTCTTAACTTATTAGCAAATATTATGATTTACAGTTCAGCATTAAAACTTGATTGCTCAGTTTTTTATGATTTAAACTTTTTGGTTTTTAGTTTCAGTTCAATAAAACTTGATTGCTCAGTTTTATATTTTTGGTTTTTAGTTTCAAAAATATGATCCTTTTTGCCTCTGTAGCTCACAGGTCTGTTAAAGGAAGAGGCACAGTCCATTAAATTACTGTAAATCAATTATATACATTATAAGTTTAAGATTTAGTTTGAGGGCACATTTTGCAGCACTTTGATTCACATTCAGTTACAGTCACATAATAAATTGTCCATTTGAGTTGACACAGTTGCACTTGTCCATTTGGTGCATTTGGAGCACAGCACAGTTAAAAGGAGCCGTAGACCCGCACTGTCCTGCAGGCCCACATTTCCAGACCCAAACATCACAGGTGAGATAGCAGAGGTCCTGCTCCATTCTAGCTGCTCATCTGTACAGTAAACTTAGGTTAGGTAATTACTTAGGTTAGGTTTAGATTAGGTATACATTAGGTAATTACATCAAAACAACAATCAACCTACCCTCATGAACAGTACAGCTCCACTTGGTCAGTAGAGCGCTATTCCAGCACTTGACCACAGTCCAGACCCAACCTGGATGCACAATGAGGGGCAGAGCTGCTCTTAGGGACACCACATGTGGAGGTGCTCGACACAGGACTCAGGCTCTTTATACAACACTGTAGTCTATCGGTTAGTGCGCAAACTTCAACAAATTTTAAAAGCCATTGAATTTCACATTTTGAATTTTTAACTGAGAAGCAAAACATAAGTGCATGCTTGAATGGTTTTTCGTCTGAATTTGTTTTGTTTTTTTTGTTTTTTTTGAATTCCTTATTTTTCAAGTATAAATTTTCAATTTGTTCATGAAAAGTAAAATTAATAAAAAAAACACCTTTTAAATACAGATGGAAATTAGCATATTTGCTATAATCTGGCATATTTACACTGTGTTTACTACAGATGTTCATTAGTATGCGCTGTCCCTATCAAATAAATAAATAAATAAATAAATAAATAAATAAATAAATAAATAAAATAAATATTCAGCATATACACTTTCAACAGTCAAAATTCAAATTTGCAGTGAAAAATCTTATTTTATTTTCAAATATCCAAGCTGCCAAGGCATTAGTAATCGGTCCTAAGTGAGTCAGTCTATCTTCTAACAACCAGGAAATGCTGTAAGAAACACTGTTGTCAGAGGATGTTTCAAAATTCCCAGGATCCTCGGCTCCTGAACCACTTCTCCACGTGGTGCTCCAATTCCCCCAAAGCCCTCATGTCCTCTGTGCTCCTCTCCTCTGTTTGGCTCATTTTCCAAAGACACACCTGTGGATCCACGTCCGAGCGCTGTTTATTACCCACAATGCACTGCAACGTAAATCTTTTACAAACTTTATTGGAGCAGTGAAACGTATTTTAATAAAATAAAAGTCATTACACTATAAAAAAGAGTTAAATATTTAGCTGTTTTAGCCATATTGCTGCAGATAATACTGTTATCAGATTGTTAAATTCAAATCAGCACAAATGCGGCAAATTGAGCAAAATGCTTTAAGATGGGGATTCGGGATTAAATGTTTCCCCGAAGATATTTTAAATTGTGCATCTATTTAATAATGAGCCAAAAAACCTTCATAACATATTATTCACTTAGCCTTCATAGTTCAGGTTTGAATGAATGTTGACACATAAAGACATTTCTGAATACTTTGCTTTTGTAGAAGCATTGATTTTTATTAAAACACACTTGATCTGGTCACGTTAGAGGTAAGATCTTAAGCCCGAGCCCTAAAATGTCAATCATTGCTTCGGGTCGGGTCGGGCTCGGGCTTCTCTCTCGCTGACTTTTTTTTTAATAAATATATGTTTATAAAAATGTATACTAAAACGATGTGTGGATACTAAACTAAGTGTTGTGAGATACGTGTCTGACTCTTACGTGTTTGGTTCGGTGCGGTGCGTGAGCGTGAGTGAGAGAGTGACGTGCGCGTGCATGTGTGGCGTATGTGGTTCGAGCGGTGTTGGATGAGCCTGTAGCTGTCTTGCAGAAAGAAGTTATTACGGTGCAGTTCACTAATAAAAGCTTTAACATAAGGAATACTTGTTTTAAAATAAATAATTTGGATAAAACAGAGAAGGCGCTGTAATGTAATTGCTATTTAACTAAACAGGAGCCGCAGAGCCAGAGCTCTGCGCACGTGAACGCCGTCCTCTTAATAATCTTCCCCTCCGCAAGTCCGCATCTATTTTGACCTGGTATCCCCAATATGGAGGAGCAAGAAGTTAAGGATAAACTAAAGACAGAAGAACTGAACAGACAAACACGCACCGGTAAGAGTGAGGTGTGGAAAAGCTTCACATTAATTGTAGAAAATGCTACAGAAACTTGCGTTGGCTTCGCTGAATGTGTCAATGTGGCGCTTTGCTTTCATACGAGAGCAAAAAGACTGGCACCTCGTCGCTGAGCAGCATTTAAACAGCTGTACTGGAAAAATTGATGATCGTCAAAGTCAAACATCTAGGCCTCACAAATAAAATATGAAATTTCGGGTTTAGCATTTACTCTGAAACTCTTAATTAGCAAACAAGAATAAATGTTACATTAAAAATACTGTGGCCTTTTTCAGCTCTGGAAACCTGTGAGCAAACCCTGACCCAGAAAAGAGAGGACTTGAAGAAGAGTATTTCTAGTAAGTAATATTGCACCAGTATAACTGCTACTGTTTCAATCTCTAGACTGTTCAATGAGATACAAACTAAATGATTCCATCACACCCATGCCTTTTCTTTTCACTAATTGTTATAGTTCTTCAAACTAGTCGCCAAGACCTGTCGAAGCAAAAAGATGAGCTGCAGAAAAGCCATTCTTGTGAGTAAAATGCAGAACTTGAGACACATGCTTCTCAAACGTTTCATTACAAACACTATGGCCTTTTTCAGCCCTGGCAACCTGTGAGCAAACCCTGACCCAGAAAAGAGAGGAGTGGAGGAGGATGTGTTCCAGTAAGTAATATTGCACCAGTAAATAACCATCAATTATCTAAGTAAAGATAATTTTTGCAGATGCAGATCCTGCATGTTGCTGCCATTTTATCAGTGCATTTCAGTACAATGCATCACAACAGTCATAATTCACATACAATATGAATGAAGTCCTAGATCACAGACAACATGTGCAAAGAGTTACTTCCTCACCTGTAAATGTCCAGAGTGCCTTTGTAAAATCAGTGTTTACTTTGAGAGATACAATTCTGAGGACGACAGACCATAAACATTGCAGATATAACACTGATTATTTGAACTGTGTGAATTGCAGGGGCCTCCACATGGGCCCCACATGGAATCTGAGTAAACTGACACACATCACTGAACAGTGTGTGTAGTACTTCAGTACAGAGCGGCATGTCAGAGAGCATCATAGCATCACATAACACTATTTCTGCCCTCTATTATAAACTATTATAAACTATCCAAATCTGAAGCAGTCCAGAACTTGTGTGTTCAGTTCAAACAGAGCTCTCTTCACTTCTTTTTATTTCTAGCAGACTGTTACAGGCTAGTTTGTTTTTTTGTCCTTGCCTCTCCGGTTCAGATCCGCCCACTAGTTAAGCCGCACCTGGCGAGGCTCAGCAATCAGCTGGTGGGGGATAAAAGCCGAAGCACCTGACCACATCGTTGACCGGTGGCATCCTTTGCTGCAGCTTCGTCGTTTCATTATCTAGTTATTTTGTTTGTATTTTTGGAAACACCTTTTGTAAGAATAAATTTAAGTTATCTTTTCTGCTGACCACGTCTCCACTCTCCTCTTTTGTTCTACGCCCGGCTTTTTAACATCTCTTTTTCGTTACGTGCCACCACCCCTGGACCAACCGGCACGTAACACAGACGAAGCACGGCAAATGCTAATAATGAGCTTTTTACCCAATACTTGATGATATATCCCTGCATTCTTCAAGAAATGTAACACTACCATTGTCCTCTCCTTTGAGGAAGTTCCATATCCCAAAATTATCTTTCAGGAAAAGGCATATGCTGAACACCACAACACAACATGTCCCACAGTCTCAGGAACACCACAACTTTCACAGCAGCCACATTATGTTTCTCAATAAGGAACGATCCACTGGCCAAGCCACAGTGACCCAGCCTAAGACTTGATGTCATCCTGATGTGAGAGGCAGGTTCTCAAAGTGGCATGAACTGTAGAGACAATACCATACAGCTTCCGCCTTTTGTTTTCAGTCTCCCACATTTGCTGCCACTGCTGCAAAACTGCACTGCAAAACTGAGCAACACTCCATCCTCCCAAATAGCACTTTTGGTTGTACTCTTGCCTTTTTTAAACTGGCCTTAGCGAGGCTGTCTGCAGTTTCATTTCTTTCCACACCAACATGAGCTGCACTCACAAGAACCCCACCGTCTATATCCTGTAAATCATAGTCAAAATTTCATTTACAATATGAAAACCCTTCCAAAGTCAATAGTGATGCAGGTGACTGTACAAATCACTGCATTTTCTTTAACCCTATTTCCTCTGGTCATCATAATTAGCTCAGCAGAGACAACAGAAAAGCCATTTGGAAGACCTTGATAAAGATCAAGATGGGGGACATAGAAACTCTGTTCTCCAAAGTCATGGTCCCACATAAACAAATCCATTTATTATCTAGTGTTGGCTTTAATGCCACCTTTAAAATTGTTATATTTATAGGTCTTGAAGCCAGGAAACTTGAAATAACTGAAGACAGAGACAAGCTGAAGCTAAAACTGCAAACCATAGGTGAGTAGAAGCCTGCTCTAGTGAATGTAGGAGGCTAACCACCAAAACAGAATATAATGTGAAGGTAAGTAACAATGTGTTCATACTTATCCTGGGTTGGTCCAAGTTGATACCAATTTGAGACCTAATTTTGATTTGGTTTGGTTCTGTTAGTCCTTTTTTAATAGTGCCAGTTCTGGATATAGTCCCGGTTTAGTCCCAATTTTGATGTGGTCCAAGTTTAAATGCACCTTCAGCCTGCTACACACTACAGGATAATTTGGCTGATTTTGAACCAATTTGCTTCTCCCAGACTTCAGAGAGACTTGACCCAACTTCAGATCTTCATGAGCGATTTATAAGATGCTGCACTCCTCGTGTGTGGTGTCAGTGAGACTGAGCTGCTCTGTCATATAATAACCTCAAAACAACAATGATGCAGCAATAGCCAATAAAAGAGCACCAGAGGCAGTCGGAGTGACACGGAGGACACAGAGGTGCAAGATAGGAACACAAGAACTCTGCTGGCTTGAACAACCTTTCACTTGTAGTGTGGAGTCTCTTTGCTGTACTGTTTATGCTGGGAGAATTGTACAATTTAATATCTCATAAAATTCTCCTCATGTCTGTTGTCAGTACTTTTTGTTTCATGTTTAAAAAGACTTTAATACTCAAAACTGCCATAGTGTTGCGGTCTACATTATAGCCCTCCAGACTAAAGCAGTTTAGTCTCACTTAAATGTCTGAATTTTTATTATTGCCCCTATTTTCAGATAACTACGTGTCTGAAGGTTGGGTGTATTTCCAAGGCAGTTTGTACCTGGGCTCCACCACAGAGCAGGGCTGGCAGAAGAGCAGGACGTACTGTCAGGAGAGAGGAGCAGATCTCACCATCATCAGCAGTGTCCAGGAGCAGGTCTGGAGCTAGGGACAGCACTGTTCCCACAAAGGGATGTCACGATTAAGGATAATGCTATCTTCTATTAAAATGCAAACTCCAACATAACAACAAAATAAAGTATGTAGCAAAGACTACCCAATTACTTTTATGTGTAGATTACTTCAGTTTGTTGCATTATTGTAATATTCGTTGAACCAAGATGGCGCCACGTACGGTCGCCCTGGTGATTTCGTGCGCGGTGTGTTTTTGGTTTTTGTGTGTTAATCCTGTGTCTGCGTGCTCTTACACTCGTGAAGAGCTCCTAAACATCAGGACAACAACTCCTGCTGACCTACTGCCAGTTTTTTTAGTGCCGGCAGTAGACTTGGTTCACTTTTTAGCCAAAAGAGTGAGATGCCGAAAGAGAGGGAAGCGAGCAGGGGCCTTGGTGCGCCTCCGGAGACGCGGCGCCCGCACGCCCTTACCTGGGATTTTCCTCTCCAACGTACGCTCACTCTGCAATAAAACAGACGAACTGGCGCTGCTGATGAGGAGAAACAGGGACTTTTCTTCCTCTTGCGTCTTGTGCTTCACGGAGACGTGGCTCAATGAGCGTATCCCGGACTGTGCGCTTCACCTGGAGGGATTCCAGCTCCTCCGCGCGGACAGACAACGGGGACTCTCCGGGGGAAAGACGAAAGGTGGAGGTGTCTGTTTCTACATCAACAACGCCTGGTGCACGGATGTGACTGTGATCTCTCAACACTGCTCTCCCGACGTGGAATATCTCTTCATTAACTGTAAACCCTTCTATTCTCCACGTGAGTTCGCTTCATTCATTTTGGCCGCTGTTTACATCCCGCCGTGCGCGGACACGCACGAGGCCCAGCGCGCGCTCGCGGACCAGATTCTGAACATGGAGCGAACCTTCCCGGACTCTTTACTCATCATCCTGGGGGATTTTAATAAAGCAAATCTGAGCCAGGAACTACCCAAGTACAAACAGTTTATTAAATGCCCGACGAGAGAGCAGAAGACGCTGGATCATTGTTACACAACGGTCAGCGGAGCTTACAGAGCCGAGCCTCGTGCTGCTCTGGGATTCTCTGACCACGACATGATTCACCTCATCCCCGCCTATAAACAACGGCTGAAGCTCTCCAAACCTGCTGTGACTTCTAAGAAGTGGACCAGTGAGGCTGTGGAGGAGCTTCGCTCCTGTTTGGACTTTACAGACTGGGACGTGTTCAAGGCTGCCACAGACAGTTTGGATGAGTACACAGACACTGTGACGTCATACATACAGTTCTGTGAGGACAGTATCATTCCATCACGTACCAGGGTGACTTTTAACAACGACAAACCCTGGTTCACTCCCAGACTGAGGCATTTAAGGAGGGAAAAGGAGAGGGCGTACAAGGCAGAAGATCGTGAGGGCTACAGGCGTTGTAAGTATGCATTTAGCAAAGAGGTGGAAAAGGCTAAAGCGAAGTACAATACACGTCTGAGGCAGCATTTCTCCACCAACGACTCTGCTTCCGTCTGGAGAGGGCTTAGGCAAATTACCAACTACAAGCCCAAAGCCCCTCCCGCTGCGGACAACAAACAACTTGCAGAACAGCTAAACGGCTTTTATGCAAGGTTTGATGTCCCACACCCCTCCTCCCTCACCACCATGGACATCACAGCCGAACCCACCTCGGACCCCTCCTCCGCCCCCACTGCCTTCACAGTTTCGGAGCGGGACGTGACTAAGCTTTTCAAGAAGCAAAACCCCCGCAAAGCCCCGGGCCCGGACGGTGTCTCTCCCTTCCACCCTTAGACACTGTGCTGAGGAGCTGGCTCCTGTCTTCACAGACATCTTTAACACACCTCCCTGGAGTCATGTCACGTCCCAACCTGCTTCAAGCTGTCCACCATTGTCCCCGTCCCCAAGAAGCCCAGGATCACTGGACTTAATGACTACAGACCTGTGGCGCTGACGTCTGTAGTCATGAAGTCATTTGAGCGCGCCTGGTCCTGCACCACCTCAAGTCCCTCACCTCCCCCCTCCTGGACCCTCTGCAGTTCGCCTACAGAGCCAACCGGTCTGTGGACGACGCCATTAACCTGGCCCTTCACTTCATCCTCCAGCATCTGGACTCCCCGGGAACCTACGCCAGGATCCTGTTTGTGGACTTCAGCTCTGCATTCAACACCATCCTCCCTGCTCTGCTCCAGGACAAGCTCGCTCAGCTCAACGTGCCTGACTCCACCTGCAGGTGGATCACTGACTTCCTGACAGACAGGAGGCAGCGCGTGCGGCTGGGAAAGAATGTCTCGGACACCCGGACAATCAGCACAGGATCTCCACAGGGCTGTGTACTTTCCCCTCTGCTCTTCTCCCTGTACACTAACTGCTGCCTCCAGTCACGACTCCGTCAAACTGGTCAAGTTTGCGGATGACACCACCCTCATCGGGCTCATCTCGGACGGGGATGAGTCTGTCTACAGGAGGGAGGTGGATCGGCTGGTGTCCTGGTGCAGCAGCAACAACCTGGAGCTCAACGCCCAGAAGACAGTGGAGATGATTGTGGACTTCAGGAAAGTCACAGCCCCCCTGCTCCCCCTCGCCTTGACTGACTCTCCCTCATCACCACCGTGGACTCTTTCGCTTCCTGGGCACCTGCATCACCCAGGACCTCAAGTGGGAGCCGACCATCAGCTCCCTCATCAAGAAAGCCCAGCAGAGGATGTACTTCCTGCGGCAGCTGAGAAAAGCCAAGCTGCCGGTCCAGATGATGGTGCAGTTCTACACGGCCATCATCGAGTCCATCCTCACCTCCTCCATCATCACTGTGTGGTTCGCTGGGGCCACTGCCAGGGACAGACAGAGACTGCAGCGCATTGTGCGCTCTGCTGAGAAGGTGATTGGCTGCAGCCTTCCATCTCTCCAGGACCTGTACGCCTCCAGGACTCGGGGGCGAGCAGGTCGTATAGCAGCTGACACTTCTCACCCTGGACATGGACTATTTCAGCCACTTCCCTCTGGCAGGAGGCTACGGTCCATCAGGACCAGAACCTCTCGTCACAAGAACAGTTTCTTCCCCTCTGCTGTTTCCCTCATGAACACTTCTTAAACCTGCACTAAACTGGACATTTCATAACACTGGTCACTTTAATACCCCATGTTGCACTGTTGTTGTTGTTTTGATGCCACTATTGTATATATTTCTACTATTGTATATATTTCTACCTCCTGCATGCCCTTATTTGTGTTTATTTAGTGTGGTTTTTTGTGTGTGTGTGTGTTGTTGTATGTCGCACTTTATCACCGAAGTAAGTTCCTAGTCTGTGAGCTCTGCTCATGGACAATGGCAATAAAACTTCTTCTGATTCTGATTCTGATTCTGATGATTCACTAGTCTCAGAAATTAGTATTAGCACTGAGACACAAAGATTTACCTTTCTAAATACAAGTGTCTCCTGTTGTATTCACATGTTGTCCGTGACATTCACCCACAGCTCCCTGTCCACCACTATTTGTCAGTATTTATTGATTTTAGCATGGCTCTGCAAAAAAGCCCTAGATTTCCCCGAGACCAGAACTAACCCAGGTGCTGTTGTGCACTGAGCCTCCAGTTTGTTGTGTGAGTTCCAGAGACATGTGAGGTGTGGCGTGTTATTGAGGTTAAATCCATGAAAACGTCCTTGCAGCCAATGACTTCAGATCCCTTAATGTGACTTTAACTGTTTCTGCAGAAATTTGTTGCGACTTCATTCAGTGGGCGCCGATGGATTGGACTGACTGCAACACAGTCCGACGAGTGGATATGGGTGGACGGCTCTCAGCTCAACACAAGGTTCACACATCAACATTTTAATTCAACATTGAGTTTCAGAAGTGTATTTAAGCTCTTATTTAATGACTTTCAGATTTTGGTACAGTGGAGAGCCAAATAACAAACACAATGACGAGTTCTGTGTTGAAACCAACTACAAAGGGGACAGCTGGAATGACGAGGGCTGTTACGAAAAGCGTTTGTGTATCTGTCAAAAGAAGATGACATTTTAAGGCTCATATCAATAGTTACTCATACATAAATGACTTATCCACATTTTGTGTGTGTTTCATTACAATAGTCATAATAGTAGTAATACTGAAGCCAAAAAAGTAAAGTATCACATGAAACAAAGTAAGTTTGTTTTATTACAAGTATAGAATAGTATAGTTCGTTACTAGTTAAAATGCCAAGGGCTGGCTGGCCATTGATGCATGTAATAATATTCACTACAACTCTGTGTTATGCAGTCACACAAACTTATGTCAATAGAGGACGCCAAAAGCATGCAGTAAATACATAAAACATACTAATTCCCTTCACACTAGTTGGCGCGGTGTCCTGGACAGTCCAGGGCCAGACCAGGTTTGGTAGGTGCTCCATATCAGGTGCAGCTGGCGTCAGGACTTTACAGCATCCGAATAATTCAACATAGGTCCAAAGACAGTACAGAGCAACAAAATGCCTGACTCCTTCCCAATCAGACCAATGGCAACTCCACACAATATGGCAGGCAGGAGAGCAGCTTACCATAATTTATCTCTCATTGACATGACTTTGATTCTGATTAACTGTTTATTGCCTGGATCTTGTTCTTGCCATTGAGCTGACTCCTTAGGACTTGCTTTACTCATTGGAGATATCTGGCCGTGGCTGCTTTCCTTGTTTCCTCTTCAAGGTTGCCATTTGTTTGTGGGATACCAAGGTAATTGTAACTGTCCCCAATGTCATTGTCAGTGTCTGTGCTGTAGATCCTGGTGATGTGGATCAGTGAGTCGATGTCTCGCTCATTTCTAACGTACAGCTTGGTGTCATCCATGTAAAGGTGGTGACTGGTGGTGGCCCCATTCCTGAGTTAATATCCAGAGCTAGTGCTGTTGATGATTTGGCTGAGGGGCTTCAGACCTATGCAGAACAGCAGTGGAGACTGTGTGTCTCCTTAGTATATGCCACATTTGATGGTCACTTATGTAAGTGGCTTGCCATTGGCTTCAAGGTTGGTTTTCCACAATCTCATTGAGTTGGCAATGAAGAGTCCTGTTGATGTTGTACAGCTCCAGACATTCGGTGATCCATGTGTGTGGCATTGATTCATAGGGTTTCTTGTAATCAATCCAGGCAGTGAGGATTTTGGTCTTACGGGTTCTGCAGCCACACCTGTTGGGTCTATAAGGAGCTGGTGTTTAGCTCCCCTGATATCTTTGCTGATGCCCTTCTGTGCTGTGCTCATGTATTGATCCATGTGCCCACTTGTCTTTGCCACAATGATGCAACATGTGTTTCCATGTTGTGGAGAGACAGGTTATTGGCTGATAGTTGGATGGGACTGTACCCTTTGAGGGATCCTTCTGGATCCGGACGCACACCCTTTGGTTAGCCATTCAGGGCAAATCCCATCCATTAGCAGCTGGTTCATTTGTGCTGCCAGGTGCTCATGGAGATCAATGAGTTTCTTTAGCCAGTAGGAGTGGATCATGTCAAGGCCTAGTGCAGTCAGGTTTTTCATACGTGAGACTCTTTCTTGGATGTGTGCCACTGTGATGGTGACCGGATTCCACTGTGCATCGCTGTTATGTGATGCCTCTTTCTCCCATATACCTTTCCAATACCTTGGTGGGTCTGCTCTGGTGTTATTACCCTGCCGTTGAGCGTGCTCTTATCCCGGTTTTGTTGCAAACAGACAGCTTATGCATCTGAACTCATTGTCTCGCGTGTACCTCTTTAGGCAGCTGGCCAAGGCTTGGGGCTTTTGTTTGGCAGTTTCCAGTGCTTCAGGTATGGATATCTGGCTAGATCCTCTTGGGTACTTGTTTTTTCATTGCATTTTTCTGGGCCTCCGACAGTTGGCTCACTTCTCTCTGTGCTCCCTTGGTTTTAGCCTCTAACCGTCATTTCCATGGTATTGTTTCTCATGGCTCCCATGGTTGCTCTTAGAGTCAAGCATCTCTAGGATCACTTTTTGCATGGATCACTGCTGCTGAAGTGTATATCAGCTCATTGGTTTCTATGATGGTTGAGGTAGGGATCGCTCTCAGTGTTGCACTCACATCTTTTGAGACTTTCAGATGGTACTTCACATAGCCTCTTTAACTGGCGTCAGGGTTGCCTTGTGTTCATTTGAGCCATGATCTTATCCTTCAGGTCAGTCGCTGCCTCGTTCAGCGTGATACTTATTGGGCTCTATCTCTGGTTGGGGTGTTGATGTTAACTCCCCTCTAACCTGGCATCTTGGCTCCTCCTTCCAGTAGCATTTGTGTTGTACCTCATCAATCTCCAGTTGTGATAGCAATTGCCATTTGTTTTAAAGGTGCTGTATTATAACCATATTTAAAAGAGGAGTTCACGAGGCTTTTGTTAAAAAGTGAACGCCCTTAATCGAAATGTCAGTTTCCTTTCCAGTGCATCCTCTGTTCACACTGTGTGATAGTTAACTTCCGTATTTTATTTTGATAGCCACCTTTTCTTAAAAACCCAACTGTGCAGTATTTGACACATAATCAGTCAGAGTGATCTTGTCAGTTCCTCTTCACCCCGGGCCTGTTGCTGGTCAAGTTGGTTTTGTTTCCTCAATCCAGACATTGAGCTGTATTGTACTGTATAACTTAAAAATACTATACTGTATGCGATCTGTACTAAATATATAAACTTTTCAATCTCTTTCTGATTTGTTTTCACTGATTCCATAAACTAAACTAAATCAGATGAGAGGACCGAGGTAGAAAACAGGTGAACGTTGCCTCAACAGTAGCCACAAATTTCTTTTGTTCTTAATACCACCCCTTCAAGATAAATGCTTTCCATCATGCATTGTATAGAACACTGTTCCTAAAAATCATGGTAAACAAACGGCCTGACACTATCCCAGATGTTTGACATAAAAATAAATCAAAGGCAGTGGCTTGTGAACTATAAAGAAACAACTGCATCTTGTTGTTTCTTTGACACGGTGCAGTATCACAGTGGCAGAAAGGAGTATGGGGTGTTACTCACAGGTTACTGACTCACGGTTGTAGTCTTATGCGTGGCTTAAACTTGTATCTTTAAAAATAGCTCTCCAGCGCCCCCTGCAAAGTCAAAATGGGCCAGAAACATTTATTTTCATTTCCATTCCATTTATTTACACCGGAGCTATTGACTGACATATCAAGACAGGGTTGAGAAGCAGCCCTTCCACTTAAGTGTGCCCTTCCACAGTCGCAAGGCCCTGTATCTCTGCTTTAAGCTTTAATTTACGTCACAGAGTCAAAATCATGTGGTTTACAGCAGGGCCTGTGTCTCATTTCAAACCATGAGTCATGTTTAAGGATATAACATTTGGCTATGCTTCTGCAGCTGTGATATTGCACAGTGACACAAAAATAACTGCTGGGCATAGTGTCATGTGTTTGTTTCCTCATAGCGCTTCAGTATTTGTCTACTATTTGCTTGAATATACACCATGGCAGAGAGTTAAGTGTCAAGTGGCATAGTGTCAGGCAGATAGAGGCCTACGTTTCTTGGTGAAAAGCAGCCTGATTTCATAGAATTGTGTTTCGTGAGTTCATTAAGTTATGATTCTTCAAAACAATGTTGTTGATTTGGTGATAAAATAAAATCCTATAATTAGCATCTGTATTAATTATAACTTTTGAAAATGCCATGAAAAATGAATGGGTTATATTCTACTGCATTAATATTCTTATTTAGCAGCTTCTACCATACAGTGCATCATGTAAAGAGCATTTACCTCGACAAGAAAAAAGTAAAATCAGATGCAGGCCCAAGAAGTTTAGTGATTTTTGTTTGACAGTGTTGTAGGGATGGGATGATATGCGATAATATCGTTAATCGCGATTAAAAAAAGGTGGCATTTTTCATAATCGTGATCATCGCGCACGATTATAATAGTGTTTACGGCGCCAGACTGCCTCATGTTTCTGGTTTCAATACAACGTTTAGATGCTAGTTTTGGTGTTTGCTCACAAGGGGGCGCTCTGTCACAGCTATGACACTTGTCTGTGCCTGTTCTGGTGCAGAGTCTGGTGCCGAAAAAAAGTTGCGGGTCCGAGGGCAAAACACGAGCAACTTGCACACGCATTTACGAGACAAACATCCTGCATCGTTTGACAAACTTGAGCCTAAAATATCCATCGTAAGTGACAAACTATTGAATGTAGATTGTGTTGTGTGTAGTAGCTAAACAGCATTTTACAGACACACATACAATATATATTTACCTACAATCATGTCAATAGCAGAATAAACCACACTCACCGATCGAGAACAGCATCCAATCCATCAAAAATAGGCTCCTCTCCTCCTGAGTCCACAGTCATCTTCACTCTGACACGAACCGCTCCGGGTCAGAGACGCCTCTAGTTTAACTTGTACAAACATCCACAGTGTCCTCGATCATGTACTTCCTTTGTTTTGTCCTTTTCATCATGTTTAGAAGCAAAACAACAGCGGCTAGAATGCGCCCGCATTACGCATGCTCGGCAAGGTCTGTCTGTTTACGGAAAATCTCGGCATGTCACACACGTGTCACACACGTGCTCTGCTGCTCATTGGCTGTGAGGAGAAAACGTCACTAAACGTGTGTGATGTGATTGGTTGATTCTACACGGGGGAGAGTGGGCCGTAAACTTTCAGTCACATGTAGCACTGATTCGCTGTTTGCGGCTCCAGTGACTCATGACCTCCACCTTATTGGACAACACTGGTGTCAATCAGAAGATAACACGTGTGTTTATCTCTGAGGAAGAAAGGCCGTGTCCCAACTCGTCACATGCACCGTTCGATGTACTGTTCGAAGTGCAGGTCGAAGTACCCACCGACTTAAGGTCACTTTGGTGAATTTTTGGTGAATTGAGACACGGCCAAAGTCGGCGCTGTCTTAAGTTTATTATGCCTGAAATCGACCAAAGAAATGCAAAAAAGTGACGGAGCAGATTTCACGTGTGGAATACTTTCCTGCAGCAGATTGGACATGGAGGATCTAACTTATTTTGTGGACATAATTTCTTCAGTGGGTTATATTCTCTGGACCTGTGCCGAATGAATGAGACTAACTTTGTGGAATATGTTGATGTTTGACAGAATCAGAGCCTCAAAGTGAGTGAAGTCCAAATCCACATTTTTGGCTTTTCTGTAAAAACTTCCTAATGTGACGTAGGACACGTAGGACGTTTCTGTAAAAAACATCCTTCCTGTCAGCTCTGTGGTGACTGGAGGTGAAAATTGTTTGCATGTAAGAAAAGAGGAGCTGTAACTTTCATCTGATGTGTAGATTGTTTGCGTGGGTGACACATAACTACATGCACATTCCTGTAGAGTTGTAGTCAATTAATAATTTTTGTCGCGATAATCGTGAGTCTAAATTTTAATATCGTCCCATCCCTACAGTGTTGCAATGTTTATGTTATTCAGTATGCAATGCAAGATACAATAATATGAATACTATAAGTGAAGATTATGACCAAACCATTGAATACCACAAGATTTTCATTTTGGCAGAATTACAAAATGGCTCACACAAAGGTTTCTGCAACGTGTTTTATTCTTTGATAAAAATATACACCAGGAACAGGCTTCATACTCTATATACTCTATCTGTCATTATGCTTTCATTGAACTGCGGAAATTATTCAAAAATTAACCCAAACAATTTTCAGCATAACTATTAACCAGCTAGTGATTAAAATGAACTTCAAAAACCTGGACTCAAACTGTCTTCACTTATAAACAAGACTTCACTTAGCAAGGACTGGAGTATCGCTTCAGCTTTGTAATTGTTTTCCAAAAAGTATTCCCCTTAAAAGCATAGTAGTTAAGTGATTGTTTAATTACAACTTAGGTAAATACATTTTTATTTGTTGCTTCAGTCACCACTATCACCAGCAGAGGGCGCCAAATACTTTAATTAATACTTTTAAATAAATAAAAAATAAATAAATAAAAAAAAAGAATTGAACAAAAAGGAGCTTTACCATATCCACATCAACAACACAATTTGTTACACTAAGGTATAGTTTAAATAATTGGCCTGTTTTCCTGTCAGTTGTAAGCGATTTCAAATTACAAATTAGATGACGACATAAAAAAAAAAAAAAAATTAAATAAAATAAAAAATAAAAAAATAACTGGGACTGTAAACATTTTGCTACGTCTGCCACCGTAAGTTTGCATTCTGTTTTAGTCTTGATCTATTGAGAAAAAAAAAAAAAATAAATAAATAAATACAAGTTTTATTTTCACTATAGGAGCTTGGACCTTTACCCCGTTTATTATTTATCTAAAAATATATAATTCCACAGTTATATTTACTTTTTATTTAATTTCTGAATTTGCATTGAAAGAATAGAACTAATGCTTTAGACCACTTGAAAAAAAAGTGTTCCAGTGTTCCATTAAAGAAATACAAACTGAATTAATACATTTGAAAACGCCTAGGTGCTCTTCAATAGTCATTTTAAACCAAAGTATGTTACTATTTAATGAGATATCGCCTGTGTTAAACCACAAATGTGTTATTTGTGCTTTGTGGTGTTGTTCATGTCACTATGGCTGTAATACCCTGAATGGCCACATGAGGGAAGTACACACACACTTTTGAGACGTCCTTAGTAGCATTTATTCTTGTCAATAAAAGCTGTATTTGATTTGAACATTTTTACCTCGTAGCCCATGTGGGGACACGGATAGACCATGTTTAAGAAATTGTAAACAAAACATCTACATACCCTACGTTAAACGTCCTCCAAAAAGGGTGGCATACCAATTTATTATTTTAATTCAACCAGTGGCATGTAGAAAAACATGATCCATCATAAAAAGTTGTAACATTTTTACAGGGCAAACCTTGACAAAATCTGTTTAACTTTTTTTTTTTTGTTTTTGTGTTTTTTTTTTTTTTCATAAAAAATACCAAACAAGCACAGAGAAAACAGCAGTATTGAAACGACAACTTCAGCTACTCACCGTCTTTTTGAGGATCAATAGAAATGGCTTTTCTTGTGCTCTGTTTTGTGTTTACTGCAAAAAGGGATACCAACACTTTGTAACATGACTTAAATTCAGAAGAATAATCTCTTTTTGAGTGGTTTTGACAAGTTTAAATTTTACAAGTTGGCATGACTTGGTTCTTTTCTTTATGTGTTATTGAAATGATTTCCAATTTGATCGTTATCATCAGTGGAGAAAATTCTGCTAAGATCTTGAGTTTGACTTAGATATAATAATGCTTGAAAAAAAAAAAAAAAGTTATCAAAATGACAAGTAAATTATACCTTGTCTAAAATACTCAACAAGATGAGCGTTCTGAACTAAAATCATTTCAGCTCATGTAGTCTTCCATTTTGCAGTGTTTGTCTTAATCCTTTGTGCCCTGGTTTTCAATTAAATCTGCAGCAAAGTCGTCCAAAGAACATATATAAAAGATTGTGCACACTTTTAGGAGTCTGTCGTATCCCGTTCTCCGATAATTCGTTCTAAAACTTGCTTGTCCACCTCCCAGTCTTCGAAATCGCCGTAGCTTAGCTCCGGGAAAGAATCTAATGTCAGACCTAGCGAGCTGACGGATCCCGCTAGAGACCCTCTCCCTTCGTAAGCGTACGTTTGGAGCGAATCGTACGGAGGTCCTCTAGTGTCGCAGTCCGCCTGAGCTACTTTCCGGTGAAGAATTTGCTGAACAATGTCATGGCCATCCAGCAGGAGGGAAGGTGCCGATTGGCTGAAGTCTCTTGGAACGCAGTCCACAACAAACCACGAAGGTTCTGACTCGGGACTGTAGCTGTCACGGTCGAAATTCGCTCGTTTTCTGCGTTGGACAATCACGATTCTGTCCTCGCTGTCCTCCTCTGTCTCCTCGTCTTCGTAAGGGCTGTGGTTGTAGAATCGGTGGAGTTTCGGATAGCGTTCGGATGCTTTAGGATTCCGGAGAGCTGTGATGTCGAACGCTTCCGTGTCCTCCTCTCCTCCGCCCTCGTCGTCGTAGGTTACCACGTTCTCTCGGATGTCCTCCTCGGATAGGATGAGTTTGTCTTTGCTGGTTTTCTTATGGCGCAGTTGGGTGAAGAGTATCACTATGGCTGCAGCAAAAAGAGACAGGACAGATCGTGAATAAGGTGTGATGTGATCAAATTTTTTGTGAAAGCAAGTAAGCAAGCACAAGCTGAATATAGCAGTGCTTATAGTACTGACAGCAAGAAGAGATTCAAGATTTTGATTGTCATTGTTACAGAAAATCCAAGGAGTTACATTTAGAACATCAGACACTGCTTAATTTTGATGTAGAGTGCAATACCAAAGAGCAAGACCATAAATAACCCAGTGTAAACATTAGCACAGTGCAGGAGGGTACTTCTGCTGCTTCTTTCGGCGTGTATGGACTTGCACCAGAAGGCAGCAGGTGGAACAATTGATGGACCAAGTCTTCCGGTCTTAAATGTGTCAAGTTTGATTGTTTATATTAATATCAGAGGGGTAGGATTAATGTGTCATCTTCCCAGGGCCATATCATTGTCTGATGGTCTACAGTTCTGCGGACTTTCGCTTATCTGGCGCCGGGGTCGTGGGGGCAGCAGTCTAAGTAGGAAGACTTCCCCCACCCCAGACCCGTCCTCCAGCTCCTCCAGTGGGACCCCAAGGCGTTCTCAGGCCAGCCGAGATACCTGGGTCTCCCCTGGGGCCTCCTCCTGGTGGGACATCCCCTAAACAGGAGGTGTCCAGGAGGCATCCTTAATAGATGCTCGATCCACCTCAGCGGGTTCAGGCATTAGCATAGAGGAAATAAAATAATTGATACACATTTTTGGTTACCAGTCATATTTTTACCCTAAACACCCAAATTGTAGCAATACCAGGTCATTGTTAAAATTTTGTCTGAATATCATTATCGAGACAATGCAAAACAAATATGAAGATAATCATTTGTGTCAGTATTTCCCGTCGGTAACTCAGACATAACCCTCACAGTCCCCTTTCCCTCTTACCCAGTAATATGACGACGCACAGCAAGATGGCCACAAACGCCCCAGTGCTGATGCCGGCTGAGGAGAGGAAGGCCTGAGCCTGGCACACGTTGGCTCCGTAGCGCCCCCTGCTGTTCCTCTCGCAGACACACACCCGGATGTGCAGCGTGGCAGTGCTGCTCAGAGGAGGCTCCCCCCCGTCCGATACCACTACCACCAGGCTGAAGGAGCTCTCCCGCTGCCCAGAGAAGCCCTCTCTCCTGCGCGACACCAGGCTAGCAGAGTTATCTGGGACAGGAGGCAGAACCAGGGACACAGGGAGGAGAAAGAGGACAGACCATGGTTACACTGATAGGAAAGTCAATATGCAGTACCAGTCAAAAGTTTGGACACATGTTCTCATTCAGTGTTTACAGTTATGTTTACTACTTTGTATATTTTAGACACAAACTGAAGACGGAGAAGCAAGATATATGGAATGGAAGTGAATTATGTGGCAAAGGAGTGAAATAACATCCACATTTTGCTTTGTCCTTTTGGCCTTTTCTCAATGAGCTTCATGATGAAGTCTCCTGAAGAGGTTTTCACGTCACAGCTGAGCCTTGTTGGGGTCAAGAAATGCAAACAGTGAAAACCAGGGTTCGAAGCAAAGAGTGGCTATTTGGTTTTTAAATCTGTAAGAAGTTTTGAGATATGAGTTTATTTTTTGTTTGCTACAGTCTAAATGTGTCATTCGTGGCTTTGATGCCTACAGTGAAAATCTACAGAGTAAATTAAAAAAAAAAAGTGTGTCCAAACTTTTGACTGGTAGTGCATTATTTTATCACCATCACCCCCTTGTGGTATTGTGATTCGCACTAAACCTTTAGTTTGATGTTTTTCCTGCGTATATTTTTGATAGTTTATGAGATGAGATAAATATGTAGAAATACATTTGAGGTAATACATAAACTTGTTTAAACAGAAACCTTTTCATCATTTCCGTGCTGTAACAGCCACAAGCCTAAACTGATGCCTGGGAAAAAGGAAACTGTTGCAAAGGTCAGAGTTGATTCCCTACAAAGATGACTCGTGCGTGAACATAAGGTTCTAGTGTCACCAGTTTCCTCAGATGAAACTCCCTAAAGAGGATTGGTCCCGTAAATGTAAGTGCCCTGATGTGGTGGTAGTCAATATGATGGATAAGGCTCTTATTCTGATTGACCCCCTGTCAAACGAGGGCATTCACAAGAGAAAGATTCTCCAAAATGGGAGGTGATTAATCTCAGTCTCGAGTATGTTGCCTTCTATTTCTGAGAAAATATTTTTTTCTGTTCTGTCAATCTTTCATCTCACAATAGAGAGGTCTTAAGGCTGACACACACCCGTCCACTAAAGCATTAAATACGAGGAAAACCATGTATTTATTATATGCTGTTTGTTTCTTTAACTCCATTTGATGTTTGCTACACACAAATATCAATTGCAATTGCATCAGTATCTTTAGTTTTTTTTTTTTTTTTCCAAAGACATGACTTTGAATAATAAAGGACTTTGGGCTTTGCTCATATTTTTCTCTATTTGAATGCACATTGGTGAGGAATAGGAGTAGCCTTGAGTTTACTGTTCATCTTGTGAGGGCAGAGCCTGATTGTATTGGATTTGCATAAAACAGCACTCTGCCATCTGCCACATATAGTTTTCCCCATGCAACAAAAGCACTACACACCATTCCAGGAGTGAAGTGGTGAGAATAGTTGTGCACACAGCCTGGTACTGATATAAACCATCCCATTCATTTTAATGAGGCAGCAAAATAAAAACAAAAGAATTGATATTTGTAGGCTGTGCAGACAAATAGTTGTTGTTACATTTGCCGACAAGTAACAAGAGTCACTAACGTCCTACAGCTCTATGTTCCCACAGGCCTGTGTTTCATATATGAAAATAAATCCATAACCCCTACCCTAACCATTTCTGGTGGCAGTAAGTTAGGTGGTGCTCATCTACTGATCCAAAGGTTGCTGGTGCAAATTCCACAGATGAATACTACCATTCTGTACTTGGGCAAGACATTTAACTCACCTTGCCCCATTGTTTGTGTACCCTGGTGTATGAGTGAGAGTCGATTCTTGATGTAAAGGTACAAAAGTGCTAAATATGTGACCCAACAAATGCCGGAACATAAGTCTCGATTCCATTGGTTCACTTTAAGCAGATCAGTGCGGTTTTGAAAATGCATCATTTAGAACTTAAAATAATGTCTAATAAAAAACAAAAAACAAAACACATAATTTCACAGCCCCAGTGCTCAATATACTCTGATCTGGCGGAGCATGCCATCTACCGGCAGCAGAGGGAATTACCACAGCAAAAACAAGGAAACTGCAGAAATAATACATTTATTTATAGGGCGCATTTCTCACTCAAAGTCACCTTACATTACAACTGAAATGAAATGAGCACAATTTTATGGCAGAAACGCTTAAAACAAGTGTGGGGATGATTTGTGGACTTAAAAACTGTGGAGAGCTTCTACCTATGACATCACAGTTTATTTCGAATGTGCTCGGTGACGCTCTACAGGATTAACGAAACCAGCATATGAAATACAACTCTGAGTATGTGTGTGTTCTAATGTTACAAGCTTAAAAAAGTAAATTTTGCATAACATGATATTCTTTATTTTCCTGCCATATCACTATGTTAACAGAAACAATTAGAGGATATCATTCCCCAAGTAAAATCCAATGACTGGGCAGTTAGAGTCCAGATCGGGGCCCAGATGGTGCGACCGACTGACCCACTGATCTGCTCTGAAATAATGATGGAATAATTAGTCACACATGCTCTTCTTAACTACAATCTGCTTCCTCACAACACAAACTATTTAAGAGGTGGAATCCAATTTTTGTCATAGTGAGGAATGTATTGTTACCAGTATATCTTAGAAGTGATCAAAAGTCACTCTGAATACCCTAATTATTCACCGCGATGAGTTTATAAGCGCTTTCCACAACTCTCAGAGGCCAGAGCGGAGTCTTTCGATGACGATGAAGCTACGACAACTAGCATGCCGACGTCCACTTCCTGATTATCGAGCAATTCATTCGAATTCGACCGTACACAGTGGACTTATTTTGAGCACAGGAGCTGCTTATACAATATATCTGCACAGGGGTAAGACAACATTTTGCTCAAATACAGGGTCTTTAACTGCAGAGGACACTCAATATTGTGTGTAAATCAGAAATATCATATAAGATAAATCTCTCCCTATGTCGCCATTTGGTTGCTATGCCCCTGTAGTTGTGCTATTGATGTTTCTTTTTGATTCACGTACTTAAATGACTTATGTTTATATTGGGGCATCTTGTACCTTGTCCCTGACAGCGTTACCTCATATTGATCTGACAGGATGTGGGTGGGATCATTTGCTATTCTTTGGCCTGTCGAACATGTCCCTCGTAGAGAGAGTGGAGGAGGCATACCCATAATTTTCACAGCTCTTTTGGTGAGGTTATTAATTTGTGACTTTAATTAACAGATCATTTCCTGATAATAGACTTGGAAAAAAGGAGCGTTGCATTTTTATCCACACCACAAAACTCGCAGCTACCTTAAAAATGCAGGCAATGCAGATTTTTATACAGTCCACATGCACGGTCTACTCAAATCGGAAGTCAAAATGCAGGCCCGAGTACTTGTATGATGTGACTTGGTCGATCTTCTGACTTTTCTTTGTTACGGCACAGTGATCCACCCCAAACCCCATAGAGTCAACATCCATCTCTTTGTTTTTGGTATGTTCAGTTCTAGGTTGTGCTGTTCACTCCACTCAGCTACATGTTTGACCTCTGAACTTTCCACGACCGTAGTGAATTGGCTAAGAATGACTGTACAGTTGTTCCTATAGAGGGTGAAAAGTCATAATTCATAGTAACAAAATCTGAGAGACTAGAGTTACTTTTTACTTGCTGTTGTCTTTCCATAAAAATAAGCCATACCATCTTATAATGTCCAGGCTGATGTTCATCTGTTCCATTTTCTGTAACAAAATATTAGGCCTAATCGTGTTAAAAGCAGAAGTGAAGTCCATAAATAAGCAACGTGCAAACGATGAGGGATATTGAAGTGTTCTAAAGATTTCATAACTATTGATTTAAGGGCTACTCACTTAAAATCGTTATTTTTCCATGGACAAGGTTTTTTGGGGACAGGAACAATTGATATAACGATGATGGAATGACGTCAATGTCAACTGGAAATTAAAAAAGGGGGGCCTACGCTGGGGGCAATTCCTCGGCACACGTCTTTAGAAGATGGGCTGAGATGCCATCTGACCATCTTGCTTTCTTTGGTTCAAGTCGCTTGAAGACCTTGGTGACAGCGTCTAGGCTGATGAGAGGTCGGCTGTGGTTTGAGTCAGGAGAGCAAGAGCCACGTCCAGATGATCTGAAGAGTCCTCTGAATCAAAGTGCAAACAGACATTTGCCTTCTCTTGCTCATTGACGACATACTCAGGGACTTACTAGGTTTGAAATTAGTATTTTCTTTGAATGCATCCCACAGCATTTTAGAGTTTTTGGTCGCAAGTGCCTTCCTTACTCTGGTAGTGTTCTTCTTTAGCCTGCCTCATTTTATTCTTAAATTCCTTCTGGACTGTTTTCAACTCTACTGGATTTTTGTGCTTAAAAGCAGCTTGTTTACGCTTAAGGCAGTCTTTTGACTCTGGGGTAATACAATCTTTATTGTTGGGATAAATTTTAATAGTTTTCTGTGGAATAACGGACTGCACACAGAACTGCACATAGCCAGTAATTGTCTCTACAATAGTTTCTGGGTCGTTGCCCTCATAGAAAACCACCCAGTCAGTTAGTAGGAAACATCCTCTAAGCTCTTCCACGCTGCTCTCTTGCCATACACGCACAGTTTTGGTCACGTACTTGCTTTATATGTTGGAATGAAAAGAACTGTGTTGTGATCTGAATTGGACAAGGGTGATATAATTTAGCAGCATATCCATTTGGGGTCTTTCCACAGCATTTATCCAAAATGTTATTTTTTTCTGTATCACCACACATATTAGATACGTTCCCACTTGGTGGGATACAGACTGCACAGGTAAATATGTTCCAGACTCCCTCGGTAAATAGTAAGGATGCGAGCTCAAACATAAATGTTATAAATCGGATGTTCAGAGCTTAAATTAAATTGTCTAATGAAGACACAAATACCTCCACCCTTGGTCTTCCCCCCGAGTCCAAACTCCGGACCGTTGTGATGCCTTGTATTAGAGTTAGTTCCCTCCTGTAGCCATGTTTCCATATAAATCATTATAAGACCAATGGTACTTGTGAATAACACAAGCATTGATGCGCAGCTCATCGGTTTTATTTCTCAAGGAGCGGGCATTACTTTATAATACTGAGGCTTGTTGTAACCTCTCCGGAGCTGGTGGTGGATACCGCCTCTTCTCCCCCGCTTCACCAGCTGCCGTCAAGATCAACAAATCTCCACTGGGATGAAGTCCAATAAACTGGCTTCTGGAAGTACTTTATGTCTAAAATGTATCACATGGGTCCTTCCCAAGCTAGTTAGCATTAGTAATGGGGGATTTTGGCAGGCACTGTAGTCTTTTTCATGGTTATCGTGTCCACTCTCACGTTCATAGAGATTGAAATGTGATATTCTATTCCCATTAGGGTTGTCAAAAGTGTAGAAAATTAGACACTAATCTATACTAAAACTAGTATTGAAACACTAATTTTAGTACAGTAGCACACTCATTTGAGCCGGTATTGGTATTACAAAAGTTACATAGGACAGAAATGAACCTTTCCTAAATAGCTTTAGAATGATCTTGAGTATCAGGACAAATATAAGACCACATAGACTACTATATGCCCATGGACTACTGTGGAACATACCTAGATGACTGAGAGATTACACAGATATAAGGCCACATTGCTATATAAAAGAAAGTACAATGATTTAAAGGTGAAAATCACATTATATTGTCTAACGAAAGAGTACTTTAATTGTCATTGTGGTATCAGAATTAGTACTGAGTATCCAGTCTACTTCTTTTTTAGTATCGTGACAACACTGATGCCCGTGTAAAACCTTATTCAGGTAACACCACACCTCTCTCTCTTCCCTTACACACAAAGCCAGGGCTTGGAAAGTGGACACTGCCCTTGGGACCCTCTCTCCCCTCGCACCTGTCAACCTGCAGCAGAAAGCAGCTCCACTCTGAACCACTGGCCTGGAGCGTACCATCATTAGCATTTTGTGTACAGCGCAGCCTGAAGCCTCCCTCCTTTTTTAGGAGAGAGGATAACAGCCCTGGTGTGTCTATATTATACATTATTCAAGGTTTGGACACCTAGCAATGAGTGTCTAGGGGTTGCACGACCATTACATTTTTTGTAGGAGGCTAACAAAGATGTCATTGACAATAAATTACAAACACTGGCCATCTAAGTTCAAGTCTTTCCACATCCTGAGCTTAAAGCAGGAGGGCAAATGAGTATGAGCTCTATTTTTACATCAACCAGGAAGTAACCATCAAACGCAGCGCCCTCATTGGCTGAACTTGTGTGGTCCTTTTAACCATGTTATAGTTGTTTCTTCTTCTCATTGAAATTGTATTGATTTGTGCATGTTTAATGAATCATCTTTATGCCATCACTCCGATCAACCCCCGTTTTCACTGCCACTGTTACTCCGTCACTGCTCTGTACTTACTTCATTCTTTAACTTTATTTAATCAGTGATACGTGTAGGATTTGGCAGAGTTGCACCGTCTGCCGCTTGCTAGCATTAAAAGAAAAAAAAAAAGTCTGCTTGCTAGCATAATCTGCAGTGATTGTGATGACATTTATGGGGACGTAACGTAAAGGGGCAGACGGGCATCAGCTCTTAATACCTCATCGGATACTACAAGTTTCTAACCCTGAAATCAGTGGACTTGTCTCTTTTGATAAGTTGTTTTAGATCAACTTTGCGATTTTTTTAAATGTCCAAAAAATAATGGCAAGTGTCATTGATTATAGCTATATCCCATCCATTTTTTTTCCGCTCATCTGGGGCCCGGGTCGAGGGGGGCAGTAGTCTAAGCAGGGACTCCCAAAATTCCCTCACCCCAGACACGTCCTCCAGCTCCTCCGGTGAGACCCCAAGGCGTTCCCAGGCCAGCCAAGAAACATAGTCTCTCCAGCGTGTCCTGGGTCTTCCCCGGGGCCTCCTCCTGGTGGGACATGCCCGGAACACCTCTCTAGGGAGGCGTCCAGGGGGCATCCTGAACAAATACCCGAGCTATAAAGCTATATAGAAGACAAAATCACAATATCTTCTTTAACAATGTTCTAAGAGTTTCTGAAAGCTAGGGATGTGTTGCACACATTTAAACACTTCTTTCTGTGGTGAAAAAGTTCAGAACCCAAACTATAATATATCCTTCAAACGGAATGACTTCAGACAGATAGAAAGAGACACAGAGAATGTCCAAGGTGATATTTCTTACCCCGTGCAGTTGAATACCTCTCCTCTCTCTCTAGAGTGTGCTGTGTGTATGAGTTCCTGTTCAAATCAGACTAGACTAGATTTGGCTTTCCTGGCCTTCATGTAAACCTAAGCGCATACAAACAATTCCTGTGTATCCTGTCGGTGTATCAGCCACATAAAGCTCGTAGCCCCACTTACAGCTTATCTTACATTTATTGCTTCATTATAATCCTGACCTTTGAGGCAACTGCTCCCTCATCTTCCCGTCACTGTGGTTCTCCTCGAGGTTTCTCCTTTTCCCACTGGGTTTTTTGGAGTTTTTCCTTGCCGAGAAGGAGGGTCTAAGGACAGGGGATGTTCTGGGACAGTTGTTCATTGCTTGTTTTCTGTTGATTAATTTGCTTGTCTGTCTCTGTTTCATTGTTGATTTTCTATTTCTGTTGGTTAATCAACTCTCATGTTCAGCCCTAAGAGGCGACTGCTGTTGTGATTTTGGGCTTTACAAAAATAAATTGAATTGAAATTAATTGAATCATCTATACAAAGTTTTGGTATGGCACAGATTGTTTTCCCAGACAAGCTAACAGAGATGTTTGATGTCTTCTCTGACCATACATTACATAATTAAGGCTCGCAGTTATAGGGGCGAATTTGGAGCCAAGTTCCATATTTGTAATTCTGACCATGAGTATCATAGCAACCAAAGAGCCAAAAAATAAAACAAAAATTTAAGAAAGGCTATTATGCAAAATCAACTTTTTGGAGCTTTCTACCAGTTCTCTCATCGGAAACATGCCTGAAGAGGTTTTAGATGTCATCTATGCATGTTTGAGTAATCTAGCGATCTCTCCAGGGCACTATTCAAAGTCCACAAGCCCAGGCAGAACAAAAGCATGATACAAAACAGTACACTACAACTTAGCAAACCTGATGTGATGTGCAGTCGTTTCATTAGTGAAAGCACTCTGATTGTAATATGATCGCGCTCTGAATGGGGAGTGACTTAGCATTGAGAACAAAGAGAGAGGGGACTCAGAGCATCAATAACGAAACTTATGAAACATGTTAATACGTTGTTTTCGTAGAGCTAAATGGTGATGATCTAAATATAGTATGTGTTAGCAATTCATGCCCCTTAAAAGTGTAATACCCCCTCTTTAATTATTTTTGTCATAACGCCCAGATACCTTGAGCATTCCAATCAAATCAATTTCTCTCTCCACTCATCATCTCAGTGACTCTCCACCTGTCCTGTTTTTGCTAAAGTTTTTGGGTTAAAATGTAATGAGTTGATTGTGGACTAATACCCAAATGAAATCCTTCCACCTGCTCCAGAACTGCGGCGCATGTAGCTGGTACAGGCGGTGGAGTGAATGCTGATGAGGACAGTAATGGTTCCAACTAAGCCTCCCCTGTCTGCACTGGACAATTAGGCTCTCTGTCTGCAGATCCCCCCACAGCCTTCAGGGTCTGTGCAGTGGGCCAAGGAGCGAGGAGCAGAGGTTAACTGAGGAGGCCAACTCACAGTAAACAAAGCCACTGCTGCAGGCGTCTCATTAAAGTGTGTTCAGAATTGGACTAGGACTGGAGAAAAACAAGCAGAGAACGCCTAAAGTGCTATCATGATTTTTGATAAACTGAATAAAATGTAATGTGCTAGCATGTAAGGGTTTAGAATCTAGGACTAAACACCGAAACTCCACCCAAAACCACGTTTCAAACAGAGCTGCTAAACTGTGCAGTAGCTGGAGGACTAATGGAGAGAGTGAGGGGGAAGGAGGGGCAGGCCTAGACATATGAAGAGCAGAGTGATTCGTCTAAGAGGTATCAACATTTCAAACTCTGCACCTGCATCCAGAAATTGACAGCGGTCACTGGAGCTAGGACACACCCGTTTTTATACAGTTTTGACTGCAATGCTGCAAATATACCTACTCTGAACTAAAACTGCCCCCAAAAAGAACTAGGAACAGTAGACAATGCTATTCAAGGCAAGACAAGGCAAGTTTATTTGTATAGCATACTCCGTAAAGTAATTCAAAGTGCTTTACATAATAAGAATACTATATACACAATTTAACAGCAAAAAAAAATTTATATAGTGTTTAGTTCCACTAGAACAGCCATGTCCAAACTGTGGCCCGGGGGCCAAATGCAGCCCTCAGACCAATTTTTCTTGGCCGTCAACCTTCCAGGTGAATTGGCCCATATCACCTTAATCTGTATATTTCTGAAAATCTATTTTAACAAGACCATATCAAATATTTAACGAGTCCCACTGAGGATGTAAGCATGAATAAATGTCTAATGGTTCAGTCTAACTTGTAATAATGACCATAACCATTTAGCTCCTTTACCTGGTATACGTTGGTCTTCCTTTAATTATAACCTCCTGCTTCGACCGAAGGTCCAGTTTATAAAATACCTTAACAGCTTGAGCTTTAATATGTAATCTTCCTCCATTTAAAAAGTAGGGCCAGACAAGAAGAAAAAACTGAACGGATTGCTAAGCTTGATTTCCTAGCTCTAAATTGTAGTTTGCGGGCCCCTATTCTGCAGGAGTTACAAGAATCCTAGGGCTCACAAGTGCCCCCTAACATGAGGCAGCATAACTGCGTGCCTCACCCAGGGCCTTTTCACACAGCTGCTTAAAGCAGCAGCGTCACTGCTGAGCTACAGCACAGTCAGTCCAAGTGAGGCACGAATGGCTGGTGCCTCACCGTGCGTCTCTTCTCAGGATTTCAATGGTAAATGTAAAAAATCTGCGATTTTGAATAAAAAAAATTAAAAAAAATAAGTTTATAGTAAAATATATATATATATATATATAGTAGAAAAATATAACCATTTCATTTATTTTTTCTCTGTGACTACAGTTGTAAAAAAAAAAATTCCACAGGAGTCCTTTCTCAATGAGCATATTTATTTAGCCTGCTCTATCATAGGATTTTGCTAGTCTAGTCTGGATCATTCAGCATCTTGTCTGATGGCTGGTTCCAACTGTGTGAACAACTACCGTGTCACGGGACAGTGGTGGAATATTGGCAGACACTCGGGGACAAGTTAAATGAGGAGGAGGAGTGCGCCATAGATTCAGGTGTGACTGACAGTGGTAGGTCTGCGTGGGGTAAGGACAGGGGCATAGGAGGCCATGCAAACAGAAAATTGTAAAAAAAAAAAAAACAAAAAAAAAACAACATGTTGAACAGTCAGTTGTCCCTGTCTGTGCAGCTTTTTCATTTAAGTTGTTTAACTCTTTTAAGCATGCTTATTATGTGTTCTTTCTGGACTATGTGGAGGGGAGAACTGAGTTAGGTTCTTTTTGCTTTCATGTTTTTTTGTATTTGTAATGTTAAGTGTTTTTTTAAACGTTTTAAAACGTTTTTTGAAGTAAAGGGATTTAGGCCCTAATCAGTATAGCAGTATAGTCTGAGATCCTGCTAAAGTTGCACCTACCATACCTCAGAAGTAAATGGGTTTCACCCTCGGTCTGAGTCTGCCTCCTTCCTTCAGCTTCCCCACAATCATCAAAATTAGCCATTTCACATCTTAAAGAGCCTTAACCTGCGTTCACACAACGCAGAAGGAGGAAGTACTTGTCTGTAGCTCTCACAAACTCTCTGGCACATTGTTAATATTCACATGTATGTAGTGATAGCATGTAACTTTATGCAAGCAGAAACTGCATGATGCCATATAAATAAGAAGTTAAAACCATACTTCAGAACATTCACCTTGGACAGAAATGTGTTTCATGCTATACTGTGGAAGATTATAGTCAAACGAACAACATTTCCATGGAAACAAGCTGAAAGAAGCCCTCCTCCAGGCCAAATTTGAGTCAAATTGCTGTTCACAGAAAGGATGCATGTTTTTATGGTTTTCCAAAGCAATAATAACAACTTAATATCTATTTTGGCAAAAAAAAAAAGTTACATATTATGGCTTTAATTTTCAGCTTTAGGACATATTGAAACTGGGGCAGACTATTCAAGTACAGCCAGAGCGCTGCTTTCAGTGCTAACTTCTAAGTTGACGAGGAATAAAAATACTTAATAAATATTCACTGCAGGCAATGCTCAGCGTTTTCATTTTGTCAGTAAAAGTTTAAATTCGATCGGCTTCTCTTCACCACCTCAAACCACAAGGCCCCAAAGTGACATATAGTTTTCCAATACAAAACACTCATACTCTACTTTCTTTGTAGTACCAACATTTCGATCTGCTGAGGTCTGGGCTCCAAAATATGTATTAGTCCAAATATTCATTTCATCTCACCATATTTACACTTGCAGCATACAGAAAAAGCTACGATCTTATCTTATCCTTATTTGAATTGTGAAAACAATATTACCAACAACGCTTCACATGCTCTACCAACTCCACTTCTATTTTAGTGAATCCTGCCGCTCCCGTCTTCGCTTGTTTTTACTCATTAATAATGCAGCGTAAATAAGCTTTTAAGTGACATAAAAGTACGCACCATTCTTCAGCCGTCTTCCATTCCAAACCTGTACTTAAAACTCACCACCCAGTAAATAGATCCTTCCTCATGAATAAAAATCATACTTTGTAGTTCGTTTTTGATCGGGGAAAACACCCAAGCATTAACGCAGCAAACAGTCTTAAAGTTCATGTTTTTTTGCGGTGTCCAGACACAAAAACAACAGCGTTCTTCAAGGTTTGGCTGTCCACTCCGTCTGTGCGGGAGCTGTCAGTGTGGCTCATTACAGAACGCTGTCTACCTGATTCGTGTCTGCGGTCAAACAGTAGTAACGCCAGTGGGGACGGATCAGGCGGCGAGACGTGGAGCGATAGCCACTTTGACTGAGAAATGTCTGACAGATAAAAAGAAAATGAAAACTAAAACTATGGCGCCTCTAGAAGCAGCAGTTATTTTCACATCATGTTGAAGTGCATGTGACAGGTTTTCATGTTTTTATAATTATCACTCTGTGTGGGGGGGGATAATACCTGTGGTAATGTTTATCACAGTTTATATCAGTTAATTAAGTGTCAGTTTGTGGAAAATAAAGTTGACAAAGTACAACAATACAGGAAGTAGTGGTGAGTTCTGAAGTAAGTGAGTATAAACTGAAAAACAGCATGTGCAAGTGTGAAGAGAAGTGAGCATTTTTATTTCTGCTGCAAAACTAGTATGTACATGAGAGTATTCAGCGAGTGTCAAGTACTACGTGACATCACACATCACTTCATTGATTCAGCAGAAATACAGACTATTTATCAGCCTTTTCAGTTTTATTTTCTGCTGCAAAACTGGTATGTACATGAGAGTATTCAGCGAGTGAAAAAACCTTTGTGTGCCTCTGCTCCTGTGGGCTACTGAATTGTTGAAATGTTTCGTTCTGCAAATTAACCTTTACCTTTACTTCCTTTTTACATTTTCACATATCATTTGGATCGAGGAGAGTCTACCTGGGAGACCGTGCGAACTTTGCACAGCAGGTTAACCGGCATTATCCTTTTCGGTTTGGGCTTAAATGCGGGACGGCAGATCTACTTAGAAAACAGCATGTTATTATCTGATCTGTCCTGGTTGCCTAAAGCTTTTAAAATTACCATCAAATGCCCTTTTTGTACACAAATTGCATCAGCTATCCTGTGTAAAATATTAGCACCAGTCTCTGCAACATACTACTACTACTACTACTACTACTACTACTACTACTACGTATTATTATGCAGTTTTAGCTCTCACAGTTGTAATAAATCTGGCAGCATCCATTAAACAATTCAATTAGCATTTCCTCCAACTCAGATTTTGTGCATGTTGGCAAAAAACAACCCCGTTACATATTCATTCAATTGTAGGAACAAAAATGTCTTCTTTAGCGTCTCTGTGAAAATTAGTTCAGGTTTTTGCTCCACTTTTAGCGCGCTTAGCTGTTTAGCACATGAGCAAACGCTTGATAAAAGAGACCCTAAAAGTATAAAAGACATTTAGACGAATTTTGGCCCTTGTTAACATTGTGGTTGCGAGGTAACAATTATGGAATTACTTTTATGTATGACATATGTGCTGCCTGTGTTTAATCAGCAAATAAAATGATAAACTTAAAAATATAAAATAATACATAATAAAATAATAATAAATAATAAAAAATAATAATAAAAATATATTTTTTTTTAACATTGATCATATAGTAGAAAACCAGTAGTCTAACCTGTCATGTGCCTTTTTTTTTTTTTTTTTTTTTTTTTGCATCTTCATTTAATATTTATTATTCCATGGAAACAGAAAGTTTAAAACCATACTTTGGAACATTCACCATGGAGATAGATACATTTTATGCCATACTAACCGAGCAGTAGTACTAGTAGCCCTGTACTCTGCTGTCAAAAAGGAGTCGGTCCTATGTAATACTAAACATATTCTTTAAAGAGAATTAAAAGCTCAGTACAATTAAAAATGTTATGGGACCTAAACACATTTGGTAGGTCTAATATTTCTCTGCGGGCCACTCTTATCTGCATCTTACCTCCGTTGTCCCTGATGGTGAAGTTGGGGTTGACTTGATGCTCTGGAGGAACCCGAAATGAAACTTCCCATTTGCAAAGTTGTCCCTGTCTGCTGCGCGGATGGTCTGGATCACCTGCACGAGGACAGAAAGGGAGTTTAAGGTAATTACAATACAAGTCTTTTTTAAAAAAAAATTGGAACTGAGCACTAAATCAGCTTTAATTTTTTTTGCTACTAAACTGTGTACATGGCATTTTAACATTATTAGCTACTGTTCCTACACTTTTTTCTTTTTCTTTTGGGCAGTTTCAGTGCAAACTAGATACATTTTCAGCTTTGTGGTCAAACACACTCAAAAACTTAGTGTGTGCTTCCTCCAGTAGCCACTGCAAAGTCAAGTACTACATGACATCACACATCACTTCATTGATTTAGCAGAAACACTTTTTTTTTCCTAATCTTTATCTTGTCTTGTGTTGTTTTTGTTCTGGTTTTGTTACTATAACTTTTTGTTAGATTTGATAAAGGAATACAACATAGAAGGTGGATTTGGCCTCATTCCTGAAAGCTTTTTAAAAATGTGTTAATATCGTCCACTTTAAAGACGATTCTGGGAGAACTCTGCACCAAATTCACGACGCGTTCTTAAGTAGCCCACTTCCACTTCGCACTTTCCACGAGTAGCAGACCTGTGATAAACAGCGATGGAGGGGGAAAGGGGTGAGTGCGCTGTGGTCCTGAGGGTGATGGAGGTGCGGGGGTGTTGCGTCCAGTGCAGTGACCAGGCTCAGGGCTGTAACAGTGGCTCCTCGTAAATGTTATTGGATCACATAGTAAAAAAATAAAATCATAAGAAGGCTTCATGAAGGCTCAGTGATCTTTATAGCTGAAATAAAATTACCTTTTATATTTAGTTAAAAAAAAAAAAAACTGCACAGGAATCAGACCAGCCATACTGTCTTAACATCCAGCCCTGGTGGAAGACCAAGAAAACACGATTCACTGGCAGGACTACAGCTTCCTCATGAATAAAACAGTGCTTTGTTGTCTTGTTTCTCATTAGTTACACACACGAACATTCAAAATTTGGTATTAAAAGTCAGTATTTCTCATGTTTTCCAGAGTTCCCTACTTGGAAAAACAACTTTATTCCTCGAGGAGTTTGTTTACTGGCAACTGTCCGATCCATCTCTGCAGGACTAGTCAGAACAGCTCATTATGGAGAGCTGTCTGCCTGATCTCTAACTGAGGTCAAATAGTAGAAGACCAGAGGAGACAGATCAGGCAGGGGGAAAATAATATTACCAGGAAACCGCAGAAAGTGTCTGGGCAGAGGGAAGTTGCTTTCAAAGAAACTTAAAAAGCCTGTACCTGAATTTTAATTCTTCTGGATCAGGAAAATGCCTCACGACAGCATATAGTAAAAACAGCTCTTTGTGAACAAATAGGACTAAATGAGAGTAATGATAAGTATTGATATCTAAATAATCAAAACTAAAACTAGCATCCAGAGTAGATACTCATTTGAACATGTATCGATACTGAAAAATCTGAAAATATAATAATATAAATAATATATATAATATAAATATAAATATAATATAAATATAATATAATAATAATAGTAAAAAAAAGATAACCTAAATACCATTTGGGTAAGCCTGGAATTGCCAATCTCCACTAAAAAAAGGTAAAAGATTACTGTTAACTTGAAAACTACCACTTCATGACATCACAATGTGGGACAGAGCATTTTGAGCTTTGGAAATGTAGACAGACTAATATAAAGGTTTTCTCAAAATGACATAACAACATAGGGCTTCTGATGCATGCCCATATTTTCATTTTACCATAGTTTATATTATTAGTCTTTCTTTTTTCTTTGCACCATCACACCTGAGCAAGTTCCTACTTTGTGAATTCTTTTCACTGACAATGGCAATAAAATTGATTCTGATTCTGATTCAGACTGCCAACCACTCAGCAGGAGACACATGCTTCAGAGAGCTGCTTGAAGTCATTGAACCCTCATATATTGTACCAAACAGGAAGGTCGAAATCTCATTAACACTATTTTTTTAGGCTCTAGGAGAAATGGTGTGTAAAATATGAGAAGGAGCAGCTATTTAAAAATAAATAAACTTGATGTTGACCACTGCTTTAGAAAAGTGTTCATTTTCAGTCAAAAAGAACTGCTGAAAAAGTGTGCAGTTTGATGACAGATGAGGACAAACATCAATGTGTCTGCAAAACTCTCACAGCAGTTGCAGTTCCTATATATATATATAAATTGTGAAAAAAGAGGATCCCTACCCTGACCAAAATTTGAAGTAAAGCCATTTTTTTTTAACATACATTGCTTCAGTACTATAGAAAAAGAAACTCTGGCAGAGTATAAATGAAATGCCCACAAGATGGAACAGCACATGTCGGCACATATCTGTCGGCCAGATTGGCAGACCAGAAGGAGCCTGTTTGGATGAGTCTGGCATCCCTGAAAAGCCCCATTCCAGCACTTGTATCTGCTGAATGTGAAATCATCATGGAGACTCTCAAAGTGCTTGCTCCATGATGTAACTACAGTGGAGCTGTCAGAGGAGAAGAAGGTGTGTGGAAGCAAGGTCACACCACTCCTTGCAAAAAAAAAACTGTGAAAACTTAAAAAAGAAGATAACTGAAACTGTGGCCAATTCTGAAAGGTCCAGTGTTGCCTCTAGGTCTTAGATTTAAATGCATTGGATTGTTTAAAACCACTAAAATCAGAAGGCAGTGCAGAGATGAGGCCTTCATTACACCGGATGTTCAACCTGGTCCCTCATCTCACTTGTCACCCAGTTCAGGTACTTCATCTGTCTCAGTTTTGGATAACTTTTTGTGCAAGTCATGTTAAGTTTTGTGGTGTTTTATTTTAGACAGTTTGTGGCATCCCTTCGACTTTGGAAGTGCTACCTAGTCCCACCACAGTGTCTCCACAGGTGAGGGGATGTGTGACACACCTCGTCACTGCTCTACACATATGAGCAGTGTCTGGTGCAGCAGGGCTCTCTCTCAGTTTGCTCTGAGACCACACATTTCTATATACTATGTCTATGAATGTGAGCCATGATGTGACCTGGTTTCACATGTGCAGATTCCAGCTGCAGGTGGATCTATAAAGCGGTGATTGCAGGAGGAGTGCGCATTGAAGGGTTTTATAGATCAGGAGTTTGCATGCACCTCTCGTGGCCACTAGGGGTACACACTCACACAGAACTCTTACACAACATTTGTACTGCTTAGTTATGATCACGGCTTAATTATTTGTCCTGTGCTTCAATACTCTTCACATCCTCCTGCCAATTTCCTCCCTCTGTTCACTGAAGAACACTCTCCAGCCTCATTACTGCACATGACCAGAGCAAATCGTGGTTATAGCGACAAAACCGCTTTCCTGAGCCCAGCTGGCTCTCATGTTGTCTCCAGCTCTCTGCTGGAAGTTGACCGCAGGCAGGGTCATTAGGAGTGAGTTTTGCACCTCAACCAATGCTTCTACTGTGTCTGTCCAAAGGTGTTCAGTTAGTGGCCGTTGCCTTGGTGATATCGCTTTACATTTGCATAAAGTTGACTTGAGTTCAGCTCTGCTACACTCCGGTTGCATGGATCTCAAACCTCCTCTAGTCTCCTCCTGTTCCAGCAAAAGAGGAAATGAATTAGAGTTGCTCACGTTGCTGCTGGTGACATGCAGTAGTTTCAAAGCTGAAATCCAGTTGGTTTAAATCTAAAAGGACTCTCTCTGATCTGAATGTTCACTACCTAAACCCCAGCACCTGCAGCCAATCGTGAATCAGTGCTAGTGCAGCCTCTGCAGCTCAGGGAGTGAATTCTGGAGGTTCTGAGCTTTCACGTGAGGCCTGGTCTTTACATATACTGAGAATGAAAAAAAAAAAAAGTATGTGCCCTACAATCCATACCTATAATAATCCATAATCCAGTCCACCTAAAACACTGACATGACATTAAATAGTTATGGCATTACTGGCCTTTATTATGATATTTAACTTAGGCTAGTATAACTGTATTGAGCTATTACATTACAGTTTCACAACAAATACAATAAAAAAATGACTCTTGAGCTAAAAATGCCATTCAAAACCAAACAAGTAGTGTGTGTAGCCACATCTGTCAGGAGAGATGATTCTCTTCACTGCAAAAGTCTGATCTGAGCAGAAACATCTCAGAATTATTTATGTCTACGACTCTTGTCACCAGGGCCGTTTCAGCAGGCTGTAGAGACTATATACACATAAGACACTGAAAACAACTAGGGGCGCCAAACTCACAGTGAGGAGAGGGGAGCAGAGGAGAGAGGAAAGGAGGAAGAGGAGCAGAGGAGGGATGAACCATGGAGGGGGCAGGAGGAGACACGAGGGTCAAAGGGACAGTCTTTTCTTCAGTGCTGGTTCTGTCCAAAGTCACCCTGTAGTGAGGATTATACCAAGGATTATTTTATATTATTATTATAGGACTTTTAAGTCACATGTTTTATTTAATATTATCAAATTCAGGGTTATGCAACATGTCATCCATCCTTTGCTGCGGTCCCTGTACTTGTGCTGTTGTAACCATACAAACTCTCACTGTGAGACAAATACACTTGTATTATTGTGTGAGATGTCTGCTCCTGAACCCTTGCTCATGTTTTCTCCTTGGTTTCCTTCTCTTGCCTCCTTTGAGCTTTGGGACATTACTTAATATGGCACATTTGATTGTCAGCTGAAAAATGGAGGAACAAGGAGAGAAATCACAGAAGCAAGGAAAGAGAAATAAGACGCAGCCTATATACTGCACTCATTCACAGAGCCACTCAGACACATAGCTCACTAGATTGTCCTCACTACGGGTCATGTGAAAAAAGTAAGCAAAAGTTTGGCCAAAATAGGTCACTGTGGTTCTAATAGTGTATTATTATGGTCTATACGGACCGGTCTAGTGACCATTGCTGCACATTACTTTTTAAGGTGTATTATGGGAATTTTTTGTGCACTACTTCTTCAACCACTGACATTCAGACATCACTTAAATGGCATGACCCCCATTTAGTGCCTTATGTAGAGAATACAGCCAGTGTTTAGCCTCATCTGGGAACCATGTGAAAAATATATTCTAATTTGGGACTAAACTGTGCACATGGTGTTTGGTGTTATAGTGCAAAATAAAAAGGCACTAGGAAGAGTAGAGAATGCTACTCAAACACCATATACACAGTTACGTGGTGATTTAGTGTTTAATTTCACTTTATATTGTGGATTTGCTGTCTAAAACTGATGGTGTGCTGCCCCAGAGGCCAGTACATTCCAAGACTGCTCTGATTAGCGGCCATTAGAAACACCTGGCTGCAGGGGCGGAGTTAGACGTGTTGATGCCTGTCTGACCAATCACAGTGTTCCTCATAAATCCAAAGCCCACCCCTTCTTTTCCCCTTAACCATTTAAACTCCGCCCCTGCAGCCAGGTGTTTGTAATTAATCTAACCAGAGCAGAAATGTGTGATGTCACTTACCTCTGAAAATGTATTGGCCAATGGAGGCAGCACACACTCAGGCCCTGTCCCAATACCCGCACTACACACTACACACTACACACTTCACACTCGAGTGAAGTGTGTATTTTCTGAAAGCATGTTCAGTGCGTGAGTGCACAGGGGGGCACAGGGGTGAATAAAATGAGAACTGGGACAGTCTGCTTCAGATGACTGGCGTACTGAAGGTGGTAGAGTAAACATCCAAGTTGCGTAAAACAGCTGTCAGCAATATTATTTAACTGCAGTTCAATGAATCAGAAAGCCACAGTCTAATGCTGCTTTAATCATTTGCTGAATTGGCCATAAACAAGTAAGATCAGTGTTCATGTTTTGACAGTGTTGTTACCTGAACAGTCCATGTATTTGTTTAAAATATCATCAACATAACTGCTTTTCATTTTATTCAGTCAGTTGATAAGCTGCTAATAAGTCGCTATGCTGTTTACAAAGATGCCAGTGAAATGCATTATGGGGAATACACTTACCTGAAGTCTGCATCTCTCCACACTCACTGAAGTGTGGAGAGAACAGCGTGGTGAAGTGAGGATCAAAACATTTTAAAGAACTGGGACACGCTGTGCGCTTCACATGAATGCAAAAAGTGCGTAAGTGTGTAAGAGCTGGGACAGGACTCTGCTAATTAACCTAAAATTGCAAACAACACAAAAAATAATAGGGTATGATGATAGCTGCTAAGGAATATTTGTATGCATTTGAAATTTAGAAACCATTTATAAACCACACGGAAATATTCGTCTCTATCCTTCAAGCTTCTACAGTCCAGTGAGGCCTTGGTCAAGAATACCAAGTATAGGATCAAGACGTCTTCTAATAGGACACCTCCGGCACTCAGCTTAGAACCAAGCTGGGAGCTGGAAGTGCTGTTAGCAATGAGAGGTCAATGCTAATTTCTTTCTCGAAGGCCCTGTACCTTCTATTAATTTATTCTTGCCAAGATAAATGCTCTTTACATCACGCATGGTCAGTGAACAGCTTCTAAATAAGATAATGACACAGGGAAATATAATCTATTCTTTTTACACATCATTTTCTCATAATAACCAACACAGAAGCTACTGCCAGGGTCACCTTTTTTATCAAAGACACCTAGTTCTCTGTCATGGTGCATTTTCAACAGTGACAGGAATTGCAAATAGTAGGCAGAGACTGGCTATAGCATCTGGAAAAAAATAATGACTTTAAGTTGCACAGGACTCAACCCGCACCACACTAGAGGTCAGTGTACACAGGGTATGAGGAAACAACTGCATGACACTATCCCAGACAGACAGGTGTTTCTGTGTCATGGTCAGAGGTGGGTAGTACTCAGTTAGGTTTGCTTGAGTCACTTTATAAAGAAAAAGTACTGTTACTTGAGTAAAAGTTTGGGTTACTCTTCCCACTGTGAGTAACTCTAAGTGACAAAACTTTGACAATATGAAATGATTTGAACATTTGTGTTTCTTGCATCGCTCCAAGACATGATTTAGTTTGTTTCATTTTACCAGATTATGTTTTGTCCTTCAAATTACACAAACTTAAATTACAAATCAGATGTTATGTCCTGACAATTACTTTTTACGTTAGAGTTGTAATTTTCCCAAACACTTTTTACTCTTACTTGAATTATTTCTTAAACCATTGCTTTGTACTTCTACTTGAATAAAATTATTGATACGTCTTAACATCACACTATTTTTGGATACTCCACCCACCTCTGGTCATGCTATAATATGACTGCGGCGAAAAGAGCTCTGGACTGACCTGCCCTATCTTGGTGTTATCACAAGCGATGATGGCGCTGTTGCCCCCGGCGACAGATGGGATGTTGTCGTTGACGTCCAGGACCTGGATGGTGACCTGCACATAGCTGATCATACGTGGGTTATCTGCAAAGAACACACAGGAGAATAACAGGTCACACTGGAGACTCCATATCTGTAGAACTGTGTTTGCAAGTACCTGAAATACTAATAAATGGCATTATCTATTATTTTCTCAGAGATAGTTAATGTTACCAGTATTATTTAAAGGAGACATATTGTGCTTGTATCTGCTTAGAAAGTCCGCTTAGAAAACTGAGGTGCCCAATGGGAGCTGACGTCGCCGTAAATGTCATCACAAAAAGAACCGTGCAGCTGTCGGCACCTCTGATGGAGTTGCACATCATGTTAGCGAGCTGCAGATTTTTTTTTTAACCAAAATTACTATGCAATGCTACAGAATCCTATGAAAATGGGACTCGATCGGCAATATGTCTTTACTCACTCAAAATACAACTCTGAGAGGGTAATTGGGAAGGTTATACAACTATAACATGGTTAAAAGCTCTGAAAAGTAATTCTGCATAATCTGCTTTAAAGGTGCACTATGTAACTTACCTGCTCGTCTCCATGGAGATATTATTGCTTTGCCTGGGATGTTCCATAGTATAACATTAAACTTATCTCTCTTGCTTATTCAATTATTAGTGTTCTTTTACTAAAACAATGTCTTTTAAAAAAACATGGATTCAGACTCTAAGCAAGCCGCCAGATCTGACCCGTAACTTGGCCTAGTGTGGTCACCTGCTGGTTTCCATGGAGAAAGGTAGACTTAATGCCATACCATGAGACATTCCAGGCGAAGCAATAACATCTTCATGGAGAACAGGTAGAAGGCCCATATTACATTATTTTCTTATACATGTGATAATGTCTCTTCATAAAAAAAACCTGTCTCATTTAACACACAAACAATGCATATTTGGGCTTCTCTCAAACAGAAAACACTCTGTTCCACCTTGCTCCAAGTGCTCCACCGTGTTTTTAAAATCCATACACCTTCACTAGAATTATTTAGATAATTTCAGCCCTGGAATCTACTGAACAAATGAGGTAACATGGTTTAAAGCTCAAAAGAATCAACTTTCTCTACTATAGGACCTTTAAGTATGAGATGCCGTAAAATTGAATTACTGTGTTGATTGACTAAAAAGATAAATTAACTATGAAAGTGACCAATCAGATGCAGCACTGATCATGAACAAAGTTTTTTTTTTTTTTTCATTGAATTGTCTTAAAGAACATGTACCTAATTTTTTTCACGTTATAAAGCAAAACTGGTCTTGCCCCAGTACAGATAAATTATTAAAGCAGTGTCTGCATTTACAAAATAAAAGCACTTCTATCTGCGATCCAGGTAGCACGGCTGGTGTGCTGTTAGCATGCTAGTTGTTGTTAGTACTACAGCGATGCCAAAACACCACTCTGATCTCTGAAAGCTGAAAAAGTACTTAAACTTATAAATGGTTCAAAAATCAGATGCTAGTTAAGTGTTAAAGCAGGCCTATTCTGCAAAATCAACTTTTCAGATCTTTTAACCACGGCATATTGCACAAATCACTCAAAATTCTGATTTCAAGACGTCAATCTACCCCCGTTTTCACCGCCACTGGCATACACCCACTGCTCTGTACTTACGTCGTTCTCTAGTTATATTTTCTTAAGTGATATGCGTAGGATTTGGCAGTGTCGTGCAGTCATTTTGGTACCAATTTAAAAAAAAAAATCTAAAATCCGTGGCTCGCTCGAATGATCTGCAGCTATCCATCAGAGGTGCCGACAGCTGCACGGCTCCCATTGGGCACCACACTGTTTTCGAAGTTGTTTTAGATCAATATTGCTATTTAAAATGTGCTATTATAACATATTGATCCACAGGTGTCATAGATTATAACTATACAGCAGACACATGCACAGTAGGTCTTGTAATATCTTAATAAAAGTGAGGAATAACTGTAAAAACACTCTTTTCCCCATGTGATTGAAAGAAATATGTAACACGAGTGAATTAGCAATTAGGAAATTAGCAATAGTTAAAAAAAAAAAGTATTATGCATAACTTTTACATTAACTTATCCATGTTATTTGGCTTTGGTTCACATGAAGAGCAGACTAGTCCTTTTTATTCTAATCCTCTCAGCGCTTCAGATCGTGCATTAGAGTTCTGAATGTGAGCCGTGGAAATGGTAAGCCTCTTAATATCAAACACACTGAGGTTATTAGGGACTGAAAGAAGAATTTATATTAGAAATGTTTTGCACTACACCGAGGCTGGTCAGAAATTGAACAAAAATACCTCCTATTTTACTTCTATGGGGCATTACTGCTAAGACATAACATATTTAGATCACCGTGTTACCTTTTATTATTTTTGAAAATGCTATATTCGCCGATAATAATAGTCTCCCCTTGCTTTGCTCTCCATGCTAAGTCACTCCTCCTTCAGAGCACGCTTCAGATCACAACACAATCAGCTCGCATCCCGCTGACGAAACTACTGCACATCGCATCATTTGACAAGTTGCTGTGTACAGTTTTGTATCATGCTTTTGTATTTTTATGGAGAATTGTCACGTGGGAGCATGGGTGACGTAGGCTTGTGGGCGGGGCCTTGCACAGAATGAGGACGGTTCGAATAGGGCCCGGGAGAGCGTGCTAAAATAGTCAGACATGCATGGATGACATCTGAAACCTCTTCAGGCGTGTTTTTGATAAGGGAACAACCTTATAACATGGTAGAAAGCAGGAAAAAAAGAAGCAGATTTAGCATAATCCTCCTCTTTACCCTTTGAGAGCTAAATCATGAGGCTAACAAGATACGTGTTGTTGCACATGCTTCACCGCCAAGGCCCAGTGAGGGTTATAACAAACCATTCAGTAGGATTAAACAGGCCATTTTTCCGTCTTCCACTACTAATTGGATACTAAATGAGGAAATGTATGTGGAGAGGCTTTTACCAAGAACTGAACTGTCTGAGGGGACCTTATCCCTTTGAGAGGCCCAGTCTCCCCCTGCTGGTTGTCCTTATACATAACATCTTCCAGGGTCAGATACGAGACCTCTACCCTGGAGTCACGGTTTCATTTTATCCATATGTGTTATTTTATTTTCTTTGTCGTTGTATGTTCTCATTCACGAAGAGAGTTGACCAGATTAAGTAATGAGCAACAGTACAGGAAGCTGTGTATATGACAGAAAGGTTTTTTATTCTGCACTCTTCCCTTTCAATGTTCATTTGAATTACTTTGTGTAGGAATTGCGCTATACATATAAACTTGCCTTGCTTTGCCTTGCCCATAAGCCTAATGTGGTGATCCTTATTTAAAAAAACCTACATTTTTAAAAAATCGTTCAAAGAGAAAGATAAAGAAGGGAGATTTATATTAATATGCGGTGGTAAAGATGGTCATTTGGTCACATTAATGTATGTTTATGCACTGCAACTTGAGTTTCTTTAAAAAATATATTAAAGTGGTAGTAATAGAAACTCCATCCGTCCATTTTTTGCACCGACCTGTCAGTCTCACGCTCCATCCTAACAGAAACTCAAGGGTTTTTAAAATGTGGTGAGGACCTAAACATCCGTCTGCGACAGAAAGGATCCTGAATCAACACTTTATATAAGAAAGTCTCCGCTCTTTTTGAGGAGGTTGGTCTGATTGATAGGAGGTTGGTCTGATTTGGAGAGCTCTTTTCCCCACGAGGCACGACTATTCTCACTGTTCAGCTCCACGTTTGCTTTAAACGCGAATTACGAGAAACTTTTGGAAAATACAAGGACAAAACTCAAACTTGTGAGATGGGGACTATAGATATGAGCGATCACGCATAGTTCTGTCTGTCAGTTTAAATGTGTGCCCCAAAGTCACCACATGCAAACTGTCTTCATATGTGCTTAAATATATCAATTTTATGAAAGAAATCGAGAAAGAAGTAAAGTTGTTTCTGGACATAAGTGATATTGGAAAAGAGTCGCCTCCAATACTCTGGGACTCTCTAAAAGCTGTTATAAAAAGGATGATTATAGCAATAGCCGCACGAAACAAAAGAATGGAGGACCTACAAAAGGATTTAAAAGAACTGGAAACATAAACAGACCCCTTTACCAAATATTTTCAACTAAAGAATGAAAATATGTTTAAATTAAATGAATAGTTTGAATAATCATGAGATTAAAAAGAAATTAATGTTCAAAAATATGATAATGCATCGAAATCAATGAAATACTAGCATGGAAATTAAAAGGGAACTACAGTTAAAGACCCAAAATCTAAAAAGATAGTCACAAAATTATAGGAAATCCACAGACCATTTCAAGCATTTTATAAACCATTATACTCTAAAGTCCCTGGAGGAAATGAAAACGAAACTGATGACTTGTTAAACTCATTGGACTAGTTTAAATAAAGAGCAAAATGAAAAAAAAAAAAGACATCCGATATAATGGTGGTGGAACTTAAGAAAGTCATTAACTGACTTAAATCTAATATGTCGCCAGGTTCAGACGGTTATACAGCTGAATGGTACAAGGAATTTTAAAATGAGCTGATGCCTTAACTTAATTGTGTATTAAAAAAACACACAAAGGTAAAAATAAACCTGAGTGTGCATCATACAGACCAAGATCAGTTCTTAACATAGACTTCAGACTGCTCACTTCTACAATGGCCAGTTTTTACCCAGGTTGAAACATAACGACCAGACTGGATTATATAAATATATTAAAAGAAACCGCCAGACACATGATAACATTTGCTGAACTCTTCATATAATAGACCATATACAAACAAATCGAACTGAAGCCTTGTGACATTTTAATTTATTTAGGACAACCTACAAACTCCCTGCCTAAACTGATCCATCTGTGTGAACAATATAGAAAACTGTCTGGGTATAAAATTAATAAGATAAAACTCACTTTCCTACAATTATAATCCACCACCAGTGTAAATACTTGCCAAATACTCAATGAGTCCTTAAAATACCTGCATATTAACATACCAAAATATATATGAAAAGAGAATATACCTAGAGCCTTTTCAAAACTCTGCAATTGGCTGAAGATAAAGGAGGATGGAGTCTGTCATCGCTAAGGAATTATTACCAGGCAGCACAGACGAAGACTGTGATAAACTGGTGTGATGCATCGTACAAGGCTCAATGGAGAAGTATCGAGGAGAAAACCTTTTCTGTCCCAATACAAGCCACCTGGCAGACCCAGATGTCCAAATATATAGACAGCATTGTTAATCCATGGGTGTGGTGTGCATCAATGTTGACTTTTTAACCAAACAAATTTGATCTTCCAAAGGACTAGTAATTATAATCATGTTTATTAAAGACGGTAAATGAATTTGTTTTTTAAAATATTGGAAAAGCAAGATCTACTGATACCTGCAAATACGACATTACACAGGCACAAAGGTTTGCATGGAGTCTGAGAAGATGTCTGTGTAATCCCTCATCAGTCGTCCAGGTGTGATCCATCGCAAAAAACGATATTTAAATCTGTCAGCGAAACGTCTTCACTCTTACAACGATTTTGTCCAGTTCACAGATTTACATTTCGTCTTTTGCTACGGTATCTGAGACCTGTTAAAAGTGCTTAAAAATGCATATAACGGTGATACCAATAAAAAACTTATTTCATTTTTGTATACAGTTTTGATAAATCATAAGTCCCACTCAACAGGGAATGTTACGGCATTATGGCAGAAAGAAGCAGGAATAAATATATCAGGGGGAAGAATCGACTTCTATATGGGAACGTCAGTGGAAATGTACTGCCTCACAGAGATGGAGGGAGGCCAGATGGAAAACCTTGATTAGATAGTTTATTCCCCCCATGTCAGAAGTCTCACTATGACGGAAATCCTCCTATCTGCTGGAGAAAATGTGTCTGATTCCAAACACCTGGCTACAGAGGGCGGAGTTTGAAGCGTGGATACCATTTAGCCCCTCCTCCCTCATCTCTTTCCCCCTTTTACCCCTCCAGGTACCGCCCAGTTTAGCAGCTCTATTTGAAATGCGGTTGTGGGCGGAGTTTCGCTGTTTAATCCCACTTTCAGCGATAATGAGAAGAAAAGCTAGCGCTGCTTTTGGTTGATCGGAATCACACGACTGCGCTGGTTTCATATCTCTGCGTAAAAATATAGAGAGAGATCATTTTGGACTTACCTGGCAACCAAATACAATACAAGAGTCAAACGTTTGGACTCATGATTTTCTTTACATTTCCTACTTTCACATCTTATAGACATTATGAAGTAATTCTAAAGTATGGAAAGAAAAAGCTAAATAGCTCTCAATACGAAAAAACATCATTGGTTGAGCGGTCACATCCACTTTTCAGGGTCAAGAAATGCCAAAAGTGCAAACCGGTGATCGAATCTGACCTCTGAGGAAATCCTCCAGAAGTCTCCTCTCCATCTCTCTCCATCCCTCTCTCTCTCTCTCATCATTCTCCGTCTCTCGTACTCTCTCTGCCTCTCCATATCTCGCTTACTTTCTTTCTCTCTTACCGTCTGTCTCTCCCCAAACACTCTTACTCCCATCTCTCTCTTACTCTTTCTCTCTTACTCTCTCTACTCTTTCTCTCTTACTCCACATCTGTCTTTCTTTCCATCTATTACTCTCTTTCTCTCTTAAACTCCATCTCTCCCCAACTATCTTTCTCTCTTACTCCATATCTCCGTCTCTCTTCTACTCTCATCTCTTTCTTTCTCTCTTGCTCTCATTTCTCTCTTACTCTATGGTTCTCTCTTACTCTGCATCTCTCTTACTCTCTCTTTCTCTTTTACTCTGCATCTCGTTCTTTCTCTCCATCTCTCTTTCTCTCTTACTCCACATCTCTCTCATTCTCTCTTATGCTCTGTCTTTAACTCCCTCGCCACCTCCTCTCTCCTCTTTTCCTACATATCTCCTCTATCCTACTATTTTCTGTTCTACACTCTACCGTCCCTCTACCCCTTCCTTCCTCTTTTCCTGTCTTTTCTCCCTGCATTCTTCCCTCTTTTTACCCTTTCTCCTCTGCTCATCTCGCTACTCTGCCTCCTTCCTCTTTTCCTCTCTCCCCTCTGTTCTTCTCTGACATTTCTTCCTCTCTCTCCTCTGTTCCTCTCTTCCCTCTGCAGACCTGTCCACTCTCTCTGTCCCTCTTTCCTCTGTCTCTCTCACTCAGAGCTGTTCTTTCTCTCCGTGCTAATCCTCGGTGACACATTCTCTATCTAGACTCTCCCCTCTCCACCTCTTCTCTCCTTTTTCCTACATATCTCCACCTTCCCTCTTTCTTCTGTTCCTCTCTCCTCTAACCCAGTCTTCTCTCTTCTCTGTTCTTCCCTCTTTTTACCCTTTCTCCTCTGTTCATCTCTCCTCTGTCCTTCTCCTTATGTTTTTGTTCTCTCCTCCATTCCTTCCTCTCTTTCCTCCGTTCCTCTTGTCTCTGTCTCCTCTTTTCCTCTCTGTCCCTTCCTCCTCCCTCTCTTCTCCGGTCCTCTCTTTCCTCTCTCTTCCACCTCTCTCTTCTTTCCTCCATTTCTCTTGTCTATTCACCCATTCTCCTCTGTTCTTCCCTGTCCTTTGTTCCTTCCTTTCTCCTTCTGCTCCTTTCCTGCCTCTCTTCTACACTCCTTCTCTTCCCTCTCCTCTCTCTCTGTCCCTGTCTGATCTGCTTCCCTCCTCTTTCCTCCATTTCTCTCTCAGAGCTGTCCTCTTTCTCTCTTTCCCTCTGTCCTCCACCTCTCTCCTCTCTCTGTCAGAGCTGTCCTCTCTCTCTGTCCCTCTCTCCTCTGCCTCCCTCATTTTTCCTCCATCTCTCCCTTTCAGAATTGTCCTCTCTCTCTCTCTCTCTCTCCTCCGCCTCCGCTTCCCTCTTCTTTCCTCTCTCTCTCTCAGAAGATGTCCTCTCTGTCCCTCTCTCCTCCCTCCTCTTTCCTCCACATCTCTCTCTCTCTCAGAGCTGTCCTCTCTCTGTCCCTCTCTCCTCCACCTCCCTCTTCTTTCCTCCACCTCTCTCTCAGAGGTGTCCTCTCTGTCTCTCCTCCACTTCCCTCCTCTTTCCTCCACCTCTCTCTCAGAGCTGTCCTCTCTCTCTCTCTCTCTCTGTCCCTCTCTCCTCCACCTCCCTCCATCCTCTCTCTCTCTCAGAGCTGTCCTCTCTCTCTCCTCTCTCTCTGTCCCTCTCTCCTCCACCTCCCTCCTCCATCTCTCTCTCTCAGAGCTGTCCTCTCTCTGTCCCTCTCTCTCCTCCACTTCCCTCCTCTTTCCTCCACCTCTCTCTCTCTCTCTCTCTCTCAGCGGTCCTCTCTCTGTCCCCTCTCTCTCTCCCCCCACCTCCCTCCTCTTTCCTCCACCTCTCTCTCAGAGCTGTCCTCTCTCTCTCTGTCTCTCTCTCCTCCTCCACCCTCCCCCTCTCTCTCTCAGAGCTGTCCTCTCTCTCTCTCCTCCACTTCCCTCCTCTTTCCTCCACCTCTCTCTCAGAGCTGTCCTCTCTCTCTCTGTCTCTCTCTCCTCCACCTCCCTCTCTCTCTCTCAGAGCTGTCCTCTCTGTCTGTGCTAATCCACAGTGACACGCGGCGCCCTCTGCTGTGCCCTCCTGTCAGTGCACATCCGCAGACCAGAGCAAAGAGCATCTCCCAAACTCATGTGGACATTAAACTCCTCTGTTCTGCCAAACCCACTTTTACAGTCGTGTTTTCTCTTATGCAGTGGAGGACCACCACCACTCCTGCATTTACTTGAGAATTTTAGAAATAAGTAAGACTCCTGGCAGGGCTCCAGACTAACAATTTGAGTTGTGTGCACCGGTGCGCCTCAGATTTTCATTTGGGTACACCAGAACATGATTTGGGTCCAATTACAAAAAAAAAAATAAATAAAATGAAGCTGTAATGTATTTTCTTTAAATTGCCAAGGGCCACAAAATATACGTGGTTGTGTACTTTTACCTGGATACACAATTCATATTATCATTCATATACTACATACTTATTAAAGAAAAAAAAAAAGGAAAAAAAAGCTAAATTATATTTTAAGAATTACAAATTTTATCTATTCAAAGTTTATTTGATCAAATAATATTAAGAATTTTGTGTTTTTTTCTTTTCTTTTTTTCTTAGTTAAACCACAATTAAATAGTTGCCTATAAGTTTAATTAATAAAAATAACTATGACACAATATTGGCTTCAAACACTAGTCAGAGTGAGAGGTCTGTGCTTTTAAAGATATTTACAGTTCACCACAGTAACTGCAGAGTCAGACCTCTTACTTTCATTTTCGATAGTTGATCTTTGACGTCTTTTGATGCATTTTCTATTTCACTTTGTGCAATGGCAGCCTCACTTGAGTAACTGAACACAGTGAGGAGGATCTGCAGGTTCGATGCTTCTCTTTAAAAAGGTAAACACAGTGTCTCATTCACATCGATGAAAAAAGTCAAACTTATGAACTCTGTGGTGCGTTTAATTCTGTGCACCGGAGCGTGACCTGAGCACATCGGCCTCAGCTAAGCGGCTTTAGCGTCTGGTCAGAGTTTAGGGCAGAGCAAAGGAATTAACACTTTTTTTTCCCCACTGTCAATTAAAACAATATTTGTATGTGTTTTATATTATTTAATCCGTGCTTATAATGAGGAGAGAAGACACGGGAGAGGGGGATGTGGTGAGGATCAGGTGCGTCCAAGGAACATTTTTCACACCCAACAAAATTTAAGGAGCACGTGCAGCCAAATTGGTCGCACTCTGGAGCCCTGCCTCGTCCTTTTTTCAGAAATGAAAATGTACCACTATGGAGAGGAAGGACCTGTCAGCTCTGTGGTTTTGAACAGCAAGTCAATGGACCTCTTTCATTTATTTAGTGGCTCCTCGCTCCTGCACGATCCAGGCGGCTTCAGTCCCAAACTCTCCTTAAAGCATCTAAACTGTTTCCAGAAAAGCTGACCCACGCATCACTAAAGTAGGCTACACGTCTTGAAATGAGGAAATGTACCAAAATCCCTCTATCTGCAGGTTCAGGCTGTACTCTCCGTTTAAAATTAACCAAATGCAAATGATTCTTTATTACTTACTTAATGAGATACTGCAGGCGAACAGGAAGAAATCTTAAATTTAGAGATATCAATTTGAAACATCTGCTGTAGTTTATCCACATAAATGTAAGAAAAAAAAATGCATTACACGATTTTCATTTTGCAATATTTTCATATAAAAATAAGGCATCTAGCTATAAAAACTGCCAAAATTTACTATTCTTTGGATAGTTAAATCACAAAAATAGATGGAGCCAGGTTCTTGCTTCACTTTTTTGTCATATTAAATCGTGTGTTAGATACGAAAAAAATTACACAGATTTAGTATTTGAGTTAAAACTTCAATAAATCCGACTTGGAATTAGATATCAAAAAATCCATCTGTATGTTTTTCGTCAAAATCTGTAATGTTTGATGTGTGTAAGTGCTACTTTAAGGGGTGATCTTTAAAATTTTGAGTAAACGGGCTTGACTGAATCAAATGGCCCATATTATACTATTTTCTGAACCATGTTATAATGTTGTTTCCTCATCAAAAACACACCGGGAAACCCCCAAATCCTGCACATTGAACCTGAGTTCTTCTCTCAAACAGGTGACACTCACAATATTCCACCTTGTAATGTCATGTGGTAAAAAAATTAATTTGGATAATTTCAGCCCTTGAATCCATTCCCACTCTTGTCTGCAGTTATAAAGCGTCCACTGTTGTTGTGCGTATATGTGTGAACTTACCAACCTCTGCAGCCATCACAGTGAGGTTGTGCCAGGCCGCCTCCTCTCGGTCCAGGGCCTGATTGGTCCGGATCAGTCCGCTGTTCACTCCGATAGTGAAGAACATGGGGCTGCCCTCCTCCTTCTCGATGAAGTACCTGTGGAGACAAGCCATCGGGCAATTTATTTTATTGAAAGTTGCATTGTGTGTGCATTTCTGGTCGAGGGTCTGTCACCTCCTTGTTTCCATGGAGATGTTATCGCTCTGCCTGCATCGTACCATAGTATAGCATTAAAGAGGGACTATTATGGACCCTCCTTACAGGTTAGCGGTGAGATTCTCTGCAAGCCTACATTGTCCATGCAGCCACACAACAATTCTCCATAAATATCCAAAAAAACATGCAACAAAACTGTGCGCGGCTACTTGGTAAACCCGGATGCACGCTGATTGTGTTGTGATAGTGCTTTGAAGGGTGTGTGACTTAGCACAGGGAGAGGAAACTCAGAGTGTCAAAAACAAAAGTGAAACATGTTAATATGTTGTTTTTGTGTTAGTAGTTAATTCCCCATAGAAGTAAAATACCCCCTCTTTAAATTTTATGGGATCATTAATTTATTCTCTCAGGTGTTTTATAGCTGAAAAACTCTCAAAAAAGAAAAAAAAAAGATGATTTACTCTCAAATATCTCAAATCGTATTCAAGACACATGGGTTCTTGGTAGATAGAATAGAATATTTCCTAATGTAGAACTTTTCCTCTTGAAAAAATGACAAAAACACACCAAAATATAAAATGTATGTTATAAGCTCTACTGCATTCAGCACTGATGTTCTTCAAAATGTTTGTTCTTTGTAGTCAACAAATCATCTTGTCGATATAACAGCTAAAATAAACCCTCTGCTTTTAAATCGAAGAAGAGGTATTTTACTTACATACTTTACTTATAAACACACAACATATTTAGATCCCCATGTTACCTTTTATTGTGCTGAAAGTGCTGTATTCGTCGAAAACAATGTACTAACATAATTTGTAAGTTTTACTTTCGTTTTTGACCCTCAGAATTTGCCCTCCGTTTCATCCCTGCATCACTCCCCTTTCAAAGCGCCAGCACAGCACACTCAGCGACGCAGTGATGTGACGTTTGTGAATGAGTCGGCTGTTTTGAACACAGTTGGAATCAGATCTTATTTTTGTAAAAGAACTAAATCATTTTCTTTCTTGTTTTTGTACAGTTTTACACTGCTTAACTTTGAACCAACACAAGAATCAGCGCAGAAGCAGAGCAGGCGACACAAGTGAGAGGACACGAATTATGATTATTGCATTGCTTAAGCTTGAGGTAATGACCGAAAGGAAAAGATCGTGGAAACAAGTGGTTAAAATGAGTTTCCTCCGCAGGGTGGCTGGGCGCTCCCTTAGAGATAGGATGAGGAGCTCGGGCACGTGGGAGGAGCTCAGAGTAGAGCGGCTGCTCCTCCCAATCAAGGAGGGCCAGCTGAGGTGGCTCGAGCATCTATTCCCTCCTGGACAAGAGCCGTGGGCCTATGCCAGTGTTCCAGGCATGTCCCACCGGGAGGAGGCCCCGGGAAAGACCCAGGACACACTGGAGGGACTATGTCTCTCAGATGGCCTGGGAACACATCCCGGCAGAGCTGCAGGAAGTGTGTGGAGAGGAAAGTCTGGGCCTCCCTACTGAAACTGCTGCCTCCATGACCCAACCCCAGATGAAGCAGAAGAAAATGGATGGATATTATTGTATTGCAAGTTTTATTTAGATTATATTATCAATGGGTAAACACACTCTCACTTTGAACCATTTCTTCGCCTTGGTTATTTCTCTCTGAGTTCTCACATTGGCTTTGGTCATAAAATACATATAAAAGGAGCCAGTCTTTTGAACTGAACATTTCCGAATGAGATGAAAATCACATCACATCCCACTAATGAAACTACTGCACATTGAATTAGGTTTGTCAAGTTGCTCTGTACAGTTTTGAATCATGCTTTTTACATATTTATGGAGAACTATGATGTGGGAGCATGATTTAGATTAAATACATAAAAATAATATGGAACAACCCACCTGATGGCGCTGTTGGTAGTATCCGGGTCCCGCGCAGACACTGTCCCCACCTGCGTCCCTGCGGGCGAGTTCTCGTACACGTCCAGGATGTAGAAGTCCATGGAGAAGAGGGGGCTCATCCACGTCTCCCACGATCACCTGCAGAGACGTGGTGTCCCTGAAGGGCCCCAGGTGGGAGTACCGCGATTCAGGTTGAGGGTTCCACACCTCGATGTTCAGAGTGTGCACCTTACGCTTCTCGTGGTTCAGAGGCTGCAGAGGAGACAACCATACAAAACTTTAAACAAGACATATTATGCTTTTATCTATTTGTATCAACAGTCTTGTATCACACAAATGTATCTTTTGAGATTTTAGCCATGTTTCAATGTTGTTACCTCATCAAATACAAACCCAGTGTGTGTTTTTGTTAGAGAGAAAAACTCTGCCTAAATAGGTGGGACTTGTGTGTTAAGCATGAGTGAATAAAACAAAACACAACTCCAGGTGTGTTTTTTTATGAGGAAATAACATTATTACATACATCAGAAAATAACGTAATACGGGCCCTTTAAAGGGACAAAACACCTACACTCAGCTCACAACCACATTTCAAATAGAGCTATGACTGGTCTAATAGATTTCCACATTTCAGTCAGATGTTTGTAATCAGAAATCAGAATCAGAATCAGAAGAAGTTTTATTGCCATTGTCCGTAAGCAGAGTTCACAGACTAGGAACTTACTTCGGTGATGAAGTGCGACATATAGACACACACACAAAAAAAAAAACACACTGAATAAATACAAATAAGTGCATGCAGGTAGAAAATATATACAACAGCAGCATCAGGACAACAACAGTGCAACATGGGTTATTTAGTGACCAGTGTTATAAAGTGTCCAGTTTAGTGCAGATATTATGAAGTGTTCATGAGAGAAACAGCAGAGGGGAATAAACTGTTCTTATGATGAGAGGTTCTGGTCCTGATGGACCGTAGCCTCCTGCCAGAGAGAAGTGGCTGAAATAGTCCATGTCCAGGGTGAGAAGTGTCAGCTGCTATACGACCTGCTCGCCCCCGAGTCCTGGAGGCGTACAGGTCCTGGAGAATTGGAAGGCTGCAGCCAATCACCTTCTCAGCAGAGCGCACAATGCGCTGCAGTCTCTGTCTGTCCCTGGCAGTGGCCCCAGCGAACCACACAGTGATGGAGGAGGTGAGGATGGACTCAATGATGGCCGTGTAGAACTGCACCATCATCTGGACCGGCAGCTTGGCTTTCTTTAGCTGCCGCAGGAAGTACATCCTCTGCTGGGGCTAGAAACACCCGGCAGTCTTTTGTGATGTCACCAACTACAGGAAATAGTGCAGGGGCCACTGAAGGCAGCACACAGCTAGATTTCAGCTGCAAATTAATCTAGTTTGCACTAAAGTTGACAAAAAGTGACTAGGAAGGCTGGGGACATGGATTCCGAGTGGATCATGTTCTCCGCCTCTGTTGTCGATGTGGTCGCTCGTAGCTGTGGTCGTGAGGTCTGTGCTGCTTATTGTGGCAGGTTGTGGGGCTCCTGAGGCAGCAGACGGGTACAAGCCAAGCATGTCACAGCTCGTGCAGAGGCAAAATCTCTGGGGTTTGGAGTTTCGGGAGGCCATGGAGGAGGGCTATTGGTCGGCCTTAAAGAAATTCTGCCAAACTGTCCGACCCTTCAAGAGGAGGAAGCAGTGCTTCCATCGCTGTTTACAATGCGGGTGGAGAGCTGCTGCCCCAACATCCTGGGGATGTTGTTGGACGGTGGAAAGAATACTTCTCATCTCCTCAATCACACCTCCCTCCTCCTCCCACGAGAAGGAAGAACAGACTGAGGACTCATCCATCACCCCGGTATCTTAAGTCTCTGGTTGTGGAGCAGCTTCGAGTAGTGGTCGAAAACAGGACCTGTAGCATGCACCGGGGCAAACTATTGCAGCCTCTATTGCAATGTACACTACCCAGACTTTTGGCTGGTACACTGCAATAGGCTCTCAGTGGAAAGAATCAGAAGCTCATCTTGTTACTTTTAACTAAACAGAATACCCACTGCACTCTCAGCCGGGGGTTTGTAGGTACCAGTTAACCAAAAGAAAAAGAAAAAAAAAATCAGTTATAAAAATGTATTTGTGCCTTTAAAAAGAGAAATATATCTTTGAATATCATGTTAAATACAAATCATTGCAGTGATGGACCCTGCCATTCCCAGCCCTATTTTTACTACAAGTGAAAATGAATTGTACAACAGATATCAGCACTGCCTGGTTTGAAGTGTATATAAAAAAATGTTAAAATTTAGAAATGGGCAATTATTCTGAAGGAGCAGATGCAATTATGTTCAGTATAAGGTGTAAACCAAGAAACAACCTTTGCTAAGAAACACCACCTTTGTTTTATGGTCTTTGATTCATTAGAAGAGCATTTTGATTTCAGAAATAGTGGTGCCTTTCTGTTCCTCTGCCTGTGGACAGAGAACATTGTAAACCAAAAGCAAAGTTTACTGAAATATTTTAACCACTTACACCACCAGACTTATGGTTAAACATATGCCTGTTTTTTTTATTAAGTAAGCAAGTAAGATCAATACAACAAACTAGTCCCCCAAACTCATTTAAACTTGCCACAAGGTAAAGAAAAGTGCTCAAGTTTCCCACACTGTTTGAACATAAATAAAGAGCGATTCCTCATTACCACATTCATCTAATCATTTTGTCTTCAGCTGAGGGAGGAAACACACTTAAATTTGCCTTAGTGTCCACAGCGAGGTCGTCTAAAAGGCTCCAAAAGCACTTTACGTCCTAGTAGTTTGCAATAAGCTGTAATTAAAGGGGAGTGCTGATGTGTCCAAGGGGCAGTGAAGGCAGCACGGAGCTCTCATATATCTGTGTACATGCCAAACTGCCTGGACCAGCTTATTACTGTAATGTGTCACCGGGACATCTACACGGCAGAGTGAGAGATCTCTACACAAAATACATCTTTATAACTGTTTGGATTTGTAGGCAATCAAGAAGTTCAATATTAGGTTTTATAGGTCTTATATTATGTCAGATATTTTATAGGTTTTAATCGCTGTCTTCATGAGTGTTTTGTTTCTTTCACCCATGTTTCAATAATCTCAGCACACAGACTCACAAACGCACTGACAGGCGAAAGAATACGTGGAAATGCTCTGACTCCGCACACCGGGTAATCGGAGCAGAGCCTCCAGGTTGTGCGCACAGGAAGAATCTTATGATGTTTTATATTTGTATCTGACTGTGTGACATTTGTTTGACACAAGGCTCGAGGATGTACAGGCCAAGTGCCCACGCTGCTCAGTGTAATCTTAAACATCATTTCACCAAACTGCAGAAACTATACTGGACTCCTCTGTGATCACACGAGGAATAAGCACCGAGAGACACATCATTGTCCATTTATTTATCCTGTATGAGACAAAGCCGGGCTCAGCAATGTCATGTAACCATACTGAATCTTTAAAAAAAAGTTTCAATTAGTTAGGCTGATTTCAATTTGAAAATAATGTCTAGTTTATTCATTTATTTCGCTGTAAGTACCAATAAGAGTAAAATTAAAACGTCATATCAATAAGAGTAGTAGTACTGATAAATCCTAATTAAAGTTGATAAATCAAACTTTAATATTGCAGCTCAACCTTCAATAAAAAGCTAACCAACTTAGATTAGCAGCTACTATGTTTTAGCCTTATTAAAATTTTGCGCACCAGTTACACCAAATGGCTGCTAACTTCATACATGATCATGCATTTTGGTGAAGGAAAAATTTTCTTTTAAGGAGCTTTTAACCATGTTATAATTGTTTTCCATGCTTATGCACCCACTGGAAGTTGTATTTAGAGTGATTCATGCGTGTCACTCACCTGCATTTGTAGCCCCAAAAAAATGTTTTTTGAATATACAAATTATCATCAGTAGTAATGTGTTTTGAGTTCATGCTTTTTGTCCACTCAAAGCTACTGTCGTTTCCATAATGTTCCAGCCTTGTTTGAACAATTCCTCACATCAGTTGTAACTTTTCCCATAACATTTCAATAATCTGATTACTGCAGAAAACCGATAACGATCAGATTTTTGGCATGCATATGTACATGGCCGCTGTCACATTTTCACAGTTCTATGCTCTGTCAGAATGAGCTGTTGTGGTACCTGTCTGAGAGATATGATGCCCTCCCTGTGCGTCGGGTCGGGGCTGATATCAAAGATGGCTGCTGCCTCTGAGTTGGTGATGCTGTAGCTCATCTCAGCGTTGGGGCCCTGGTCTTCATCAAAGGCCTGGATCCGCCCCACGGCCTTCCCCACCGGGGTCAGCTCCGTCACGTACAGCTGGTAACTCTCTGGAAGCAGGAACAGGCACGGGTTAGTAATCAAACGCTAAACGCTCATATGTTTTAAACGGCCTATACCTGATTTCAAATTGTGAGTCAGAAACATGTTTTAGCGTGAACTTTTAGCCGTGCCCAGTAAAAAATTATTTCTGCAGCTGTGATATTGCACCATGACACAGAAAAAGCTGTTTGGGATAGAATGTAGTGTTTGAGATAATGCGAGGCAGTGGGATTACTCATGATTCTTAGTGTTTGTTTGTGCACATTTCCTGAAATCAAATCACTTTTGACAAACTTAATTGACATTTTAAACATGTCACCAGTTCCACCTCACTACTTACTCACTTAAAGTTTAAATTTGGAGTGTTTCAGGCATTTTTAATAGTCCCTAAAGCTTATTTTCAAGATCAACCCCCATTTTGCGATCCACTAGTGTCATAGATTACACAAGCACAATAGAATTTTAACTTTACTGGAGGGGGCTTAGTTTCCATGAAGATGTTCTTGGAATGTTCTAAGTTGACATACCTATTTGGCATTTATTCAGTTGCAGGTCTTATGCACTACATACATTTCTGGCCACGTGCACAGCTGTAGAATGATATTTTCTTGAGGCAGGGAAGTGAAGAAGGAGGGAGAGCCATTGTGCAGTCAATCCTAGCGCTGCGTACGACTCTCGCAATTGATACTTTACATTAACATCGTGCTGGGGGTGTTCGTGATGTATGTCTATGATGGAATGTTCATAAGTTAGCATCGTGACACAATGCACACATTAGGAAATGCAGCCGAAAAGTTTTAAGATAAGCTATAACGACGCAAAACGGATTTAAACAGCAGATTTTCGGGAGGCTATAGTCTACATGGTTCTGTTAAGGTCATTATAGCACGGCTTTTTGGAGCTTCTCAAAATATGTAGCACAATTCTTGGAAAATTAATTAGTAAAGAAACAAGAAAAAAAAAAAGTCCTCTCTCTGAGCTCTAACGCAAGGAGAGAGGGCGCTTTGGGAGGTTAGCACGCCCTTGGATCAGACAGAACTGATGCATAAATGATCAGGAGAGGGCATTATACGGAGCGGGGGTACTTTGTGATCTAACAGTGCTGACATGTTTACTACTTCCATTAGCATACGCCTCTACACTGCACCAGCGTATCCTGCCTATAGCATGTTATCGTGTTAGCGACTGCATTTTACATACATTAACAGGGCTTCATTTAAAACCTTGCAGTGGAAGAGTTGGCTCCAGGCTTTTGTACATCAGTTGTATCCACGAATGTTGTCACAATCTAGCTACTTGTGGATTCTTAAAAGCTTGAAAATGCATTGTGTACTTCTCATGCACATACATAGGAAGTTAGCAAATAAACCAGTGTTGTTGAAGATACAGAAAATTCTCAGTTTTAAAAGAGGAGGTATTAATCAAAATGGACTTTTTGAAGCTCTATACAATATTATAACCTTCCCTCATCAAAAAACACATGAGCAAAAGGTAAAAACGCACTCTATATACTACATACGATTGTTTTGCTCAGTTATTGTATTTTGTTTCTAGACACTGTTCAGTACAAACTCTTATTTGAAGATCGGAATTTGTTAGTAAAAACATTTCCTCAAGGGAGAAAACCGAATTCAACATATTTTTGAGATCTGCTTTGCCACCAATCAAGATTTTTGCACATCTTCACAAAATTCACACAGTTATAACTGATAATTATTCTGTGCTTTCTTTCACAAACTAAAGAAATCCTCTTAGGCAGACTCTTTCAGTATTGCTCATTATGTTTGCAAAGTGTCTGTGAAAAATGAAAAATGTATTTAAAAATCCACAGGGCTCTGAGTTATAACTGAGTTTAGTCTTTAAGCTGTGAGGGTACAGTGCACAGAAGCATGTTATCAGTCCTAAAAAGATTTTCTCTAAGTGCAAAGTAAACAACCCATCTACCCAGTTTTATACCGAGTCCCGTCTTACAGGACATTTCTAGATGTGCTAATCGCTGACAGCAGAGGAGATGTGGTGCATAATGATGGCTGGAAAAAAACAAACATGAGAAATATTGTGGCCACTACTTAATTTATGCTAGTTTGAAACCAATGTGGACATTTAAAAAGCAGCAACCTATAAGACATACTCATGAGAAAACATCTTACTAGTTTTACATACTAAGGATGCTTAAAACAGCACCACCCACCACTCAGATCATACTCCTCCCCTCACTGTCTCCAGAGGACACAGTGAACACTCATCAGTGACAGAGCATCAGGAATAAACCAGGTCTCTGTCTGCTTCATGCTCAGGAAGGAGTATCACCAACTCTTCATCGTGGTCAGCGAGACCGTACACTTTAGAAACACATTTCTCAAGTCGCAAACTATAGAAATGATCCCTGAAAGTATAGTCTTAATGAGAGAGTCTCTCCAGCAGACACTAGAGCCACAGACTGAGACTCTGGCTCAGGGAGCGTGTGAGAGGACATCTGGCACTGAAACTTAAAAAATATTGTTGAACAGACATAAAAAGTGACAGAGTTTACTGTTTAATTTGTGTCCAATTAGTATGTGCTAAGGCTATAAACATAAAAGGCTTTTAGTCTGTCAGACGAGACACTGCTCCTTAATCTGCTCTTGATGTATTTCAGATTTGGAAATGATTAATACATTTTCACCTCCATAAGTCTCCTTAGACAGTAACTTGAACCAGCAGTGTACTCCCTCGCAATGCAAACATTTTGGCTCCACTCCAAGTTTTACAGAGTTTTATGTGCTGGATATTATATAAGTGCCTTCCTCTCCTTTCAGTGTCCCAGTCTCTCTACCACTGCACACACTGTGATTTTAATTAAATTTTGATGCCCATAACTGCTAAAAGCAACAGCTATATCTACAATGTCATGCTTTAATGCATTCTTCGCAACCTCATCCACAATTTCATTTGCCATAATTCCCATGTGGGCTGGAACCCACAGAAAACACACACCGCCCCTCCTCTCTGCACCCTGTGCACAGCACTCAGTGCCTCAAACACAAGATCTGGCCTTGTCTGGGACTATCCGAGCTCTAAGGACAGCAACACATCTCTCCCATCTCCACCAGCAGGGCAGGCACTGAAGCGGTCCAGAAATGCACCATGACACGCTTGAAGGGCTTTGGCCTGGGCCACATCTAACTTAGCTCCTCTTTGCTAGCTCGCTTCATCTGATTCATCCACTTTTGCGTTTTTGTCATGACATTTCAGGGGGCATGTGCTCAGATCTGCATATACAGATCATAGTAAACCTTCATCTTTGATACTGTTAGTGTTTGGATGTAAAAATGACAGTATAACATGCATACATGTTCAAACATGTGTTTAATATTTTTCTGTCTGTTTCCATCCTTCTGCAGTTGAACGCCTCTCCTAGTCTGTGCCTAATGTAAATCAGACATGCAGCAGTACAAACAGGCTTCTCCAGATGTGTTATTGGGATCTGAGAGACACCACAAGACCTCAAGTGTGGCTCCCGGGTTATCTATTTTATTTTTTTTACGGTTTTATGGCTGCTTGCATCTATATTGCAGTTGCATCACTGTCACCTGCTGGATTAATAAATTGTATTATTTACAGTGATCAGGTGACAGTCAAGTTTCCATTTCACACAAGCACAGTGTTTATCATATCTGCGTGTCAACTCCTATCCACTAAACCATCCATAAACATTTATGCAGCTTCAATAATTATATCTGTATGTTCCCACTTGGTCTGTAAAGTGAATGCACAATTTATTTCAATGAAAGCCAGAAAGTTTGTCTTGTCCATTGTTATGAAGTCCACCTTGGTGAATACATTACTTTAACAATGGCTTTAGTTTAATGACAGACTTTATTCTTCCTCAAAATGCTGATTTTCTCTTCCCACCCTGTCAAAAATTGGTTTAAACTGGACAAGGCCAGATACGCATGTGAATGTGGAACTAAACACAGTGCCTGGAGGACTAAAGAAAAGAGTGAGAGAAAGGCCAGGGTTTGCGGGTATGAGGAGCAGAGTGATTCGGGAATATTCACACTTCAGGCTCCTTCCCTGCAGCCAGGTGTTTGCAATCAGAAACACCCGGCTGAAATTAGGGCAGTTTTGTGATGTCACCAACTACTGAAAATTGCAGCAGTCACTGTAGACAGCAAAAAGTTAGATTTGCAGATTTGAAAAAGCTGCAAATATACCTACTTTGCATTAAAATAGCCAAAAAAAAAAAGACTATTAAAACACTCCGACTGAGGACATAGCACCATATGTTCACATGACTGGGGTTTCTGACTCGAGCGCGTATTGAAGGCTCCATCTGTTGCGTTTCAAATGCAGATGTTTGGGTCAAGGTTTAAAACTGCAGTGCGGGAGGTAGAGCTGACAGCAGACACAAGCCTCTCGTGGGTATATCAGTGACATATCTCAGAACAATCGCACACGGGTCATGTCCTGGGTCCTGGGTGTGTCCCGTTTGAACAGCACACATTGAAGTGATTTTGATATTTAAATTGTAACAAACCCTCTACTTCTTGAATGGTCTTTTGAACGGTGTGTTTTTTCTACGATCTGTGTGAGGTCTTAGGTCCAGGGTGTATGCAGCTTCATTTTCCTTCTGGCTGTAATTGAGACCTCTCTTTCCAATTATTTTAACTACATCAGCAGCCTTCTCCAGAACTAGTCGCCTCTGTTTGACACTCTTTATGCCCAAGCAGATATGTGCTACATCATCATCTTTGCTTTTTGTTTATTGGCGAGTGACACTCAGCAGATTAGGTGCACATCTGCCACCTACTGTCCTGGAGTATGATACATAAATACATACATACATTTAAAAAGTCCCTCTGACTGCCCGCCCTGTCGCCACTGTCTGCGGAGGTGTATACAAGTGCCTCTCTTTGCTTGCCCTGTCCCAGTATGACACATTTTCCTGGTTTCTTCCTGATTGCTTTCTCTTGAGTTTAGAATTAAATTTAAAGTTCTCCGGACATATAAAACCATAAAGGGAATAGCTTATGGCCAGGCCAGTTAGGAGTCGAAATAAAGCCCACAGTTTTAACTAAGCTGCGTTAGGAGCAACTATGCTGCGGGAAATATTGTAACTTGAGCATTGTCCTCTGTTTTCTCCTACTTTCCCTGTGCTTTCATTGCTATTCACTACCTGTCCCACTCCCTTTGGGAAGTGCAACTATTTCAGATGCCTGGAGCCTAGATGCCCCTCCACATCCTTCTGTTCCCTCACCTGGCTGGATGACCCAATACAGTATCTGGCTCGATGACCCCTACTCTATCCTGGGCTGTACTGTTGCTTAGGGGATGATGTGTGCTGTAGCTGACACTGTATGAATGGACTTTGTGGTCACATACAGTGCTGCTACAGTCAGAATTATACTAAGTATCCTAAATAGGAGAGTGGACAGGGGATGTGTGCAACTGTTGGTACAACCAAAGACAAGCAGCGACTGATACCAAGAGTGTCTGATATTTTAGAATCTGGGTCACAGAGCCCTCCTCTCGCTGCATCTGTGGTCTTTGTGGCAAACAGGAAGCACATGTGATTCTCAGGTACAGTAGAAGAGCTCTTCCTTGAGGATTCCTAATTCAGTTTTTAGAAACACGAAATGACCAAAAAACATGTAACATTAGACACAATTAACAGGCACAGTTTTTGAAACATTACCACATGGAGCTGGCGACCTTATATAAGCTCTAACAAGTGTTCATTGCAGCCACAACAAAGTGTGTAGCTATAGCTATAGCTATAGCTACAGCTACAGCTACAGCTACAGCTATAGATATACATAAAAGAATAAAACCTCATCCAGGCTTCATACTACGGTCCACAGAGCATGGTTGGTTGGTTATGGTTGGGGCCATAGCAAAAGTTGAAGACAGGTGGACATGAGAATATTTCCCGATGCGCTATTGGCTAATAGCAGAAGATATGACATGCACTGCAATAGCTGCCCACTGTTTTCACCTCAAAAAAAGTATCCACAAATAGCAATACCAAAAAAATTGCAAGAAATACAAGCAGCTCCGAATTTATTTAGAATTCCTGTTAAATGTAGAAAAGAGAGTCCTCCCACAGCACCAAAAAGGCTGCTGGCCAACCACTTATGTGATGTACAATACATTCTACTTTCTCCCAAAAGTGCATCGGCCCTACAGGCTCCAGATGGCAGTGCAGCTCTGACTGAGGCGCTAAGGGCGTGCTTACTTTATGTCAATGGCACTTTCAAATGTAATAATGTAATTATAACAATAATGTAATTCATAAAGCAGTTCAAAACATGTTTGTGTTTTGCATCACAGAGCTGTTGTCAGCAGACTCACTTTGGGGGAACTTGGGCGGGTTGTCGTTGACGTCAGACAGGGTGATGTTGATGGTGGTGGACCCCGAGAGCCCCCCCACAGACCCGGCCATGTCTTTGGCCTGCACCAGCACACTGTACTGGGCTCTGGTCTCCCGATCCAGAGTGGAGACCGCAGTCCGGATTACTCCTGCAGGGAAACACACAGAGGAGAGGAGGTCAAATCAGGATATGGCAAAAATATTGTATGTAAATGAAGCATTTCAAAAGCGTTAAAAGCTGGTCCTTCCAATCAGTAAAGAAATCAACTAAACACATCACAGCAAAATTATAACAAGAACTTTAATTCTGTCAACTGGACAAAGGCTACATGGATGAAAGGTGAAACAAACTGACACCCACAAAAACTTTAGTCCAGTAAAATATATTTTCTTTTGCATTGAAGCCATGGACGAGCTTAACTTGAGTAAATGATGAAATCTCATTTGAGTTTTCAACTAACTTTATGTCAAAGTTCAATTTGCACTTTCAAAGATGGTATAACACTTTCTTTTAACAGCAATTGTCACTTCCCTTTGGTGCCAACTTTTCAAACAGATTAAAGATTCTCTTGACGTGTGATGCATGTCTACAATAAATACATGATGAAAATGATACTGAAAATGTTTGTTGCCACACGACATGCATAACTGAAATAACCCAAAATAACCACATTTTTTTCTTTCTCAACTTTCTATTTGCTATGTTATGTTAAAGAGAGGGTATTTTACTTATATGAGGTATAAGCTGTTACATGTGTCTGTGCATGTGTGTGTTTTACCACTTTCACATTCGCTCATTTTTTAAAAGAACAAAACCCTTTTCTTTGTAAATATTCTGTGTTTTTATGCTGGTTAACTCTGAACCAAAACAAGAATCAGCACAGAAGCAGAGTAGGCGACACGAGTGAATGTTCTGTGCACAAAAAACATATTTGGCATCATAATAACACTTTGTTTTTTAATTCTTAGTATTGTAGTGCAATGTTTTATTTAGAGTCTAGTCCACTTTATGTTTGAACCATTTTAAACAAATCTCAGCCTTGGTCATTTCTCTCTGTAATTATTTAGTTGTTAAAATGAGGTCTCACTTTGGGTTTTTGTCATATGAATAAATATATAAAAAAAACAGTCTTTTTGACATGAACAGATCAAAAAGATTCAGGTTTGAAACTGGCACCCCAAATGAGAGACTCATGTCTGGCTCATTCTGCTTTCTGATTGGACAATCATCTTGAGAACAAAACACTATATAACAGCAGAGCAGATGTAGCAGGTTTTCTTGATTTGCAACTACGTCCATCTCACTGATACACAGCAGCAGAGGTATTATATCCTGTTTAGTCTCATACAACTCTAATGTTACTCCTAAACCACATGTATTATAGTATATACTGCACAAATTCATGGATGTGAATATTATATTAGCTACACTTAAGGTTTTACAATTAAACAATTTTAAGTAGCCACTCAGATCATACTCCTCCCCTCACTGTCTCCAGAGGACACAGTGAACACTCATCAGTGAACAGAGCATCAGGAGTAAACCAGGTCTCTGTCTGCTTCATGCTCAGGAAGGAGTATCACCAACTCTTCATCGTGGTCAGCGAGACCATACACTTTAGAAACACATTTCTCAAGTCACAAACTATAGAAATGATCCCTGAAAGTATAGTCTTAATGAGAGAGTCTCTCCAGCAGACACTAGAGCCACAGACTGAGACTCTGGCTCAGGGAGCATGTGAGAGGACATCTGCTGTGGACAGGAGGAGCCTGTTTAGTTTTAAATGTCTATTTAGACCTTTTTTTTTTTTTTTGTACTTGCAGAAGGTAACTGGATTTCAGCAGTTGGCCAAGCGGTGCAGCAGATATATCTCCGAGGGGCTCTAAATCAATTTGTCACCACTCATACTATATTTCTCACAAGCTTTTTGATAATCTATAACTTTTGGCACACTCTTTTTATGGCTAAAACAGCGGACAGTATTGCAATGCATGACGTACACTCTGCTATCAGCCAATGACGCATCTGAAAGTGAGCTGACTAAACCCCGCCCACCTGTTCTTCAACTTTTGCAGTGTGCTTCCAACCATGAGGGAAGATGTGTTCTGTGTGGCATGGTATGAAGCTGTGGTAGTTACAGCTATGTGCCTATGTTTTATGTTAATTATTTTTTTTCATATTGCGCATCTCTAACATGGGTCTATTAAAAAATCTTTACGCCTGTACCCGTCTTTCGCACCTACTTTACCAACATGGCAACCAACACCCAATGCACCTACAAAAGAAGGAAACCAACAGAATAGTTAGTTTGCATGTAGATGTATGTTGTATTAGTGTCATTTCAGGACTTCTTAAACAAATCTATAAATATACAGTAATGTGCTGACGTTGTGTAAAGTTGCTCCAGCCGTTGTTTGCGTTGTGAGTGAACAGCTGTGTGGTACAGTGTGCTGATTGGTCTACGGCAGTGGTGTTTGAGAAGATAAAAGTGTGACTTTTGTGAAAATGTGCAAGAGTCTCGTGTGGTGACAAATCAGGTCTCGTTGAGTAAAATATATTCTATTTATATGTTGAATTATGTGTCTTCCCTCGATGGAGACCTAGATAATCAGTATAGATCTTCAGGACCAGCTTCTCCTGAGACTCTTGAGCCTGACCAGCCTCTTCTCTACCGGTTTTGACATCACTTCATCACTTCTTAAAGGGCCCATACTATGTTATTTTCTGATCTGTTATAATGTTGTTTCCTCATCACAAACAGACCTGGAGTTGTGTTTTGTTTCATTCACACATGTTTAACACACAGAAACCCTGCATATTTAAGCTGAGTTCTTCTCTCAAATTGAAAACACTCTGTTCCACCTTGTGATGTCACGTGGTGATACTGGAAGAAGTGTTTCTCTGTGTTTTTAAACTGCTATACACCTTTGCTGGAATCATTTGGATGATTTTAGCTCTGAAATTGCCTATCTCTACTGAACAAAAGGTAAAAATGTAGGTGTTATAGACAAATTAATCACCTGTGTCAGAGCTTATTCCTCTCACAATCAAATTCCAAAAACAAAGTGAGCAGTGCCTGAAAGACTGCGGGAGCGGGGCTGTGAGTGTGTGTGGGACGGGATCTGGACCGATGATTGACAGCTGTCAAATACTCAAACACGGCATAGACCACAGTAAGAGCCTGCGAGAACCAAAGCCGATATTTATGGCGGATTACACCTTTTCCGTCCGTTCCAGGCACAAACGGGTGTCTTGGTGGGCATCAGCGGATCCTGTAGTGTCGCCGTCACAGCCTCCGCTTTGCCTGGAGCAGAGCCACAGTGGCCGAGGCAGTGACAGCTAAAATGGCGCCGACATCAGGGTTTACAGGCAATATTCTATCAAGCTCTCGAGAAATTACCGCAGCGTTTTGAGTAATTTTGTCACTTAGGCCTGTCTTTTGAGCAGCTCACTGACCCCTACGGAGGGTCATTTGGTATACCACATGAACATTATTGTAACACCTAAGCTTTAAACTATTTTCCAAGCAATTTTATTGATTTGACAATTGGGTAAAATACACACATTTGATAATACAGTAAAACGCACACAGGTTTCAATGTGCTACTGAAAGGATGATATTAAAACGTTGTAAAAAGGTTTTGTGGACCTGTTATCTCTGTGCAGGAAGCTCAATCAATGAAACTGTTTTGCTAAATTGGCCTTTTTACGCTGTTAAGTTATTTTAGTACTTGATTTCACCGCTGAAATTCTATGACAATTATTTACCCCTGACATAAATGTAATAATTATACTCAGATCAACTGCTGTGCTGCTACACTGAGTCACACAAATGAACCCTCCCATCACCATCCTCCTAAACTCCACTGTAAACATTTGCACATTGATTTTTGCAATATTCTCACCAAATATTGTACAAAAACAAATAATTTAAATGAAAGTAAAATGAAAATAACATCATTATTTTTAGTATGCATTTAAATACGTTATAATGATTACGATCACAGTCTGAACAAAAATGCCAAATGAGCTGATGGCCTCTGTGATATAAACATCTGAACCACAGAACAGCTGCTGATCAGCCACTGAGTGTTTTCTCCATTTGACCTCTGGCTGTGAGCCTTGTCTTAGATTGGTAGAGTTATTTCCCGCTTCCCCCCTGATTGGTGCGGCTGGTGTTTGACCAATCAGACGCCTGTTTACGCCCTGCTCACCTGAGGCTCTGAACTTCTGGTCTGTGTACAATCTGTCCATGATTCTGTCTGCATCTCTACTGGCACTCACTTAAACTGTCACATGTGAACACCCATGCACACTGTCAGAATGTGCATGGGTTTTGCCTTGGGTGGCTGGTATAGCTTTATTGTTTATAAAATAGCCCACTCAGATCATACTCCTCCCCTCACTGTCTCCAGAGGACACAGTGAACACTCATCAGTGACAGAGCATCAGGAGTAAACCAGGTCTCTGTCTGCTTCATGCTCAGGAAGGAGTATCACCAACTCTTCATCGTGGTCAGCGAGACCATACACTTTAGAAACACATTTCTCAAGTCACAAACTATAGAAATGATCCCTGAAAGTATAGTCTTAATGAGAGAGTCTCTCAGCAGACACTGGAGCCACAGACTGAGACTCTGGCTCAGAGGAAGCAGAGGGAGAATGTAAAATTAAAATGATTACTAGTCTGCCAGAATATCCATACAATGCGTAATCCTTTATTATCTTTATATAATGGTTTTGTCAAATGATTGTATCTTTTTTATACTGCCTGTACTGAGCTTTGGTTGTTTTGAACTGTTATAGGCAGTGGCCTGAGAGTGTCTCTCTGCTTTCATTAGTGGAAAGAAGTCTCCATCGAGGGAGGACACAGAATTCATTGTATAAGATATTTTTGACATGACTTTGTTCTTGCACATTTTCACAAAAGTCACACTTTCATCTCAACAACTTTTTCCAAAGTTGAAGAACAGGTGTTAAGGATTTGAGCTGGTACAAGAGTATTTCCAGATGCTCTGTTGGCTGTTGCTACCTACTGATTAGGTAGGTGAAGTAGTAGTAGGTTAACGTGAGAAATTGAGCAGTGACAAATGTATTTTGATTCCCTGATAAATGCAGACATCAGCAGAAAAAATGGTCCTCCCTGAGAGGAGCTGTATTACCTGCACAAAAAGGCTGCTGGCCCACTGCTTATGAGCTTTATTAACACATTTGACAAATAATTTAAACTAAACAGGCTCCTCCTGTCCACAGCAGATGTCCTCTCACACGCTCCCTGAGCCAGAGTCTCAGTCTGTGGCTCTAGTGTCTGCTGTAGAGACTCTCTCATTAAGACTATACTTTCAGGGATCATTTCTATAGTTTGTGACTTGAGAAATGTGTTTCTAAAGTGTGTGGTCTCGCTGACCATGATGAAGAGTTGGTGATACTCCTTCCTGAGCATGAAGCAGACAGAGACCTGGTTTACTCCTGATTCTCTGTCACTGATGAGTGTTCACTGTGTCCTCTGGAGACAGTGAGGGGGGGAGTATGATCTGAGTGGTTAGAGATTGTCATTTCAAGAACCATTATTAATCTAGGTGCCTTTTCCTCAGATGGTTTTTTCTTGATGGTTTTTGAAGGCCTTTTTTTTTTTTTTTTTTTTTTTTTTTTTTGAGAAATAAGTATGTTATTATTCTGTAACTGAATCATAGGATTTTATGTTTCTTAAAGGTCCTTATTTTGTGCAGAAATGGGGTTTAAAAATACAGTGGAGCACTTCCTGTATTATCTCATGATGTCACAAGGTGGAACAGAGACCAAATATGCAGAGTTTGTGAGTGAACTGAAACACAACTCCAGGTATATTTGTGATGAGGAACCAACATTATAACATAGATCAGAAAACAGTAGAATATGTGCCTTTTAAAACTGGGTAGTTGGGTTGTTTATTTTCCACTTATTCAGTGAAAATCTTTTTGGGACTTATACTGTAGATTTTTTGACCATGACGAGCAACTAAACAGTAGCACTTTACAAACAACTGACCAGAACCAAAAGAGTCCATAAAAGCTAGGTTGATTTAGTTTATGAATGAAACCACAGAATATGTATCACTTATAACTGAGTATTTTACGAGAATGTGCACCATTCTCAAGTGGAGACAAAGCCGTTCTCAAAAATATATTCTGCTTGTAAGTTGAATTCTGTGTCCTCACTCTCAGTGAAGACCTTTTTCACAAAAAAAAAAAAAAGATTTCAAAACATCCAAAGTTTGTTTCAGTTCGTGTTAGGGAAAAAAAATGCAATTATTCAGTAAAACCCTTCTTTACTTCACTACTTTAAATCAGTCCAAATGATTTTATGGATGTTCTGACAGACTGGTTGTAATTTCCTGTTCTCCCGCTGCTTCCCCTGAGCCAGAGTCTCAGTCTGTGGCTCTAGTGTCTGCTGGAGAGAGTCTCTCATTAAGACTATACTTTCAGGGATCATTTCTATAGTCTGTGACTTGAGAAATGTGTTTCTAAAGTGTATGGTCTCGCTGACCATGATGAAGAGTTGGTGATACTCCTTCCTGAGCACGAAGCAGACAGAGACCTGGTTTACTCCTGATGCTCTGTCACTGATGAGTGTTCACTGTGTCCTCTGGAGACAGTGAGGGGAGGAGTATGATCTGAGTGGTTAGAGATTGTCATTTCAAGAACCATTATTAATCTAGGTGCCTTTTCCTCAGAAAACAGTGCACACGTAAACCCAAAAGTCAATCTAAAATATGCATTAAATAGTACCTCAAATTAAAAATCTGGCACTTTTACTTAACAGTAAAGATGTTGTCAGTTAATAGAAAGATATAGCACTGATAGAAAAAAAAGTGTAACTCTATAACGTCGGATGCTATCGCCGCTGAAAGACTCGCGGTTGCAGACTTTCCATTACTGTAACTCTGCAACCAATTGTGCTTCATGTAAATTCGTGTCTCAAAGCAGAGGCATAGACTGAGCACATTATAGACCATTATAGCTCACCTAGACTATTTTTTTTTTTTTTTTTTTTTTTTTTTTAGCCTTAAAAATCATGTTAAAGAAAGTATCAGGATGTACTTTTTTAACAGAACTACCTCTATTTTACATATCCATCCTTACTTTTCCTTTGACGCATTAAATAACTGACTGGGAGAATCCTAGTGGCAACATATTTAAAGAGCCCCATGCCTCTGCTTTGACATGCCGTTTCAATTTACATGTTGCCGGAGTTACGGTCTATTGGAAAGTCCGCAACCACGAGTCTATTGGGGGTGATAGCATCTGACACAACAGAGTTAAGCAAATCTAATGAAAATGAATTTTTACTGATTACTCGACCCACACTACTTCGAAGCCTCGACACAGACGTAACATCACTACTTAATCTAACATGTCTTCACTAGTGTCGGCCAAATGAAGGGCCATGAACCATCTGAGGCTTTCAGGCAATTGTATCGGTACAGGAGTCAATGCCTCGCCAAGTGATTCAATATGCTCAACTACACCATCTTGTGGACAAAAAAAAGTACACGTAGTACATGTATAAAGAGAAACCAAATGGAATCATGTTTCATTTAAAACATCACACCCAGTGGTTGCATTTATCAAATAAAAAAGATCCTCAATTCTCTAATCTTATTTTGCATCAATTACTTATTTTAAGCACTATCCACATCAAGCACTCAAACACCTCAGAGAGAGACAGAGACAGACAAACAGACAATCAACACGACTATAAACTGTCTCAGTGACTATCTTGCTTCTTCTGATCCACCCTGAACCGCTTCAGCAGTGGCATGATCCATGAAATTTGCTTAAATAACACAATTATAATTTTTGAGCTGAAAGAATGTTGAACTGACTGTACATCATATTCAGTGAAAAAAAACAAAAAACGAATACAAGAATATACGTAGGTTACACGGCCATAGTCTGGTAGTAAAACCAAAATACTCTATAAATAAAAAAGCTTATTTTAGCAGGTGAAATTTAGAATAAAGTGAAAGTGAATCTAAAAAAGCAGTAGCCTATGAAGTGTACGAGTGCATGCAACACAGTAAATGAACCAATGACGTCATCTTCACGAAAGCGAGGCCTCACATTCACAGGTTACGTGTTTTTTGGCAATCTGACGCAAGCCTCGAATCGGGGCTTCACTCGACACGCCCCCTTTTACTCGATACAAGCCTCGGTGCCTCGGCTTCAAATGACCCATCACTAGTCTTCACTGTAACCAGCTCCTTCCCTTACAAGCTGCGGCTATCCTTGTACTCAATCTTTTCGGTGACATGTTCTGCCTCCCTGTAAACAGATAAAGGTTTATAACAGTATATAAAATTAGTTTAAATCCATACAGGACCAGCCTTCTATAGATATTACCCTTCCCAGTGTAGAAGCCTCCTTTGTAACGTAACACATGTACCTGCTGTCTATACCTTCACCCTTCTGGTATCAGATAAAAACATCCATCAACTCTCTACCTGGTCTGCAGTCGCTTCCTCCACAATGACATGTCCTTAGGCGAGACACGTCACCCACACTGTGAGTGATTGGTCATAACGATAAGGTTCAACATTTGTGCAGCATAAGTCTGTATATTACTTCCCAAAACACAAGTACAGTGCCTTTAAGTTACTAAGTCTCGTCATACACCTCCCTTTTTTATGAGCAGTCCAAACCCACTCTCTTAAAATGTAAAATAATCTAAATTCAGCCGACGTCCAAGAGGGTCCCAAAGCACTGGTGCAAAGCTGTGTTCACTGGACTTGTTCATATATTTATTCATATGCATCCTTCATATTCCTTTCCTCTCTGCTCCTGGTCACGCTGCTCAGACCATGCTCGCTCTCTCACTTGGATGTGTCGGTGTTATGTACAATATGGAAAGTGACAGAATACCCCTGTACAGTATGTTCCAAATTGTTAAGTTAATGCCAGATAAAACCTCTCCAATACAATTCAGCTGCGACTCTAAAGACCAGATGTTTTCCCCATGTATTTGAGCTAAATGCGTCTCGTCCCCAGTGCAGATATCTTCTATAAAAGCAGCTCTTGAGGTCAAAAAAAGTCACCTGTGTGCTGTCTGCATCTAATTATAAAGCGCTTTATTGTCCCATAATCAGGAAGTCTACATTAGCATGCTAGTTGCTGCAAGCTTTGGTCTCTGAGAGTTGTGAGAAGTGCTTATGAAATCATCATGGTGCATAATTAGGATGCTCTGAATTTATAAGGTAAGTGAGGGGTAACTTTGGATAACTGCAGTTTTTTTTTCCATTTTAAAACAATAAAACTCAGATTCAATGCAATGCTTTGATATTTGTAATTGTTTGAAGTTTCTTAGAATGTGCTTAATTTCAGACGTGAGTTGCCAGAATTTAATGGTACTTTATCCAAAAATACAAATAATTACTCAAATAAAAGTTAAAAAAAATGTATTTGGAGAAACTACAAATACTAAGTAATTTGAAAACGAAATGTATTTAAAATAAAAGTCAACATAAAGTGACATACAACACATCACATAAAGGGCCCATATTGCACTATTTTCTGATCTATGTTATAATGCGTAAAGTGTGTTCAAATGTGCTGCGGCTTAATCCCGTCCCTTTTCTTCCTCTTCTTGCGTGAGTCCTTGAGCCTGATTGGAGGACTGCTTTCCCGCCTGTTCATGATTGGTTGCCGTTGTCTGTTCTCTGATTGGTGCATTGAGTTCCCACCTGGCCAATCCTGGGGTTCACCTGCAGTCACTTCCTGTATTTAAAGAGATTCTCCATCCCTCTGCAGGTCTGCTGAGCTTTGTGCTAAGTATGTCATGTATTTCTGTCAAGTCACTGTGTTTGATCGAAAGAGATACATGTTTGTTAAAAGGTGAAGTAAATAGAAACTTATGAGCTTTAAATCATGTTATAATGTTGCGATCTCTTCAAAATCACCCCTGGAGCTGTGTTTGGCTCCATTCACATGTTTAATGCATAAATCCTGCATATTTAGGCTGCAATCTCTCAGAATACGCTCTGTTCCACTTTGTGATGTCATCATGTGGTACTACAGTGAGTCCTCCGCTGTGTTTTTAAACTCCATACACCTTCACTAGAATCATTTGGATAAATTCAGCCCTGGATAATTCTAATCTCCACTAAACTAAAGGTAAAAGGTGGCCGTTAACCTTTAAGACCTTTAATTCATCATTTAATATTGTATTTTTCTTGATACTGTGCAGCCATCTTGCACTATGTTTAGAGAGTATTTTTAGACAGATGAGTCTGGCTGTGAGCGAGCTGTGGGCTATTGCTCTAACAGCTACACTCACTACTAAACACAGCGAACCAACATCTGCACTAATAGTACTAATGCCAGCACAGATCCCTGAGCCCAGTTTGGGTTGAGGGCATGGATGTGTTTTCACTGACATAAACACCACATAAAACTGGGAATGAAGTATGATTAAAGGGCACGTATTACATTATCCTCTGATCTATGTTATATTGTTTCCTCATCACAGACGTACCTGCAGTTGTGTTTTGTTTCATTCCCACATGTTTAACACAAACCCTGCATATTTAGGCTGAGTTCGTCTCTCAAACAGAAAACACTCTGTTCCACTTTGTGATGTCATGAGGTAATACAGGAAGTTCTCCACTGTATTTTTAAACAACACACATCTTCACTATAATCATCTGGATAATTGCAGCCCTAGGTTTGTCAGTTTCTACCAAAGTAAAGTTAAAGGGAAACTGTTAATTTGAAAACTACCACTATACTGTATGACATCACAAGGTGGAACAGAGCATTTTGAGCATTGGAGATATAGACAGATTAATAACGCAAGATCACACAAACATGTGCGAATGAAACAAAACAACTTCAGGTATGTTTTTCATGAGGTAAGAACATTCTAACATGGCTTAAAGCTCACGAGAGTCAATTTTGTGTAATATAGGACCTTTAAACCCAGAATAAAGTCAGGATGGACCAGGACTAAACCAAGTTTAGGAGGACAAAGGGTAAAACAAACAGCAACAATGATCGTCCATCTGGCCTTTTTCAGCAGAAATACAGACAGCGAAAAAAGTACAGAGGGAAGCGCTTCATGCATTTGTGGAGGGAAAGATGTCTGCACTTTTCTCACAACTGCTTTTAAAGCAGGTCTATGCGAAATCGACTTTTTAACCATGTTGGAGTTGGTTCCCCTTCTCATTTACCCCCTTAAAGCTGTATTTTGAGTGATTTGTGCATTGCTAATTGCTTATTTTCAAGATGCCATATCAAGCCCCGTTTTCACCAACACCGGTTCTCCAATTTGACTTATTAATCTGTGATACACATAGGATTCAGTGTCATGTAATCATTTTGGTAAAATAAAAAATAAAAAAAAAAAAAATCCGTGGCTTACTAGTGTGATGTGCAGCTATCCATCAGTGGTGCCCACAACTTTCTAACTTTTCTAACATGAAAGACAGCAGATTTGTTTATTTTAACAAGTTGTTTTAGATGAATATTGCGATTTAAAATGTGCAAATTACACATAATGATCCACGGGTGTCATGGATTATAACTATTTGGCAGACTCAAGCACAATATGTCCGCTTTAACGAACGGCTGATTTCTTGGCTCGCTCTGCTGTTGTGACAGATTGATAACGTGGACGCTTCAAATCAATACTTTAAAGTGTAATTATGGGAGTTGTGCAGCGAGTGTAGTGTGCAGTTTTTATTTTTGTGACCCCAGCCCTTCGGACAACGGATGGAAGAACTCAAGAAATAAGATGTTTTTGATAAGGAAACAACATTGCAACATACAGTATTTAACAGAAAATAGCATAATATGGGCCCTTTAAACCTCACCTACACCATGTCTTGTAGGTAAGTAGGTTTAAACCAGAACTACGCTAAAGATATATAAACGAGTACCACCAAATCTGCAGTTTGAGTCTATTGAGCCAGCATTTCTGTGGTGAGCCTGACTTACCCGATGCACACAGTCACGCCTCACATCACTCCGCGCTGTCACTGGAATTTTGAATTGCTGAAAAGTTGAGTCTCATGCTCACAGCAACTTTCAAATTAGAGCTGCCAAGTCTTGTTCAACTGTATTTGGGCCTAAAATGTGAGCTTGAACCCAGTATTGTCGTCTCAACAACTGGCATCATGCTGAAGATGTAACCCAGGAAGACTGAAAGCACAAAACGTATCCAGTAACATTACTCAGATGGAAATAGTGACGCTGACAACAAATAGACTTAAAGTGCATCTGACAAGTTAGACGACGATTTCACTCAAGCATAATTATATTTAAAGAGTGGGTATTTTACTTCTATGGGGTATTAACTGCTAACACCTAACATATTTCAATCACCGTGTTACTTTTTATTGTTATAGGTTTCACTTTCATACTATCACAACACAATCAGCGAGCACATGATGAAACTCCTGCACATCACATCAGGTTTGTCAAGTTGCTGTGTACAGTTTTGTATCATGTTTGTGTTTATTTGTGGAGAGTTGTCGTGTGGGAGCATGGGTGATGTAGGTTTGTGGGTGGAGCGTTGCACAGAATCTTACAGCTGATCTATTCTATTTCACATTTACTATTCAGAGCAAATAGGTTTTATTGAAGTAACAGTACTCTTACTAGAGTAAAAGTTTTGGTTCCTCCTCCCACTGTCAGTAAGTGTACAGGTGACAAAAGCTTTATGTCGACAATGAAATGATCGGTAACACTTTAAAATACAGTCTGGGACTTACTGGGGGACTTACCGGTACTTACAGTGGTACTTACCCCTGTCTGATGTGTTTCCTAACTGCAGGTCCCCTTACCCCTGGTTGTGAACACTGCTTTAAGAAATTGATGACTTGTAATGGTAAGGTGAGTAAGGTAAGTCTCTACTCTCATCCAACTACATCCTACTGATACTTTCTAGCTGATGTCATCAACCTTCTCTGGGGGTGTGACGCTAACTATAGGAACTACTCTACCTGAAGCTCTGTTACTGAAGTTAGACTTGAATTCAAGCTTTGTTTTAACACAATCTGACCATAAAGAACTGACTTATCTGGAAATAAAACAGGTGAGCTCATTTGCGCTGTCCCTCTTGAATAACATGCAGTCATCTAAACAGGACCATGAACTGAAAATGTGTTGTTTAAATCCATTTTGCACTTTTTTCAGACTATCTTAAAGCGTTTTGGCAGTGTTTGCTAATATCTGCATTGTATCACCATGGTAACTCCTGAACATTCCACCATAGACATACATGTAGAACACCTCCACCTCACTGAAAAACATCGATATGCAGTATTCATACAGCGACTGCCATGTAGCAGTCCACATGAATTAGAATGCACATGTTAAACTAATGTAGCGTGCGTGTACATGAGTGATGGTGTAGTCTCCAGAGCCTCAGAAGGCCCTGCTCTTATCACCTCCCTGTCCCCGTGAGAGGATTATACAGCCGCCACAAAACTGCACTTGCCAACTCATTTCAGGCCTTCTGATCTACTCCTGATACCACAGCTTTGGCACGCCACGTTTTCTAACTTTAAAGTGAACTGTGCAACTTTTTTGGAGGATACACCACCTGCTTGTCTCCGTCGAGATAATAATGCTGCGGCTGGAATGTTACAGTGGACAGTGCTATTAAAGTTATGTATCTGTATGTAGACAGGTGACGTCCTGGTAGCCTATTAGACGTCAGATCTGTGGAGAGGCAACCCCGCTCACACTAAGAAATCATGTTTTAATAAGCAAGCTGTAACTGGATACATGCAAGATAGACAGGTAAACTGGGTATTTCAGAGCAATGGCGTCATAAATGCATGTTTTGTTGTGCTATATTTGCCAAGAAACAATGTATTAACATGTTTTATAAGTTTCACTTTCATTTTTGATGCTCTGAGTTTCCCCGCTGAAGTCACTCCCCCTTCAAAGCGCTATCTATCTAACAAAACTACTGCACATCGCTTCAGATTTGTGAAGTTGATGTGTACAGTTTTGTATCGTGCGTTTGTATATTTATGGAGTAATGTAGTGTGGGAGCTTGGATGACATGGGCTCGTGGGCTGAGTCTTGGACAGAATCTTACAGCTAACCATAAGGAGGGTTTGAATAGTGCCTGGGAGAGAATATTCAGATTACGCATTAACATGAATGCATAATATCTGTTTTTGATGAGGGAACAACATTACAACATGGTAGAAAGCGAAAAACATTGACTTTGCATTATACCCGCCTTTCTCTTGTTTTGTTGCAGAATATATCTCCTTCAAAAGACACAAAACAAACTCATTGGCCATTATTTGTGTAGTCTTATAGACACAATTTAACTGTAGCTTAAGAAGAGTAGAGCTTGACTGCCCTAACCACACAAATTTGATTACCATCCAATATTTTCTTTAAATATTCCAGTCAGACCACTTAGTTTAGTATTAAAGGAGAACTACCACGCAAAATCCACTTTTTAGAGCTTTAAGCCACGTTGTATATAGAGTGACTCATACATGTTAGAGCAATCTTTATTCTCCTGTATTCAAGACGTCATTGCTCTGATCTACCCCCATTTGCACTGACGCCGGTAAATTCCCACTGCTCTGTACTTATCTCAGTCTATATTTCTATCAAAAGTTTACATAAATAAAAAGCAGTAATGTCCTGCGTTCAGAAAGTGTCATGTGTCGAATCAGATTTGGTTTGGGGATTACACGTTCAGAAGTGCTCATTGGTTTGGCCTGCAGACAGCAAGCAGACCCGGCGTTACGACTGACCAATCAGAATCTCAGCAGAAACCAGCGCTATCGTGGATTGGTTTAGTCTACACCTTCTCACAGGCCTGCGCTGCTCCTGTGGAATGACTGACTGTAGCTTGGCGCCTCATTGTTCTGCTTGTAAATGGTCAGAATTTGACACACACATAACGTGTCTTTTCCACCTTCAATCTGTGGGAGGTAGAATCGCACCGCCAACCTGTGGGTCAGTGGATCTGTCTGCTCAACCAATGAGGTTTATGTTAAGAGTGGGATTTGAACCGCAAACCTTCAGATCAGTGCGCAAAAGATCTACCAACTGTGCTACTGTCGCCATATTACATATTATATATATATTATGCATCATATAATAACACTACATATTATTGCTGGTGCTAATACTATGTTTGTATTACTTTTAAAACAAGTATAATATTATGCTTGTATTAAAAGTTTATTGACGACTAGCTTAATCTGTGCTTCACTTCTGGGGGAGTATCGGAACAAGAAATAATGAGAAGATGCTTTCATTTGGATGTTTCACTTGGACTAATAGTGGGATTTATTTTCAAAGAGGAGCAGTTTGTATTTGCTATGTAAACTGTTCTGACACATTCACATTCATCTAAAAACATCCGGGCTACTAGCAGAGGATTTACTGGCACACGGGGCTCAAAATGAATGAACTGTGGGATTACACATCAGATGGTTTGGCACGTACAACAAGTGCATCTGAGAGGACGGCAACGGTGTGTGTGTGTGTGTGTGTGACTCAAGTGTAGCAACCGTGTGGCCCTCGATCAATGCGCAGTCATTAGGATTGTTGCTAATGAGATAACATAAAAGAGAAACATGTGTCATTACAGTAGTGCTCGGTGGCTGGTGGCCGTGCTCGTTCGGACTCGCCGTTTGCGCCCGTGTGGTCGCATCGATCGGCTTGATGGTTTTGTGATGGGGAAGTGTGTGGAGACGAGCGGTGCGTTTCATTGTTATCAGCACCAACACTGTCAGCGCCGTTAACTTCAAAGTGATGTCACAGTGCTTCATGTTTATTGTATTGAAAACCGTGTGGTCACTTTGGCGTCTTTACTGATAGTTGTAAATGTGAGCGGCTGGAGGCCTAGGATAGCACGGTTGCACCACTGACTTCATTCTTGAATTTTATTTTCTTAAACGTGGGGTTCATTTGCATCACATATTCATTTTGGCGCAAATACAAAGAAAAGAAATGCCACTAGTGTGACCAGGAGGGTCTGTCATAGATTATAACTATACGACAGACAAAAGCACAATATGGCTTCTTTTAAGTACCAGGCAGTGGACATTATTATAAGAACACTATTCTTACAGCTGTTCAATTTTCCTCTGTGTAATCCCTCTCACACCGAAGACCACAGTGAGGGGATAAAAGATAGATTTTCTGTCTGGCGCTCTGGAGACTGCATACCATCACAGCACTATAGAGCGTTAGTGGTTTAATATTTAAATTTCAAATGCCCAGTGACATAAAGTTGGAAGATAACTTATTTTTATTGTCTTGTAACATGTTCATTTTAAATGGTTTGCAGTGAAAGTTATTCCAAATGCATTCTGACGACCCTAATTATACACAGCAATGGGTCCATCCAGACTCAACAATTTTTTACAAAAGTTACAGGGAGTTTTATGCTTTCAAAGTGACCATACCCTGAGACTTACATGCATTCATTTAACAACTTTCAATGCCAGATATGTCCTGACGATGCTGCTTCAGTTCCGAGTCTGTTCATTAGTACGAGGGGTAGCTATTGGATGACTCGAGTTTGAACCAATATGCCTGACACCCTGTTGGGTTTGAGGGACGTTTTATCGATTATATAATCAATATGTGGTTTAAAAGTGAGTTCTGGGTCGATTCATAGTCCTAAGTATTTAAAAGTTGTAGCATTTTGAAGTAAAGATCCATCAAAGTAGTCTATTGAAAGGCTCTGTGGATTCGTACCCTGAGGTTTTTTTGAACAGCATACTGCATGACTTTGTATTGTTCATAATAATTGAAGTCCGTATGTGCTCAAAATCATGAACTGGTTGTTGGATATTACTTTTTTTTTTTTTTGTGAAAGAAATAAATTACAGTGTGATCAGCATATAAGTGTATTTTACATTTTTTCTATGATTTAGGGAAGATAATTTATATATAAAGAAAATAATAACGGTCCCAGTGAAGACCCTTGGGGGACTCCTCTACTAACAGTGGTGGCTCTGGATGATTCACCTCCGACAGTGACAAATCGCCTTCTTCAATGTAAATAAGAGCTGAACCAAAGCAATGCATCTTTAGAGAGACTGGGTATAACTTGTCCAAGAGAGATCTACAGTGTCAAATGCCTTTGCAAAATCAAAAAAAAAAAAATGCACGTATTAGACAAGGGTTACAGTAAAAATATCATAAGAGATTAACCAGGGCTTTTGTTATAGAATAGTCGGGTCTAAATTTTGACTAACTTGGAGACAAAATCACGAATCATTAATATAAGATAATAATCGATTAAACATTTGTTTTTCAAATATTTTTGTACTGTACAAATGACATAAATTAGCCTGTAGTCATCGCCATCTTCAAAGGTCCACCAACCCCATTCTTCAAAGGTTCATCAAAGGTCCCGAATAATTATTTTGGTAGTGAATTTATGAGGAAAGATAAGTGGAAGAGCTCTGCCAGTGGTTAAATTAAAATGTGAACAGCAAATTTGATAAATCTAGCCTCTATCCCATCAGATCCAGCACCTACGATGAGGGTTTTCCATTTGGATAAGATGCATTCAAATAGAGCGTTGGTTGAGACTAATAGCTAGAAAGGAAATGTGTATTTAAAGCTTGTGATATCGTAGCTGGATTAATGAAGCAGATTTGTGTCCTATTATTCCTATTTAGTATTTTTTTTCTATTTGTGCAGTCCCGAGATGGGTGATTAAGATAAAATTGAAATTGGACATTCTTGTTTTTGTCTTACAGTCATTGCGCAGGTGTCGATATGCTTCCGAGTCATCAGGATGATTAGCGTTTTCCCAGGCTTTATCTCTGCATCTATAGAGATTTAGGAGTTCTGAGTTCAAAGATACTGAGTCAGTTGATGCATAGATTGAAAAAAAACCCATCTATTTTAATTTCAGCGTCTGCAATATCAGTAAACAGCTTGGGTTTCTGAGACAGTGATAATATTAGGCTTAAGAAGTGTGATGCAGGCATGGAGGAGATTCATTTTAGATTAAGATTTATAGGAATAATCTTCAAACTTTTTGTTTTATCTATAATTTTATCTGAAAATGGGTACTATTAAAGGACTCAGTGGTGGGATAAAAGAGGTGTTGAGCAGGACAAAACAGACACGCACGACAGAAATACACCACACATACAACACATAGTCAAACAAAAAGAGGAAAGATGAAGGGGTATAGTATCAATTAGTAAAAATAAAAATGACCACAAAAACGCCGTAATACTTGTAAAAAAGGGACTGGGAATATCTGAGTTTTTTATATTTTATTTTTCCTTTCTTTTCAGTGACCAAGAGGACACTCAAATGTAATATTTAGAAAATATTGAGAAAAAGAGACATCAAGCTGATGGAGATAGTTCTCGGCATCAGAAGGGGAATGGAAGATCTTAGGTTTCCCGAAGCACTGATGATTGAAGCAAATATTTAATGTCTATTTTCCTGAAGCTTCTTTTTGATGGTGTCGAACTGTTGACGTTGCTGAAGTTAGGAAAGATGTTGATATGTGCTTCTTGACAGCGTAGATCCCTCTTTTCTCTGGCCAGGCGCAGTATGTGGATCTTGTCATGAAAACTGAAGAACTTGACCAGAATTGTCCATGACTTCACTTTTGATTCTGAGTATTATGGGCCCTTTTGATGCATGTCACAGTTGGGAAGTTTTACTGTTGCAGGAGCTGGAGGATCAGTTTGTTTATCAATCCAACAGTGTCCAGGCATGTTTGTGATGATGAAAATTATAACATAGATCAGAAAATATCGTAATATAGGCCTTTTAAGCTGAGCATTTTCCTCTTCAAGTGCTGCAGAATGCACATGTTGAGGTATCGATGTTGTCTTCATTAGACCTCACACCGTTTAATCACAGTAATCTGACATCGATCCTTCTATTTTATTGATGCTATCTTGTAGTGGTGATATTTTTGCGTCAGTGTGTACTTGGAGTTCTTGGTTGGTCTGCTGAATTGTGTCCCAGATACTCTTGAGCGTGTCATCTCCCTGCTCCACAGTTTTCTAGTGTGTTGCAGTTTTCTATAGAGAGCACAAATTTTCAACTGTACTTTGTTTTAGAAAGCGTTGGTGCGAATCCTCGCCAAAGAAAGCTGGGAACTGTTTCCGAAGATTTTGGCCTAGAGAAGTTAATGAGCCTGGATATGCACACACTCACTCATGTTTGGGCAGCCATGTGTTAGCATTTCTGCAAACTGGTGGCATGCGGTCAGGGCAATCGAGATAAGTCAGTGCTTGTCCAATAATCGCAACTCATCATGTGTCAAAAGTATAATGAATACAGTTTCAAAATATATCAAAATCACCTTTTTTTTTAGTAGTTATCAACTTGAAAACTACCACTTTATGACATCACAAGGTGTAACAGAGCATTTTTAGCTTTAGAGATGTATACAGACTAATAATAAAGGATTACTCAAACGTGTGAATGAAACAAAACGACTCTGGGTAAGTTTTTGAAGGGATAACAACATTCTAACATGACTTTAAGCTCACAAGAGTCAATTTAGCATAATATGGGACATTTACGCCATTGGGTCTTACACAAATTAGCTTTTAACCAGCTAGCTAGACAGACACATTAGAAACTGACTGCTGTTGAGAAGATGACTCTAATTTAAAGATTAAAGATACAACTTAAAACTAATTTATCTTCTGAACCATAGTGACTTAACAGTTAACATATGAACTAACTAACAGCCTCCACACTCCTCCCTGACCTTGCTGGGGTTGAATTCCTGTTCCGTGTGTTTAACCCCGCGTGCACCAGGAGGAGGGCTGTCACTTTGACCGCCTGGGGACCTTTCTGTTCTGCCTCACTGCCCCGACAAGGACAGGCTCCACTGGACATGAAGTGCACGCAGAACGTCCAGAGAAACACGTTAGCCGTATATACAATGGGGCTAAAACATGTGACACGCTAACCACATGAGTCAACAGACAGCAAAGGGTCACAACACATAGAAACACGCTACAGTTCACACAGACTGCTCAAGGGGTTCATGCTAACAACACATTTATCATACTACCACACTGGAGCTAAACATGGTACACACTATCCCCAGTGAGGCTGTAAGATTCATCGCAATCAAATCGAAATTTGAATGGACGCAGTTAGTAAATCACAAAGGCTGAGATTTGTTTAAATATCATAATTTCCTCCGCAACCAATACAATATCTTGTCTTATTCTGCATAAAAAATGCTGACCCTAAAGCTTAAATCTGTACAAACATGACAAATATTGTTTGTCAGTTTTTTTTCATATTTCAGTATTTTTGTCAGTTCTTCTTCACGTCTTTAAACAGATTTCCTATCTGCAATGGCAAAACAAAAAAAAAAAAAAACTCAAAAAAAAACTCGACATATTGTCTCCTTCAGTTAAACCAACACTGAAAACATGTTAGTAATTCATCTACATACACTTCAGTTTAAGTTCAGTTTTGCTTTCTATTCATTTGTACTCAAAAGAAGGAAGGACAAAGTGTAAACTTAAATACTACTACCCCTCACTCAACTGAGAAAGACACAAGCTAACCACACACCATACAAGCACACAAAATGTCTTTGGCACAGACACATTAAGACAAGATTTAATTACTTCAACTACTATTAATCAACAACAATTACACATTTTTTTCATAAAGCACATTTCATGTGACCGGCACAGACTCAGTGTGCGCAGAACTAAGAAATAAAACAATATAAAGCACAGTGAATAAGTCATTTAGCAAAAGGCTCAACAGTGTGAACAGTTCATCCATAGTGACAGAAGGCAGCTTCTGGGGTCAAAGTACATTGTACTTGCCATAAAATATCCAAAAGATAAATGTACAAATGCTGAATCTGATAAACCCTAAAAAATCATTGTGCATGTGAAATCTGTTGTGATATTAATCTGAAGCCCCCCATCATAGCACTTTTGAAAATACAAAAAAGAGCATGGGGAAGCTCTTGAAGGTTGTACAATCATAGGGAAGCTCTTGAAGGTTGTACTAAATCAAACATGTTGAAGATTAACTGTGGACGCTGGTGTATTGGCACTAATATGGTTTATACAATTAAGTGGCCTATTTCAATTATTGTCATGTGTTTGTTTTTTCTGTTTGTGAAATGGCCTTGAATTCCTTGGAAATATAATAATTAGGCAAGTCATTATTTACATGTTATATTCCAAATGGAGAGCTCCTGTCAGTGCATAGTGACATACTGGTGCATTTATAATGAGTTTGTCTGTATGAAGCTCTGAGCTGAGGATGCCTGTAGGCAAAGTTTAAGTGGGTCATACATGAACAGCAAGAGGCCCAGATTTGACCCTTGGGGAACACCCAGGTGTGATATTACTGTATTCTGATTAACATAATATAGATGGCATATCCAATGTAATGACAGCTGTGCCAGATTTAGGTAGAACATAGAATGGCAGTTATTTTACAGATGTAGGGTACTATTTGATAATATTGTGTTAGAAATATAGCAGTATTGTTAATCCCATAGTAGCAAAGAGTTAAAATTGATTTAATAAGTTATAATTATAGTTTTTGTGTTTGTTTTTAATAAAAATAGAGTATTTCTGTTCTTTTTTATTTATTTATTTTTATTTAAAGCAGAACTAAGTGACTTTCAGTGATAGAGCTCTCCCTGCAGCTCCCTTATGAGAATACACTGTCAGGGATCAGACTCAAAAGCATTTTCTTTCACCTTTTCTTGTCTTTTAATTTTTAAATAAATCAGTACATTCACACATTTAACCATCACAGGGACTTACACTTTAATTAGGTAAAAAAAAAAAAAAATGCTTCAATACATAATCTAACCTCTGTTATGTTTCGCATTAGCAACCACGACTGACACAAGAACCATTCATTTTTCAACCTTAGCATGGTCAATGACAGTTTGTATTACTTATCTTTAAACTTTTAAAAGATGTGGGTCTTGAGGGTTACAGTTTTAGATTTTAAATTCACAAACAGTGCATTACCCGGCCCCTGTGGATGGTGTGGAGCTTTCAGAACTCTGTGGTAGTGATAATGATAGAAGAGAAGCTACAGTATGCCTGGAGTTTGGCTCTGAGCTAGTGACCCATAACTCTATAATGAGTGCTTTACTGGTGGATCAAACTCCTCACAGTGCCCTGGGGAATGAAAGCTATGCACAATAAATCCATTAAAATATGTATTCATCTATTTGATAAAAAAGTGTACAAAAAACAGAAGGTTCCCATTGATGTAGGCCTACAGCATAAACAACTTTCCAGACTGTTATATCAGGTATAACATACAACTAACATAAACAAAAATGGGATCTTGGGATTTCTACTTGGAACGTCAGAGAACATTTCAGAGTTTTGAGGTTTTTTTCCCTTTAGTCATTCCTTACAGCATATATAGCCCTATATAGCGGTTGACCTTCTGCATTGCTAATGTGTACAGGGAGCTCATGTCAGCAAAAGCAAAAATTCACTCTCAAACGTTCCTTCATTAACTATTAATTTAGTAATCCAAACATTGTGACTACATTAACTCAGATCCTCATTTTTGGCAGATTTGAGCACTTTCCTAGTTTTTATTACTTTATTGAGTCTTTACTGTAATACACTGCCTGGCCCAAAAAAAGTCACCACCAAAAAAAAAGGTCACACACTCTACATATTTTGTTGGATCACCTTTAGCTTTGATTATGGCACTGGCATTGTTTCGATTTCGCTTCTGCAATGTCACAAGATTAATTTCCATCCAATGTTGCATTCATTTTTCATCAAGATCTTGCATTGATGATGGTCGAGTCTGACGCTGCACAAAGCTTCTCCAGAACATCCCAAAGATTCTCAATGGGGTTAAGGTCTGGACTCTGGTGGTGGCCAATCCATGTGTGAAAATGATGTCTCATGCTCCTGAACCACTCTTTCACTATTTGAGCCCGATGAATCCTGGGACTGTCATCTTGGAATATGTCCGTGCATCAGGGAAGAAAAAATCCATTGATGGAATAACCTGGTCTTTCAGTTTATTCAGGTGTCAGCTGACCTCATTCTTTGAGCACAGACTGTTACTGAATTTAGACCTGACCAACTGGAGGAGGCTCGTACGTTTGCGTCATTCCGAGATCCGAGATTTGACCTCCAAAAGCAACTGGAACATAGTATGAAAAATGATTGGTATTTTCTTAAGAGATATTATAAAGGATATGCAAATGTAGGCCACTAGAATCGTTTTCCACAAAGGGCCTTTACCTTAAAATAAGTGTTTGATGCTGATTTCTTTAGTTCTTACCCTTGTATTTATATTTTTTTTCATAACCTTAGTTGAATTCTACATATTGATGTCTCTGTGTATGACCTTGTTTGACTAGTGTTTTTCTCTGCTTTCTGCCTTTAGCAGTTTGTTCACATTTACGTCAAAGCTTTGTTTACATCCACACCTCCACACGATCTGTCGGTATGCATGCACTTGGGTTTAGTGGACCTTTGACAACACTAATACAACAAGTGTTTTTATCTCACTTGACACAATAACTTAACACTCATGGGGACTGCAAGACTGATGGACAATCCTTTTCTTTAAAGGGAAAATATTATGCAGAGTTGACTTTTATGAGCTTTTAGCTTTATGTTATAAGGGTGGTCTTTTATACTCTTACTCAAAGTTGTATTTTGATTCATTCATGCATGTTTGAATAATCCTGTATTTTCCAGCATTTGAAACTCAGAAAATGTGTGTTTTGATCTATCCCTTATTTATGCCCACTGCTCTGTACTTACTTGTACATACAGAGCAGAGTATTTATTTAAAGGATTCAGTCGCCAGATCATGCATATTAAAGAGATGGTATTTTACTTGTATGGGGTATTAATTGCTAACACATAGCATATAGATCGTCATGTTACCTTTTATTGTTTTGAAAATTCCATATTAACAGAAAACGGTGTATTGACATGTTTCACTTTCCTTTATGATGCTCAGACAAGACTGAAGTTATAGTCTTTGGTCCACAGAAACATAGAGAAAGTGTCAGCAGTCACCTCCAGTCTCTCTCTCTAAAACCTTCAAATCAGGCTAGAAATTTAGGAGTAATAATGGACTCAGACTTGAACTTTAAAAGACACATCAAATCAATAACATCTGCAGCTTTTTACCACCTAAAAAACATTGCAAAAATCAAAGGTATACTGTCAAAGCCAGACTTACAGAGACTTATCCATGCATTTGTCTCCAGTAGGTTAGACTACTGTAACGGCCTGCTCACTGGCCTCTCCAAACGGGCCTTAAAACAGCTGCAGTACATCCAGAACACTGCTGCTCGGGTCCTGACCAGAACCAGGAAGTACGAGCACATGCGTCCTGTGCTCAGGTCTCTGCACTGGCTCCTGTAGCTCAAAGAATAGACTTTAAAGCAGCTCTGCTTGTGTCTCTTCATGGTCTAGGTCCAAAGTACATCTCTGACATGTTAGTGTCATATGAACCATCTCACACTCTAAGGACTTCAGGGATCGGCCTCCTGCTGGTGCCAGAGTCAGGACTAAACATGGAGAATCAGTGTTTCAGTTTTATGCAGCTAAAACCTGGAACAATCTTCCTGAAGTTGTGAGACAGGCCTCTACTTTGACAATGTTTAAATCCAGGCTCAAAACAGTTCTGTTTATCTGTGCATATGGCTGAAAGGTTTTTATTCTGCACTCTTTTGTTTTAATGTTTTAATGTTAACTTTATGATGATTATTTGTGATTATTTATGTTTTGATTTGTGTGATTTTAATGTCATTCTTATTCTGTAAAGCACTTTGAATTACCTTGTGTACGAATTGTGCTATACAGATAAACTTGCCTTGCCTCTGAGTTTCCCCTCTGCTTGCTGGAGTGAAATGCCACTGAAAAGGCAGAGCTTCTCAGTTCTGCAGTTTAAGTCAATGGACCTGTTTCTATTACCAAGCTGTTTTAGATCAATATTGTATTTTACAATGAACAAAATGTGCAATTGTGATCTGCTTACGTTGTGGTTTAATATTACCAGAGCATAAAAACACCTGCAAGAAATCTGTGCACTCCATAACTGAAGACAGCAGCGAGGAAGATAGCAGATATACAAAGATAGAAAAAAAACCTTTGTATTGGGTAAGTCAATAGGATTTTAAAGGTGTTCACATTCCGTAATTTGATTATATTAAAAGTATAAGTGTAGGGCAGGGACACACACATTTGACAATCTGACATAAGTATATAATTATTTACCCACATGCAAATGAATTTTATGTTTTTGTTTTTTATTGAAGAAAAATATATATTGACAGATTTTTTTTTAATTTATTTTATTTTGGATTATTTATTGTTTTATTTTTTATTTTTTTTTGCATTCCACAGTCTGCTTTACCATGTGCTTGCCTAAATTACTCCAAATGACACAGGATGGGCTGTCAGCCTTGCATTTTTAATTAATATGTCCAGGGTCCAATGCTATTGATGTGCCCTTACCCACATATGTCGGCACCTAGAGACTTCCTGACAACTCTATGGAAATGAAACCATGCATGCTCCCACCTTGTCATCCAGGCAGACACAGGACAGCCAATTTAAACTTTCGTCTCACAAAGAAGTTGAGAGCAATTTTTGGTGAGCCCTGATATGTGTAGCACCCTTCAACCCAACCTTTTGTCTTTGTCTGGGGGGGAAGAGGCTGATCTGAAGTATCAAGTCCAACTTCAATGTAAAGTGACCCTATTATCTCCATTTGGGTAAGAATCTTGTTAAAGCTGCACTGCCAATATTTGTCTGCACGTCTCCACCGCTCCTGATTGTCTCTCTTTGTTGTACTGTCTGTGTAACCTGCTTTAGTCAATATTCTCATCAGCGGTTGCTTATCTCTTATTCATGATAATATCCATGGTTCGATATCCACTTAAGTCCACTAAAAACACCACTAATTTATATAGACATGTGTTCAACTCTACATGAGAGCTCTGAGAGTATTCACCGTGTCCATAGGCAAGACAGTAATCCTACCTTGTTGCAATAAATTTTGCTATAATGGATTATGTGCATCTGAGTGCCCCAAAAAGGTAGGCTGTAGGGGATTTGCATAAATATATAAAGCTATGAGCAACAAAACAGAAAAAAACAAAAAAAAAAAATCATTAAGATGTGTATTTTTATTTGTTTATCAGGCTTAGCTCTCTGGAGACCATCTGATAAAATTCTTACAGGTAATTTCAGATGTCTGTCCTCACATGTGATTGACGCCCATATTGTTCGGCTCTGTAATATGAGCTTCAGTAGATATAAGCAGGAGCAGCTGTAAATTCACCTCAGTTTTGATTCAATAATGATTTGGTTCTCAGAGTTGGATCAGAGAAAAATAAACAAATACAAAATAGAAATAGGGACCGCTTTAGCTGTAAGGTGTAATGAAAAGGTTAACTCAACTGATAATATATTATACAGACCTGCCCTGCACTGTGATGAAACACCTGCTAGTCCTCAGCGTTATGAAATTATTCCATCCAACAGTCTGTTTGCTGATTTGTCCTATCAAGCAAAGCCTATAGAAGTTAAATAATGTCATATGAAGCATGTCCTTTCAACACTATTCTCCATGGTTTTCTACATTAATCTATATTGGCTCAGGTGCAAACATACAGGAAAAAAAAAGGTACATTGTTTTAATGATCACACCTGTTTCATTGTGTTTTCAGAATAACCGTACAAAGGAAGCACAATAAATAAACAAATTACTATATATATCTGTGCATGTGTTCAGACTGACTGTTCATGCGTGTTTTTGTGAATATTATGCATTTTGTGAATATTATGCAATTATTACATTAGGCCTGGTCCCACAAGGTTCAACCCTGGGTCCAGTACTATTCATAAATGAGCCACATTAAAGTCAGCCTGAAGGCTTCCTCTCAGCTCTAAGCAGATGAGGCCATAAAGAACATAATAAAAGACTTGAGATCTTAACTACTTCCCTAAAGGCTTCAAATAATAGCTCATTAGAGTCATAGTCATACAAGACACTTAAAAGTAAGTATGATAATTGTAATTCAAACACCTTCAGACCACATTTTACATAATGCTATAAAACAAAGTTACTATAAAAAACACTATTCTCAGTGGTTTTCAAAATGATTCTATACAGGCTCAGGTGCAAACATACATAAAGAACAAAGCGTACATTGTTTTTAATGATCACACCTGTGTATTTTCACTGAGAGCAAGAGTACAAAGAGAGAACAATAAATGACTACACCTACAATATATTCTGCAACAGTATTAAACTTGGGTATTGCCCAAGGGTCAACCAGTTCTGTTCATTACTGACCTACTTATAAGTTTGCCCAGAGGCTTCCTGACAGCTACGAACAGAAATATATAATAAGCACCACAATGCCACTCAGTAGACATCTTGAATATACGTCAATACTTCAAATGTTGTACATCTTAACTTTCTTTAGACACTAAAGTACTGTAACTGCATGATGAACTGAGAACAGATCCCCCCTTCAACCAACCCGTGACTTCAAAGTGGTGTAGGATACCATCATTCAACAGCATCAAGTCAGTCCAGGTGGAATAGAGGCTCAGGTGCATAGTAGAACAGAACAGAAGTGTATATTCTCTATAAGTACTCCTCCCCATCTGAGTGTCACATCATACAGCAAGTTTTCAACCATTGAAATTAAAATAATTCTACTGAAAATATGCAGCATATTTTAGTGGTATAATACAGTATTGTTCAAAATTACTGTGGTCACTTAGCCAGGGTGAATAAATCTCCCAAAACATTGAAACATTAAATTAATACAGCACAGACCTGGGTGTCCTACAAGGTTCGACCCTGGGTCCAATGCTATTTATAAATGACCCACATTGAATTTAGCCCAAAGGTATCCTGTCAGCTCTGTGTAGATGAGGCTGTCATGCACTTAATAATACACTTGAGATCTTAATTACATTGTGTTACTTATGTGGATCATATTAGAAAAGTATAATCATTGTGGTTTCTTTCAAATATCCAAGAAAATGTATTTGTAGTATTAGATTGTCATTATACTTTTGTACATTGTATAATTTAACAATAGCATATAATATATATGTATAATACCCTTTCCCACCCCACAACACCATATATATAAAATGTATGTAGGCCATTTGTTCACACTCGACTGCCTTTGGAGAACTGTGTTTGTATGTAACTGACTGATACTGGTTTGAGAGCCCACAGGCACAGAAAGAAAGCCACAGCCCTGGGGCATCTGTGGTACAGTAGATGATGCCACCACTGAGGAGTGAATGAATAATGGATTCAATTATAAATATCTTTGGGGCTCTAAACAGCACTATATAAATCAAAACCTGTGTTATAGTGCATTGTTTTTCTTACTTTGAAAATGAAATGAAACTGAAAAATGTAAAACATAAACAACATTGCTAACAACAATGTAAAACATTGTTGTTAGCAATGCCGCACTTTGCCTTTGTGCAATCCGGCTCCATGGCACATTTTTGGGACAAACTCGGTGCCAAGTGTCCCCTTTGCTCCCGGCTGCATGTCTAGACCATTGCTCTATCTTGTGTGGAAGCGGTGGTGCAATGCTTTTCTTTGGGCCTAGTGTGAAGCATGGCGTTGCTCGCTTGAAGCACTATGACAACTGTCTAGTCTTGGAAGTGAGGATGCCAGAAAAAACTGGAGACCTCCAGCTCCTTAATGACTTAAACCCAGAGCCAGTCTCGTGAGCAGCTGCTTGAATTGGTGGTGATACTGGGAAAATCTAAGCCCATGTCCATCGCTATGGTGAATGAATTAGATGTGACCATAGCTGTTCCCGGTGTAAATTCCACCCCTGCTGACGTGGGATGCAGTCACCCAACCTCTACATGTATTCAGCATGACACATGGGGTTGCCATAGTGCAGCTAAACCAAAAGGTGAAGCTTCCTCTACTCCATCGCACAGCTGGTCCCTCGTTACAAAGGCTAAACAAAAAGAGAAGCGCTCACATTCTCGTGCAAGCCCTAATCAGAGACAGCCCTTGAGCTGTCAAATACATTTAACATTCTTGACCTTAAAGAGTTTCCATCTTTCGTCGTATTTCAGAAAAGAGCTGAATACTGTCACTGCAGCCACAAAGGTTTTAAATGACATTTTCACAGCTCTTGATAAAAAACAAGATTGTGTAGCATTGATTGATTGATTGATTTACCTAAAGCTTGTGATCATTATAGACCAAAGTAGATCATAAAACCTACATCTATATCTGAATCTATATCACAACTAGCATAAGACCACATGATAACTACTTTTACTTTGTATTAAGTTCTTTCTTCTGTCCGAAACAGTATTTTCTATGACCATTGTGGTATTGAAATTGCTATTGAATATTTAGCTTTTTCCTTAATATAGAAAAATCAAGTTAGAAATGTTAGTATTGTGTCTACACGGGGCAATTATATAGTTAGAATAATATCTTCTGCTGAGAAAGAACAAAATATTCTGAACCCATGTGTACAGTTTTCCAGCTCTGTAGTTTAAACCTCAATAAACATATTCTGAAATGCATGGGATTTCTGAATTAGGTTAGCTCTTTTTTTTTTTTTTCACTTTTTATATATTCCAAAACCCTTCATCCCTATATCCTAGAGGATTGGAGACTATTGAAAGTGAATGTCGGGTGTAGAAGTGCGGAAAGTCGACGCAGAAGGCAGCATTTGACACAGAGCAGGCCTGACACTTTGCCAGCCGGAATGTGTGGCTTTCATCTGCAAAATCTCTCCACTCCACAGACCCAAGGTTAGCCCCGTGTCCCTCTGCCGATAATTCATGTGCTCATAGGGGCGTAAAGCTGCGGATCTGTCCAAGGCCGGCGCAGACGGGAAAGAGGACTGTATAATATCCTCACGGTTGAGATAAGAGTTGAAGAATGGTTCCACGCTGCAGCCTTTATGAACAGATTTAGCGCTTTGGTACCAGTCTCGGGCCAGCCACCTGATCCACCTCCGAAATCGGTTATTAAATCAGATAATGAGACGCGAACAGTAGCAAAACAAAAACAGGACGCAGGAGGAAGTAGTGTGGTGTGGTAAAAATAATAACATGAAAAAAAAAGATAAAATTGTGTCTGGAAGTAGCCCCAAAGGAGAAATAAAGCCAAAAACAGGACCTTTACAAGCTCCCATTTATAGTGTTTTTTCCCTTTTGAATACTGCCTCACATTTTATAGCCAAAGTAAAATAATAACGCATCGGGTTTCATACAATACCTTTGAAGATACTTAAAATGCTTTCCATTGCATGATTCATTCCCTCCCCATATTTGGTGGTAGCAAGCTATTGGCCTATACTAGAAAGCTCAGAGTTGTGTCACCTCACCTTATATAATTTTCAGTTAGTCTAATGTTTTAATTTATTTATTAACCTTTATCTAGATCTGGTATTAAATGTTCTGGTATCAATGATTAACATACGTGAGGTATTCTGGCAGTTTCTGAAGTAGTCCTTATAGATAAATTTCATACAGTGCTGTTCTCTACTAACAGACACTGATGGGTTTTATATCTATTACCTGTAATAAAACAGGGCAGAGTGAAATAGTGGATCCAACGGATGTTAAAGCCATGGATACTTTAAGCTGCTAAATAATAAACTCAGTGTTCATTCAAAAGTATTCTGACACCGTAGAGTAATAAATGTATTTACCAGTAGTGACCCAGCAGTTTATTGGGTTGTTTCACGGCTCATTTGCTTACATTTTTGGCCCGGAGCCCCAATGTGGCCTATTGATTTCACACTGCAGTGCTCGTGTCCCAGGGATGAAACTGGAATGTATCAATAGACACAGTTGCTGCAGCGCTTAAAACTGGTGTAAGGTTACCCATCTTTGCCATCGGCCGCCCTTATTCTGGTTCCCCAGTTTTCAGTGGATTGAAGTAATTAAATTTCTTACCATTTTGTATGTCTCTGTTTGAAAAGAGCGAGTCTTTCATCCCGTCCTCTGGAGCAAACCATTTAGCTCCTTTAGCGTTGGTCTTCCTTTAATTATAACCTCCTGCTTCGACCGAAAGTCCAGTTTAGAAAACAGCTTGAGCTTTAACATGTAATCTTCTTCCATTTAAAAAGCAGGGCTAGACATGAAGAAAAAAGTGAATTGCTAAAGTTGATTTGCTAACTCTAAGTGTAGTTTGCGGCCCTTATTCTGCGGGAGTTGCAATCATCCCTGGGGCAGGGTAACTGCGTGACTCACTCAGCGCTTTTTCACAGCTGCTATAATGTGCTCAGCTCTTAAAGAGTTAAAACAGCAGCTTAGCCTCAGCACAGTCAGTCCGCGGTGAGGCACGAACGGCCTGTGCCTCACCGCCCGTCTCTTCTCAGGATTTCCGCGGTAAATGTAAAAATTCAGCGATTTTGAGTTAAAAAAAGAATAACATTGCAGAGTTAAATAGAAAATAACTTTATAATACAAATTATTGGATAAATATAACTATTTCATTTATTTTTCTCTGTGATGACAGGTGAGGCAGTGCCTCAGCTGCCTCACCTGACCACACGTCACTGGGGTCAACATGATGCTAACTGAAAAATTATTTGTCGTAATGTGCAACCAGCCAATCTTGAAGTCACAGATCTCGCTAAGATATAGAGCAGCGTAACTTTCTTATAAAGCATGGCCCAAAAGTCACTGACACTTTTAAATCTTCAGTAGCTTCTATAATTCTCAAGTTACACTCACCAAATTTTAGCAGTAGATAAACTGAACCTTCTGAGATTTTTGGCAGTATATACAGTTATAATTCTTCACTTACACTTGAACTCATCACTAGTTAAACTGGGGGAAGTAAAAATTACCTAATATTTAAAAATAAGGTTTTTTTAAGTGTCCACCATTTTCGGATTTGCACTGAATTGCCCGATCCAACACACTCTGCATAACATTTGAAAGCATTTCTGGACTTAGGCCTCCTACGTGATCCTCGATGTTACGTTTTAAGTCGTTTATTGTCTGAGGTTTATTCACAAACACCTTTTCTTTAAGATAGCCCCACAGGAAGAAATCGGGATATACTGCCCCCTGTCCTTGAAAACAACTTATTATTCCTTTAATGACATTTTCGGTTGGGGCATCTCTGGCATTAAAATGTCGACGGTAACAACGCTGGGTTTCTGAATTTGACCCATGTGACTCAAAGTACCACTGCACAATGAGGGTTCATTCCTCGGTGCTATATTTGCTCATATTAATGTCGGAAGGGTCGTTCTAAATGCTCTGAAAAAATAAAATAAAAATATTTAGAAACAAAAGAGTTGAATGAATGAATGATGAATGACTTTTGGACCACCCTGTACAAACAAAGTAAAATCTAAAACTCTTCCTAATAAAAAGTACAAATGGGTGTAGTTCTGTTGATAGTGAGTACTCTCTGCAAGTAGCCTGGATATGTCAGACAGGACTGTGGTAAGAGGATCAGCTGCCCCAGATGCAATTACATATAGTAGAGGGGGATTCTCATTATTTTTCCACAGAACCAGCCCACAGCACACTTTGGTCCGCAGAGGCCTGGATGGACTCGGGCTACACTTCACCTTCACAGAGAATCCAATGCTATAGAGACTGGAGAAGGAACAGCATGAAAACCTCCACCATAATGTGCTATATACCATCAATAACATCGCTATCCATGGGTGGTGTTGATCAGTGGTAGAACAATTGCCATACAAGTTGGTATGTGTGCATATTGTACTTAATCTTGACAAAAAACAGCATTTTTAAAAGCAACCAACCCCGTTCATCAATAAAACTACAAAATAACCTTTCCGTAATTGTTCAGCCCTATACACCTGCTATACCTATACCTGCTCCTGGCACGATTCCCCTCCTTCTTTCCACCTCTTTTCTTTACACCTTCACACACTTCCTCTTGTGTTGTCTAGCTTCCTCTCCCATCTGCCCTCCTGTCAGGTGAATTCTGTTTAACATGTTGTTCTAGCTCTCCACCTGCCCGCACGGCTAAGTTCGCCTGTCAAACGCACTGAAGCACTCGGCACTATACAACCTCCCCAAACGCGCCTTAAGCATTCAGCTGCTAGCCTCCCAGCCAACTCCGCTAACACTGCTAACATCGCTAACATCGCTAACACTGCTAACATCCAACGCGAACTGACAATGGCTCCCAGACTCAAACGGTCCAATCAAATCGATCCAAATGAAAGGAAGATTTGCATTTAAGTAGAGACACTGCAGGTGAATAGGGAAATAGAACAGGGAATATGGAAAATGTAATACAAGTTTTTGATTAAGTAATGTTTTCTTATAAAAAAAAATAAATGTGTCAAAATTGCTAAAATAGGACTTATTTACCCCCAAAAAAATGCAGGAGGGACTTTGTATATCTTATTTGGTATTGGCATTAAAATTGTACTAGTTTTATGTCATGTTACATCAATCTTTTTCAATTTCTATATTACATTCTATAACATATTCACATATATTGTCGTTTCTTGTTGCTTCGGTGCAAAATTTGAAGGTGGATGAATCGATGTAAACCCTGGACATGTGGTGGGCGTCGTTGCATCAGATGTTTGCACAGAGGAGATAGATGTTTATGGAGGACCACCTTGAAATTGCCAGACGTAATATGCTTGGAGGAGGAGAATTTTAGTGTTGGATTGTATGAGTCATAAGTGAATAGACAAAAATCGGGAAAAAAAAGTGAATTTCAATGTCTCCAGCCAAGTTATAAGGGTGAATTTGGAGACATATTTGGAATTCCGACGCAAGGAACCACAGAGTCAATCCAGAGCGAGGCTGCTTGAAGGTAAAGTCCCTTCATGTCCGTTGGTTTGGCAGGGGGTGGGCGTTGAGCAATGCTGTCAGTCAAACCTGTCGCTAACGCAAGCAGGAGCAACCTCAGGGAATGAAGGTGCCTGATTTGATTTTGGTACAAATTAGTGAAATAAAAACACCAGGATCATGTAGAATGGGTTAAAACAAACATTTAAGACAAAAATTACAAGCCTGACAGCAGCAGTTACAGAGAGAGAGGTGGCGTTATATCAATAGAAATTGAATTGAAGTGAGAGTCAGTGGAGCCGGAAATGCATCCATGCTCACTTTCTATTAGGAATGTGGCGGCTAGCATGTTAGCTATGTCCATTTATATATGCTCTATGTCCAGAGCACCTGTCTTCATGTTTTTGTTGCATGCACTCCTCCCAACTATAATATCCTCCATTGGTTAACTTAGCATGGTTAGCACAAGCAGACTGTCCTTCACAACTCATCAAAATTCTGCTCTGCATGAACTGATGCAGTCCCAGCGCCCCCTACTGGAGTTTATAGTACATATAAATCAAACGGTATTAAAGGCACCCCATGTAACTGTTTCAGGTGAAGGGTCAACTACATGTTCTCCATATGTTATCGTTTTGCCTCAGATGTTCCACTGTATGGCATTTAACATCTGTCACCATGGAAACAAGCGGGTGAAGTTACAGGTCAGATCTGCGGCGAGGCGAATCTACAGGAAATCACACCTAGGGAGTCCTAAGTAGTTTAAATGTTACAATGTTGTTCCACAAAAATATGACTGAATGGTTTAGAGTGGTTTTATATGTCATCCATGCATGTTTGAGTAATTTAGAGATCTCTGCTGGGCCTCTCTTTATGTTTAGCAGCACGATCCCATTGTAGCTCACTCATCTCCTGCACAGCTGGAGCAAGACTAAACCAGGTCTAAGATAGGACTTGAAAAACACTATTAAATACCACAAAACCAGGTCTAGAATAGCATTTTTTCAATAGACGACGAATCAGAACATACCAGCATAGCAAATGTCAAAATACCCAGGCTTCAGAATAAAAGGATGAAGGCACGATTCACTATTTCACAATAAGGCACGCTCTTGTATTGAATTTGATGAGTTTTAATCTCTCACCACCCACCAGGAGAATACACTGCCCAAAATAGTTGAACAGGCTTACGAATATCAATAACCCCATAACGCTGCTCTGTCTCCTATGGATTACAGATGAAATATGAATGAGCTATTTTGGGCACGGTGCCGCTTGCTAAAACACACGTGGTTTAAGCGTTGACTTGATTTCACAGCCTATTCAAAGTGCTATCTCTTGCAAAGAAATAGTGCCATATTGTTAGATTTGCAGCTCAGACTGTAAAAGTGGAGATTGTAAAGATCCTGTCATGTTTAGTTTTGGAGCTACAGGAGGTTAGAATGCAGCTGAAATTACATGGATTTACTGTGCAACCTTTTCAATGTTACTGAAACACTGCAAATGATAAAGAAAATAAAGAGTGTGTGTAAATGCAATTTGTAAACACAGGGAGAACATGCAAACGTTGTTAATCAATCCGCAAACTTTCTTAACCGGTGTACTGTGATAACGATCCCTCACTAATGTACCACAGTGATGTCACAAAGCTACCTGTAAACACACTGGACGACCCATCTCTGTTGTATTCCCACATATCACCACTAGATGCTGCCTATGTTAATGCTGCCCGACTGTGTACCAGCTTTGGATAGATAAATGGATGGATGGATGGATGGATGGATGGATAGATAGCTTACAGATGGTAGCTTTAAAGCCTTATAGAAATCATTGGTCTTCCACAATTTCTTCCTGCACTTTTGCACTGTAATATATGTTTAGATTTTATAGACATTTCTATCGAGTATGACTATAGCTTTAAATTTTAGTTCTTCACTGTCTTATTGCTTTTTTAAGAAATATGCTATAAACTGTACTCAAAATTAAAGCAACATTCCATAACTTTCTGCATGCGAGACATCACCTCAATGATTATTCCATGGAAATTTAGAGCTATACTTAGGAACATTCTCCATGGAGATAGATGGTTTATTCCATACTGTGGAATATTATAGTCAAAGGAACAAGAGTCAGGTTTGTGGGGATGCAAGCTCTGTTAAGGATAAAGGAGTTTTAAGTGCAATAAAAACATTTAAAAATGCCTATATGTCTTTTTGTTTGTTTGTTGTTGTTTTTTTAATAAGAAGTGACACAGTGGAGCTTTATGGAATTAAAGAAAGTGTGAACTGAAGTGACAGCAGACTAAAGACAATAGCAGCTAGCTTCAAAGTTATGAATTGGCAAGAGATACTTTCTAGTTTTTCATTTTTTTTTCGAATTCCTCCTAAAACTGCTAGCGCTGCGGTTAATACAACAAGCACTTGGATTCATGCCTAGCTTCTCCCTTTGCAAATTCTGACCCAGTTTTATTCAAAGCTTCTAACACCATGAGAGGAAAGTTCACTGCTCTGCTTTATTGTCAAAGCTGTGAGAAGGCTCAGAACAGGGCGCAAACTCCAGTCTCACAGTTACACAACGCACGGATCAATTAGTCCATTTGTTTATCTCTGTTTGCAGAGAAAGATGAGGAGGAGGAGGAGGGAGAGGGTGGATGAAGAGGAGGCGGAGGAAGAGAGAGGAGGAGGAGGAGAGGACCATTTTACAAGGACAACAACCAGCAAAGGCTTTAAAAGTGAAGATGTGGCATGTAGGCCATCCATTCTAAACGGCATCCTTAAAATGTGGCTAAACTCTTCCCACAACCACATGCTGCTAAACTGGGTATTACCTGGAGGACTAAAGGGGAGAGTGATGGGGGAGGAGGGGCTGGGTCTAGAGGACAAAAGGGGAGAGTGATGGGGGAGGAGAGGCTGGGTCTAGAGAACTAAAGGGAAGAGTGATGGAGGAGGACGGGCTGGGTCTAGAGGACTAAAGGGGACAGTGATGGGGGAGGAGGGGCTGGATCTAGAGGACTAAAGGGGAGAGTGATGGAGGAGGAGGGGCTGGGTCTAGAGAGAACTAAAGGGGAGAGTGATGGAGAGAGGAGGGGCTGCATCTAGAGGACTAAAGGGGAGAGATGGGGGAGGAGGGGCTGGGTCTAGAGGACTAAATGGAAGAGTGATGAAGGAGGACGGGCTGGGTCTAGAGGACTAAAGGGGAGAGAGTGATGGAGGAGGAGGGGCTGGGTCTAGAGGACTAAAGGAGAGAGTGATGGAGGAGGAGGGGCTGGGTCTAGAGAACTAAAGGAGAGAGTGATGGAGGAGGAGGGGCTGGGTCTAGAGGACTAAAGGGGAGAGTGATGGAGGAGGAGGGGCTGGGTCTAGAGGACTAAAGGGGAGAGTGATGGAGGAGGAGGGGCTGGGTCTAGAGGACTAAAGGGGAGGGAGATGAGATGAGGGAAAAGGAGAGGTGGGGTGATGGGAGGACTAAAGGGGAGAATGACGGGAGTAGAGGGGCATGGTCTGGGGGACTAAATGGGAGATGGAGGACAGGGGAGGAACAGGGTCTGAAGGACTAAATGGGACCTGGAGTGGAAAGAAGAGGTGGGGTCTGGAGGACTAAAGGGGAGAGTGAGGAGGAAGCAGAAGATGGGGATGTACTTTATATATATTTATCTTGCTTGATGAAGTCTAGCTGAAACATGTAAAGCCACACAGGATTCATACTTGCAAACACCACAGCAACAGTGGGACTTCACCTCAAACTGAACCAGGACTAAACCTAGACTAGACCAGGATCAAACCAAGTCTACACCAGGAATAAAGTGGAGTAAAACCAGAACTGAACAAGAACCAAAGCAGGACCAAACTAAGACTAAACCAGGACCGTGAACCAATCTTTAGTGCGTCTAAAGTTATGTTTAATTGATCTGAAGCGTTGTGCTGGTGGACCGCCAAACAAACAGGGAGCTGCCATGTCGGGTTTTTAGGGCGAGCTGTTCCTCTGTGTGTGTGTGTGGCCTGCCTCTCTTAGGGTGACAAAAACTGGGTCTCCACGGTGAAAATCCTTTATTATGAGATTAACTACATTGGAACTTCAGATATAGGTTAAAATAGGTTATCACTGGGCTTCAGGTTAAGTGGTTACTATGTATTTCCAGATAAATTTTCCGACCAAAGTTTAGTTGGTTTTTCACCTGACAGTTTCGACTGCTCACTAGCGGTTTTCCTCGGTGTGTGTGTGTGTGCGTGTGTGTGTGTGTGTGTGTGTGTGTGTGTGTGTGTGTGTGTGTGTGTGAATAGTTAATGCACTCCAGTGGGGCCAGGCAGCAATAATGAGAGGGGAGAGGAAACTGAATATCAGCCGCTATTAAAGTCTGAAAGTGAGAAAGAGGACAAATAAGTACGGAGTAGAGGTAGAGTCTGCCTTTTAAAAGGACCGCATGTAGCCTGCGCTCTGACTGTTCAAAAAAGTGACTTCAAGTGGAACTAAATGTCTAAACTCCTCTCAAAACCACATTTTAAAACTTTTACTTAGAGGACTGAAAGGAGAGAGACATATAAGACAGGAAGGAACAGCCAGATCATCAGAAACAAAAACACCTGGCTGATATCAGGGCAGTCTCTTGTGATGTCACCAACTACTTGAAATTGCAGAGGCCACTGTCTTCCTTTTAAACTGCGGTCCAAAGTTATTCTTCACTTACTTTATGCATTCTGAGCATCATAATTATTCACCACAATGAGTTTTGCTGCATCTGTAAAACTAACAACTAATATGCTAATGTGCACTTCCTGATTAGTAGACAATTTGCTCACCTTATGGTTGTTGGATAACAGTTACGGAGCTACCTCTACATATGTCATGTCTGCTGTCTGGGTCTAACCAGGAAGTAAAATTAAAAACTTGTTTTATTGAAATGTGTACTCTATCCAGTGGCACTTAAAGTCTAATTTTGGATTTGAATACACTTCAAAAGACATCTCCATGGGGAAAACAGATAAAATACAATGTTTATTCAGCCCAAACGACAACACCCAAATGAGCCGAACTTGCATTTGGAGCTGTAATGGTGAAGAATAAAAGCATGCCGCAGCAGGGGTCTCCCTCGGGTCCACTGGCGAAGTAAACAACCTTTATATCTTAACACTAAAAAGAGACGTTTTAAGGGCAGAACACAGGAGCAGATGAGAAGATGGCTACCCGAGACGACCCTCCGCTCTGAAATGTTTGACTCCAAAGCTAAAGTCCACATAACGTCTGCTGTATATTTGACCACATCATTACTGCGTTTACCAGTGTGGTGAAAGCATTTAAATCCAGAAGGAAGGACATCAACTCTAAGGCTGTGAAATATGTCTCATTTAACACTATGATGTACACTAGTAGTCACAAATTTGGACACTTTTGCACACTCGGAATTCGAAGTATGAAACTTTACTCCAAATTAGCCGTTGTAACTGCTAGACTCAATTAGCTTCATTTGACTGGAGCTGAATTCTAGGTGATATCAAACTCCCTCGATCTGCTTCTATGATTTTGATCCAAAAAAATATCTAAAGGAGAACCAAGAAGTGGATAAAATTGACTCTAAATTAAGCGAATATTAGAAGTGAGGACAATGAGTACCATCAGAAGGAGCTTGCATGATACACGTACCACAGTTTGAGGAAAAAAAAAACAGCTTTAATCGTGCGTCTCACTCCGAGAGCCAGCAGATGCAAAGCAGGGGAGAGCTCACCTGTCTTGGGGTCGACAGAGAAGTGCGGCTGGCCCTCCAGGAGGCTGTACACGATCTTAGCGCTGTTCCCGTACGTGGGGTCATCCGCATCTGAGGCCGTCACCTGGAAAACTGACGTTCCTGAACACAGTGAGAGAGAATCACAAAAACTTTACTCACTAACTTAATGATACTTCAGAATATTCATCATGTTTGCTTATTCAGCTATTAAAAAGGTACTGTATGTGAGATTTAGATTTTTTGATCTGTGTCCCTAGATGCAATACTAACAGGACTGTCTCTGAGGTTCTGAGCTTTCACAGGAGGCCAGCGGCGAATGAAGTACTCAGATCTGTTACGTAAGCAAAAGCATCACATTAAAAAAGTGTAAAAAAAAGTGTTAAATGTAGTGGTACTGATTAAAAAAATATACATATTTTGGTCAATAGTAACAATACAAATACATTTCTTAATATTTCTTATGTATTTTGTGTATTCATTTTTGGTTTGCTCAAAGCCGAAGCTTGAACTTGAACAATTTAGTCAGTATGGTAGCACAAACATGGTAGAAATAACCCCCCAAATCATATGAAATGCACTTTTGACTTTTCAGCCCAAAATATAATGGAGTACAGTACGGATATCTGCTCTCAAATGTAGTGAAGTAAAAGTAAAAAGTATCCACTGTAAAACTGACTTAAGTAAAGTAAAAATACCACAGGAGTGCCCAAACTCTTTTCACCGAGGGCCATGTCTTGAAAATCATTCGACACGGTGGGCCAGTGGTCAATACAGCGGATAATTCAGATGGGTGTGTTTAACAGAGTTTTGACTTCATACTTTAAATAAGTCTTGAAATATTAATATTAGGTCTGTATGACACTGCAGTGCGATGTTATTTAGGTTATATTGGTAGAATTACTCAAGTTTGCCAAAAAAGTACTGATTATGATCAATTGGGCCAGTTCAACTGAAGACCTGAGGACCAATAAAAATTGGTCTGAGGGCCGCATTTGGCCCCGGGACCATAGTTTGAACACCCCTGACCTAAAAACTACCGTACTAAGAACAATACTTTACTACTCGTGCTTCATTACCTTCCAGCACTACATCTACAAATACTGTAACACAAATTAAACATTTTGACAAACTAGTTTAATAAATGAGAAAAATAAAACATGTTAGTTGAGCTTAATGGTGAGTTATAGCTTTAATCTCAAACTTTCTGTGCACTGTTACCCCAAAATACAACCTGTTCCACTCGATCAACAGTTGATGGATTTCAAAGTATGCTTAATCGGACTTTAAGCCTCTAGATTACTGCAGATCCAAAAACACGGCGCTGATACTAGCAAGTGTTAAGACAGCAAATGTACTAATGACACGTCCCTGCTGTCTCTGTCTGCACATCCTCTCCGTCAGCAGACTCTTCTCACCGTTCAGCACCATCGGGACTATTTTTACTGTTTCACATCAGTCTGTCATCGAATCTACTTAGAGAGTCGCACTTTCAAATTGGAGTGTTTTGTTTTTTTCAACAACACTCGCACAAACTTGGCATTAGAGATGGAGTCGAGTGTTACTTCCTGATTTTTACTCTCTCGTTGTTGTTGTTGTTCTTTTTTATCCAAAGTTACTCCTCACTTACCTTATACACTGCGAACATCGTAATTATTCACCGCGAATAACTTTTTAATGCGTGTTTTCACAGCTTTAAGAGACCATGAGTTTAAAGATAATGACAACTAGCATGCTAATAGGACACTTCCTAATTAGTGAACGATAAAACACCTTAAAATTAGATGCAGACAGCGCACAACAACTGTTTATACTATATATTTGTACTGGAGGAATGGGGGAAAATGTGTATAGGGCCTTTAATGTGAACTTTTACGACAGACATGACACATATACTGTATTTTTATTTTTTTGCATTCTATGATTTTTTTGACACTTCCTGCCAGCACGATAGTAAAACACTGAAATCTCTCTTTAAAAAGTCAATAATTTTAGTCTATATGGTCTTATATTTGTTCTGATAGAGACTCAACACTTTTTTTTGTATCAATACCAGCTCAAATGAGTATCTTGTTTCTAGTTTCAGCGTGCGATTTTGACAACCCTAATTTGGGCAGGCTGTGCTGTAGGCTATGTCAAAGGAACTAATTACTGTAATAACACGTTTAACACGACCTCTTTGTGTTCTGTGGTATCGTGCTTTGTAATTACCGTAGTACTTTTGTTATAATTTGGCATATTTACCCTGTGGCAATTGCAGATTTCTAACTAGTACACACTGTTCCTATTAAATAAATAAGTACAAGTTTAATCATGCAGTGCCCACACTTATGCTGATGAGCTAATTGTGTATAATAGTGTGTCTGGATGCTGCAGTGGTGAAGTGTCTTGCCCATGATCACAGCACCAGTATGTACTAATCAGAGCTGGAATTTAACCACTAACTCTTTTCTTAGAAGCGCTTAACCTTTGCAAAGCGGAGTGTACAGTATGTGTGAATCACTGCTAAATATATCGGAACATGTTGCTAACATATTGTGAGCAGAAGGGCTGTCAACAGCATGAGACATGTTTATACCACACTGACACTCACAGAGCGTCAAACTGAGAGACTCTGACATGAGGAGGTGCAGAAGAAAGAGAGGAGGGAGAGAGGGAGAGAAAGAGAGGATGGGGAGAGAGGGAGAGAAAGAGAGGAGGGAGAGAGAGGGGTGGGAGAGGAGAGAGAGGAGAGAGAGAGAGAGAGGGAGAGTAAGAGAGGAGGGGGGGGGGGGGGGGGGGAGGAGAGAGAGGGGGGGGGGGGGGATAGAGAGGGTGGAGAAAGAGAGGAGGGGGAGAGGGGGGGGAGAGAGAAAAAGAGTAGTAGGGGGAGAGGGGTGGGGGAGAGAGGGGGGGAGAGAAAGAGAGGAGGAAGGGGAAGAGAGGAGAGAGAGAGAGAGAGAGAGAGAGAGAGGGGAGAAAGAGAGGAGGGGGATAGAGAGGGGGACAGAAAGAGGAGGGAGAGAGAGAGAAAAGGTTGGCAGAGAGAGAGAGATGAGAGAAAGAGAGGAAGGGGCGAGGGAGAGGGGAGAAAGAGAGAAAGAGGAGGGGGAGAGAGAGGAGGGGGGGGGGGAGGGAGAGGGAGAGGGGGGGGGGGAGAGAGGAGGAGAGAGAGAGGGAGAGAAAGGGGGGGAGAAAGAGAGGGAGCAGGAGAGAGAGGAGGGAGAGGGGGGAGAAAGCGGAGGGAGTCAGAGAGAGAGAGGAGGGGGACAGAGAGAGAGAGAAAGAGAGGAGTAAGAGAGGAAGGAGAGAGAGTGGGAGAGAGAAAGCAAAAGAGGAAGAGGAGAGAGAAAAGAGGAGGGGGAGTGAAAAAAATAGAGGGAAAGGACGAGAGAGAAGAGGAAAAATGGACGAGAAAGGGGAGGGAGAGCGAGAATGAGAGAAAGTTGAGCTAGAGAGAGGGGGGAGAGAGAGAAAAGAAAAGAGAGGATGGGGAGAGACAAAAGAGAGAGAGGAGAGTGAAGGGCTGTGTGTGAGAGAGATAGAGAAGAGAGGAGAGAGTGTAAGAGAAAGAGAAGAGGGGGAGATGAGAGAGAGAGAGAAGAAAGATGAGAAGGAGAAAGGAGAAGAGAGGAGAAATAAATGAGTGAGCAAAAGAGCAGAAAGAGAAATAAGGAGGTATGAAAGAGAGGGGCATCTGTGTGAGAGAGAGACGAGAGAAAGAATGAAATGGAAAGAGAGTTGGAGATATGGGGGAGATAAGGGAAGGAGAGTGAGGACAAAAAAGAGGGAGACTAGAGAGAGACAGAACCAGAGGGAGGAACCTCAGGGAAAGAAGGTGCCTGATTTGTTGGTTATTAATGTTTATATATTAAATCACGGCCAAAATTAACTATGTCCATTTATGTATAGAGTGAGAGGAAGGAGCAGAGAGAGAGAGTGTGAGAAGGAGAGAGGAGAGAAAGAGGAAAGAGCGAGGACGAATGAGGAGTGGGAGCGGTGAAGGCTAACCACTGTGAGTCCAATGAAAAGAAGAGAGTCTGGAGCAGAGCTGATCAATACAAACTCGCACTGCACCGAGGTAAAGAAGAGGGAATTATTTTAAAGGTCATGTGCTTGATTTCTTTTCCCAATGTGTTTAAGCAAAATATGTCTTAAATATCCCAATATTAGCATCTTTTAGGTCAAAATAAGCCCACAATGTTCTGTCTTATTCTAGTTTGACAGCATTTTATTGTCAGGAAGTACATTGTTAGCATGCTAGTTGCTGTTAGCATTAACGTGACAGCAAAACTCCGCTCTGGTCTCTGAAAGTTGCTTATAAACTCATCGTGGTGAATAATTAGGATGCTCAAAATGCGTACGGTAAGTGAGGAATAACTTTGGACCACTGCAAATGAGCTAGTTGATTTTTTTTTTTTTTTTTTTTTTTTTTCACGTTTATAAGACAAAATCAAGTAGGTGAACACTCTGCCACCTGCTCGTCCTGGGACACCACAGTTACAGTTCAGATCTGTGGAGAAGCGGCCCCACTCACGGTAAAAATGCTTGTTTTTGAGATAAAAAAAACACCAGTTATTTAAAAGAATGAAAGACATGTAATTGTAATGCTATACTGTGGAACATTCCAGGCAAAACAACTGATTCATGGAGACAATACACCTCCTTTAACTTTAATATAAAAAAAATAATAGGGCTGTAGTCCTTTAGCCGTTAATTTCTGTAAAAAAGGGTCAATCTCATATAAAATGTATTCTATTGTTCTGATTTTATGGCTCTTAGGTGGGTGCTCGCGGCCCTACGGTTAAGAATCACTGGTTATTCAATTAATCGGTTGATGGCGTCATAATCTGTCTTTATATAAATACATCGTTTCATAGTCCTAGTTGTTTCTACATGAACTCCCGTGCAGATGTAGTCTCGTGAGTGCAATTTGGGTCAGCTACAGTCATTTCTCTCTGTGATAAGTTGCAGATAAAAAGAGTTCTCACATTGGCTTCTGTCATGTACATAAATATTAAAAGAGCCAGCCTTTTGTACGGCTCTTCGAAATGAATGTATCCAAAAGATTCGGATCCCATAGAAGAGCCGAATGTAAAAAAGAAGTGGATTTAGTGAATGTGCCGTCACCTATTGTGTTCGGTTCCAGAGAAATGAAGCTTATCGAGGCGAGAGGTTATGGGGCGAATTTGGAGCCATATTTGGAATTTTGACCATGAGTATCATAGCAACCAAAGAGCCAATCTGAAGCAGCCTGTTGAAGGTAACACCAAAGCAGCGGTGCAGGTGGGAAGGGGCGTTACCTTCAACAGCTTAGCGACGCTGTCAATCAAACCTGTTGCTAGCGGGAGCAATCTCAGGGAAAGAAGAAGTTATTAATGTTCATATTTTGATTTATGGACTCAGTAGCAAAATAAAAATACCAAGATCATGTAGAGGGGATTAATACGAACGTTACAGAGAGAGGGGTGAGGAGTTTTCCAATGTAAAGCGAATTGAGTCGATGGAGTTGAAAGTGCGCCCACGATCACTTCCTACTTGGACCGTCTAGCAGGTTAGCTATGTCATTTATGTGTCCACTCTATAATCTGAACGTACCAACATCCGACATCTCGGGTACGGTGGCTGAGAAGGGCCCGTCGGGGAACGTGGGTGGGTTGTCGTTGACGTCCTGCACTTTGATGATGAACTCGGACTGCGTCTCTATGGAGCGGTTGGTGCGCCTGTCCACGGCCCGGGCGTGGAGCACATACTGGGCTTTGGTCTCCCGGTCCAGGCTGACGGGAGCATGTATGTCCCCCGTGTCCTCGTCTATGGTGAAGAGGGAACCAGCGCCCTCTCCTGACAGGATGTACCGCACCGAGCCATCGCCTTTGTCCGAGTTGGAGTGGAGCTGGAGGACAAAGGGAGGAAATTAGTACAACAAGCATTACAAAAACAAATTAAAGCAGATTCGACTTTTCAGAGCTTTTAACCATGTTATAGCTGTTTCACCCTCACCATTTACCATCTTGAAGTTGTATTCAGAGTGGTTCAAGTACGTTTAAGTAATCTTTATAGTCCAGCATACATTGCAATTGTGTTCTTGGGCAAGACACATCACCCACATTGCCCGAGTGTGGTGTGTGTGTGAGTGATTAGTGGTGGTCAGAGAGTAAGGAAAAAGACAGGCAACCGCGTCTCTGTCAGGGCGACTGTGGCTAGTCAAATACACTGTTATATAGTAAAAGTCATGACTGAAATCATACCCTATAGGGCTAGAAGATAAACTTTCTTTGTTTTTGGGCTGCATAACAGAATTATCAATAGGTGTTTCCTCCCCTCCTTCCACCCTTCAAACTTCCACTTGAACCTTTTCCAAATGTGGTATTAGCAGTGATAAGCCACACGTGCTAAAATAACAGCTACACATCTGGACTCTGGACAGATGAGGGATTACACCACCTAACTACTGTCGTAATGAGCCGTGGATCAAAGGTGCAGACACAGGACTAAAAAATTGAACAGTTTATTTCACAGAAAATGCAAAGGCTGGGTGTTGGGAGCTGGGTCGGAGGCTGAGGTGATCAGTGAGTCCAAAAAACAGAGATAGCCTGATGATCTGACAGGGTGTGGAGACATGAGCAGAGTCTTCACAGTCCAGAGGTTGAAGCTTGACTGCTGATGGGCTCCAGGTGAGTAAACCATAGTTGAGGGTGGTGCCAGACTCTCCGCTCATCTCCAGGCACAAAACACAGACAGGGAGGAGACATGACGGGAAAACGTAGGGAATAACTGGAATCCTGACGACTACACAGACACTTGGAGACCTGCAGCTTGGCTTGTGCTTCCAGTGTTTGGGGATCATGATTTTACTTAGTTAACATGGACTGTGGTCGCAAAATGTTGGGTTAGGCAAAAAGAAAATACACTTTTGGCTTAACTATGACACATTTAACTAGTAAATAATGTCTATAGTGGAGCAGATTCATGATGATTTTGGGAAAATGAAACAACTGATTCTACAAGTTGCTAAAGCCCTTTCTCAGATGGTGACAGGAGATTAAGATGAATTAAAATGCGATTAAGGAGAATTAAAAGCGATATGCACTATGGTAACACTTTATAATAACTACACTTGAACTCGTAGGGACAGACAGAAGAGATAATAATGATGATTAAAAAAAAATACCTACCTGTGTTTCCCTAAGTAAGTGTGTATTGTATTAATATAAGCATTCTGTTTACCCTAGCCTTGTCTACTACTAGAGTATGGCCCAGGTGCCAAAAGCGGCCCTTTATCGGCCCCCAGAGCTTCAGCTAAACTGGTCCAATTGATCACTGGCATCATTTTTATGTTGTCACATCTTCTGAAACTGATGTAATTGTATTATCTTCCCAATTAAAGTATTAATTATAAGAAATATCCTGAAGGAAAATCTCCAAGCGTTCGCCCATCTCAACAGAGTTTAATTTGAACGCTCAGATGGAATGCTTTTTTTTTTTTTTTTTTTTCTACAAAGCTCCTGTCAGCCACTGAACGCATCGTGTAGATTCATTTACAGATAGGTTATCATCACAGAAGACGTCCACAGTCACAGCGATGGGACGGATAATACCGCTTTCCTGTCAATCAAACCAGATCATAACACACGATTATGTTAGAGCGATTTAAAATCAAAGTTAAAGTGCATAGGATGGGTTAGATTACATCAAAATATTTCAGATTCCCACAGTAAATCCTGCATGTTTTTTCTATATATACATGGTGTCCTTTACAATTTAAAACTTTAATTACAAAGGCAAGTGATAAGATATATTAATTAGATTTGTTCTGTTTTGAATCACACTGAGGTCTTCATGTATGTGACTTCCACAAACATTTCCAGACCTTTGGATAGGAAGGGATGGACCATTTCCTTGGCCACCACGTTTACCTGATATCACACCTCTGGATTTCTTTCTATGGGGCCATATTAAAGAAATCGTGTTGAACAAAGATACGGGACATTACTGAACTAATGCAAAAGATAACAGATGCGATTGGAATCACCGATAAGGCTCTGCTACAGCGAACATGGCAAGAAATCCAGTACCGTCTTGATGTGCTTCATGCAACTAACGGTGCCCATACAGAGGTGTGAAGCTGTGAAGGATTGTGTCAGAGTAAACGCATTAATGCCGGTCACTGACTAGTGGGTACAGAGCTGTAAGTATGGACAGCCACTTTTAAGGTAGTGGCCTCCTTAAGTAACTCCTGTAAGTACAAATCTAACTTTAATTAAGGAAGTAATAAATTTTTTTTTTTTAAATCATATGAATTTATTGTATTTATTTATTATTATTATTTTTTATTTATTATATTTTTATTTTTTTATTTTTTTTTAATTAGTCTCAAAATATGTCTGCACTTAGTTGCCATAGGTTGCTCAGCGTCAGCCATAAACAAAACAAAAAAACAAAAACTCTAGTATCCAAAGTAACTAAAACCGGGAGATGTATTTATTCATTTATTTATTTATTGCTTTATTGCTTTATTTATTTATTGATTTATTCATTAATTTATTTATTTATTTATTTAATTAGTAATTTTACTTATTTATTTATTTATTTGTGCTATTTATTTTATTTATTTATTTATTTTATTTCTTAAAATAAATATGACATTGAGCTTAATCATAAGGTTTTCATTCTGATATTCCACTGCACACAAACTTTCAATAGTAAGAACACTTTTGGATAGGACCAATCTCATCCCACAAAAGAAGAAAAAAAGGAGGAGGAGCTTATCACCGCTGCATAAAAAAAAAAACCCCCAAAAAAAAAAAACCTGTAAAAATTCCAAAATGAGAAACGCAGCAAGAAAACACAAAAGAACACAAACAAAAAAAAAGCAAAATAGGGCCATGGTTACACACTCATAATACGAGAGTTACCCCAAGGACAAAACAGACCAACACCACAAATGTAATGTAATATGTGAAAAAAAAAAAAAAAATTGGGGTGAAGGGGCGTAACAACTTTCTTATGCCTATGATACAGTTCTGAAGAAGTCGAACTGCAGATGGCGCTGTCGTCCTACTGCTCCAAGTAGAAAGCCCCAAAATCTGTTTAAATCAGCTGAGCAGACACAGCACAGCAACATGCGACACTCGAGAGGAAGGCGGCAGAGTGCAGCCAAAACTGTCAAGGTATGGAAAAAACAGAGGTCGGTGGAGTCGGTGCATAAGAGTCATTCCTTAACACGAACGTGATGTGATCTCATTTTTAAAAAAAAGAACCAAATCTTAACGCCAAACCAACATAAGAATGAGCACGGAAGTGAACCAGATGATACAAGTGAGAGATTCATGCACAAAAAACATATTCAGCATCACCATCATCATAATAAGTCTGTTTTTAAGTCGTTATTATGATGATTATGATGATTATTATTATTATTACAATGGTAGTGCAACTGCTTCACTCTGATTGTGCTTTATTTCAAAGGGTAAACACACTGTCACTCTCAGTTTGAACCATTTTAAATCAATCTTACACTTGGTCTGTGTTTGTAGATTTGACTTTAGATCAACTCACACTAAAACATTATCTACACTTACGTAGCTGGATCATATTTCACTCATGTTGGCTCTGCACAAACACACTTTGTACTTTTGACACAGTTTGTTCATGTTGGACGTTTGCATCTAAGAAATTGTCATGACGCCGTTTTATCAAGTAGAATCTACCCAAATACGTTGTGTGTGTGTCCACATCGTGTTGATTCTACAAACTCTTTATTTTCTTGTGTGTTTAGTGTAGATTCAGCTCAATCCAAACATGCTGCCCAAAAGAACATGAAATATTTGGACAAAGACACAAAATAAAATTGGTCTGTTCAACATAGAGATATTGCTTTGGCTTTCAGTGCAATGTTGGTGTTCAGCCAACATTTTTGTCTCAGAGTTCCATTATAAGCCATTCGTGAGGTCGGCAGAAGTGCAGATATGAGACTGACACACGTGTTTATGCCACATGCCTTTTTTGACAAAAAAAACCCCCAAAACTCTCATGTCCTATTCATGAGTTTCAGCTTCCTGTTATATGCTGTATTTGAGGAAATTTCCACATTCATTCAAAATACATAATTTTGTTTTAAATTGTTAATCACTATAGCAACATCCTTAAAAACTCATCATTTATAACTGGATTTAGTTGTGTCACAAAATGGTTTGATTTTTACATTAATTTCTTGACAGAGGGGTCCATTTCCTGCCCGTGTCCATTATCATAGCTTTCTCTGGAATGTTCCACTGCAGAGCATTAAGGTGAAATACTCCAGGTGAATAGGAACAAAACTGTAAATTTAGGCATGTCAGTTTGAAACGTCTTCTGTGGTTTACTCACATAAATGTAAGAAACGATGCATGCGAGATTTTTCATTAGGTAATGTTTTCATATAAAAAAGCTATTTATTGTGGAAAAAGCCCAAAATGGACCAAATTGGGACATGTGAATCTGAAGGACTTCTTGCCTTGCTGGGATGTTTCATTTAGTAACTTAGATGAGAACTAAATCTGACTAAAAATACATGTTTGTGTATTGTAGTCTGGGCCCTATTTGAACCCTCCTTATGGTTAGTTGTAAGAATCTGGGAAATGTTTTGCTCACACGCCTACGTCACCCATGCTTCCACAGGACAGTTCTCCAGAAATATATACAATAAATTAAAAAAAAAAAAAAAAAACATGATACAAAACTGTACACAGCAACTTGACAAACGTTTTTGGGATGTGCAGTAGTTTCATTAGTGGGATGCAGCTGATTGTGATGTGATAGCGCTCTGAAGGGGGAGTGACTTAGCGCAGGGTACAAAAAGAGAGGAGACTCAGAAAAATTATTTTAATGCTATACTATAAGTTTCCCAGAGGAACCATTTGATACTTTAAAGTGCCATCACACTGAGGTTGTTCTACATGTACACCTATGGCGGATTGTCCACCAGTTACCATGGTGATACAATGCACACACTAACAAACACTGTCAAACAAGCAGGAACTATGAAAACTGAGAGGGACTTGTATAACAGCACAAATCAGCTCACCTGTTGTAACTCCAACTAAGTCAGCTCTTTCTGTTCAGACCGTGTTCAAAAAGCAAAAGCCTCAGACAGAGCAGAGCCTACAGTTAGCTTCACACGCCCAGGGAATATTGATGACATCAGCTGCAAAGTATCAGTAACACCTCCATGAAACAAGCCCCACCAGAAAAGTGTCACAGTGCACCTTTAAGTTAAAAATATGTATGTTAAACCCACTCCACGAAGAAATACACCCCCAACTATCTCGAGCTGCTCTTGAAACCTACACACCAAAATACCAAAACATATTTTTCCAGACAGTTGGCACCGCGGTACTGAGCTTAAAACGTCAACATCCAGGAATGGAATCGAAGAAACAAAGGAAATCCATCTGGCTGGCAGCGCATAAAACATTTACAACAAAGAGACATGCGGATAAAAATACCGACGGAAACGGGAGGCTTTCCGAAGCGCGTATCTGGCAACCGGGGCTGACATTTTGAGGCTAGAGCACGTCCCACTGCGCTAGTCGAGGTGGCGCGCTGGAACAAAGCTAGCATGGGTGTCAAATATGCATCAGCGAACATGGGTGGGCGGTGCATTCATCTAAACAGGTTAAATCCCTTCTGGTGCAAGATACGAGCTGCACTGAGGAGCGTGGAGAACGGATCCGGCAGAGTGGCTTTGGTGATGCTAATTGTGAGCGTGACGTGCACTATTTGGGTCGCTAAACGGAACATGTGTAATCCGAGAGCTGTGGAAAGTTGGTGGAATCGGGGAATGCTTGCTTTTTCGCATTAGTAAACCAAACATACTGTATTTCCAAAGGTGGTAGTACTCAGTTTAATTTACTTGAGTAACTTTTTAAGTAAACTGTACTTTTGAGAGTACTTTTTTTTTGCAGCATTCTACCTCTACTTGAGTAATGGTTTTATTGAAGTAACAGTAAACTTACTTGAGTAAAAATTTTGGTTTCTCTTCCCTCTGTGAGTAAGTCTGCAAGTGACAAAGCTTTACGTCGACATATGAAATGATTTGAACTTTTGTGTTTCTTGCTCCTTCAGACATGATTTAGTTTGTCTCATTTTTGTGTTTGCCCTTTGAAAATACCAGGTTTTGTGCATTATTTAATATTTTATTTTTCAAATTATATTAACTTTAAATTATAAATCAGATTACGGTTACGTCCCAACAGTTACTCTTACTTTAAGTTACTTTTACTTCAATAGTAGTTTTCCCAAATTTTTTTTTTACTCTTAACTGAGTAATTTCTTGGACCACTACTTTATAATTAAGTATTATTTTGAAGTAACATTGCTCTTACTTACAATCTTTGGCAGTCCTAGTGTGAAAGTGGTTTGAGGGAGTGTTGGTGATGGTCGAACAGGCCGATGGTGCAGATTGACCGTCTCACTTCCCTCAGTCTGCCCCATGGCATCTGTGGCTACAATAGTATTTTACCACCACCAAGTATGGACTGAATGAAGAGTGTAGCATTTTGAGAGGCTTCGACAAACCTGTACAGTGCATTACAAGTGTAAGAAAGTTAAAACCATCCTTCGAAACATTCTCCACAGAGATAGTTACGTTTTATGCCATACTGTGGAACATTTCCATGGAAACGACCAGGAGGAGGTCCCTCTCCAGGCCAAATGAGAGTTAGGTTTGTGGAGATTCAAGTTTTTCAGGGCAATAAAAACAATTAAAATGTAAAAAACATGCTTTTACTTAGGCTTTGTTGGCTAAAAAGTTACATACTGTGTCTTTAAATATTTTAGATCAATATTGTGATGATCCAGGGGTGTTGTAGATTAAAACTATAGCACTTACATTACACTTTTGTTTTTCAGTAGCTTTCAGTCTGTGAAATTAAAGCTCAACTAACTTTTTTTTTTGCTTTTTAACTTTTTCTAATTGTATTTTGAAGCCTTTGTTGACTGAAACTGCTGCTTACGAGCCCTCTGCTACTTTCCAATAAGTGCTGTGCTGAGTCCAGAGGCCAAGTGTAACTCTATAAGTGCTTCTGATTGGACGAGATGACTGCAGCCTGTCCCAGAGGCTCATGGGAAATCCCTTACACCAACAGTTCATCAATCACACAGAGAGAAATGGAGGGAGAGAGAAAAGGAAGGGAGGGCAAGAGAGAGGGAGAGTGAGACAGATGGAGAGAGAGAGACAGAGGAGAGTGAAGGAGGGCGATAGAAGAGAGAGAGACGAGAGAAGGAGAGAGAAAGAAAGATAGAGAGCAGGAGAGAACTGTGCAGTATCAATACACTGCAAGAGAGGGAAAGAGAGAAGAGTGGGTGAGGAGAGATAAGTAGGAAGTGGGGGGAGAGAGAGGGAAAATATATTTGAAATAAACTAAAGGAGAAAAAAAGAGAGAGAGAGAACGAGACAGAAAGCAAATGAGAAAGAGGGGAATGTTGGAGTTGGAGGGATAGAAAAGGAGAGGAGGCAGGAGAGAGGAGAGAAAGAAGGAGATAGAGTGGCGGACAGGACAGGAGGCGAAAAGAGAAGGACAGAGAGAGAATGAAAGGGGGTGGAGGATGAGGGAGAGAGAGAGAAGGAGGGAGTGGGAGATAAAAAGACAGTGATAGAAAGGGAGAGACGAGAGAAAAGGTCAGACAGAGCCAGACAGGAGAGAGAGAACAGGAGAGAGAGAAGGAGAGGAAGGTACAGGAGAGAGTGGGGGAGAGAGGGGGAGAAAAAGAAGAGGGGACAGGTCACGTAGCATCTGCATGTCTATATATCCATTTTAAATGAATACAAAAATAAGCCTGTTCTCTTTTTGGAGCTAAACCTTTGCCTTTCAGCACCATGGACAGCTCCACACCGACAGCGGGGAGCATGTGTTTTCCCCTGAACTCTGACTCCAACACTGAGCTACTGGTATGAACAGTTGATGCTTGTTAATATTCCTTAATTATTCAATAAAACTGACTTATACCATACTGTATTATTCTTGTGTCTGCTGTACAGTTATAAAATACGACACCCGTGGATCATTATGTTATTTATGTTATGTATTTTAAATATTCATCTAAAATGTCTTAATAAAAGAAACAAGTCCGCTCATTAATTATTTTGTATTTATTTTTATTTTTATTTGTTTTTACAAACTATTGAGGAGCTGCCGAGTGGATAAATGGCTGCATTGTAGAATCTAATGTCAAAATCTCCAAGTATTGCTCCATCTTGGCCCAAAATTTGAGTTAATCAGAAATGCAGGTTGATAGTAGTAGGTAGTACAATGCAGGGGCGGCCCTAGCTTTCAGGGGGCCCTAAGCAGAATTTGTCTCTGGACCCCTAGACAGTGAATGTACCTGGGCTCAGCTATTGGTGACTTGCATTTGACAATATTATTATACTCTCATCTCTCATTTATATGACCAAAAGACTGAAATGTTTTAATATAACTTGTCAAACAGCCATTCAAAAGTACCTTGGCTGCCTCAGCGCACCTCGGGGGTGTGAACACATAGCTGCCCACACTTATGCTTGGTTCAAAAACAAATGTAGGCAGCAGATATTTTGCTACTATATATGTAAAAAAAAACAAAAAAAGCCAAATGTAATCTTTATACAGGGATATTTAGGCTGCTCTAAACACCTGAGCACTGTTTCCAGTATAACTTTACATATAATATTATTTTCAATATAAATGTATAAGCTCTTGGGGGACCTCTGGTGGCCTTGGGGCCCTAAGTCGGCTGGGCAGGGCCTGGTAAAATGCCTCAGCCAGTGAAACAGACGGTAGTGAAAAATCTGATTGGTCATCTTTTTCAGACTTTGCAATTTGTCTTTGGAATCTCCATCTTAATCCACAACAATAGGACCTGTTTAAATATGTGACATGTGAACACGGGCAAAATGTGGAAATCTACCATTTAAAATTGCAGTTAAAATAGTTGTGCCATTACTACTACAGCTGCTATTATTTGAACTAGTTATACGTCTTTATTTATACACAAGTAATGAGAGATCTTGTCAAATTAGAGAAAATGCATTGCGCAAACATTGGAACATAAATGGGGTGAGCAAAATAAACTGCATCGTGTTGTGCTGGTGAATGTTTTGAGCTAATGATAAAAAGTCAGAGAAGCAAAACAAAATCCATTGTGCTCATAATTAGTATGAAGTTCTGCAAACAAAAAAGAAATGTGCTGTTCTAACGAAGAAAAATAAGTCTGGAAAAACAAGAAAGTTGAAATGTGTGATCAAAATAATTTAAGTTAGAGCATCTGTAATTCATAACTTGAATGTGTTTGTGGTCTGTTCAACAAGAAAAAGTCCAAAAGTTTTTTTTTTTTTCTAATTGTAGTGTGTGGTTAATTGTATTGCATTAATATTTTTGTATGTCCATTTTCATAATTGTATATTTAACCAAAATATGGTTGGTAAATGTGTTGTAATGCAAATAAAATGTACTGTAATTAGACCTGTCACTATAATGGTAAATGGTCACATTTTTATATAGCGCTTTTCCACCTTCAAGGCACTTTACATCAAGGAACCACTCACCCAGTCACACACCAGTGTATGCAGACACTGGGGGAGGACATAAGACAGCATTCATCTGTGAGGGCTGGAATCGCACTGCCAACCTGCGGGTCAGTGGATCTAACTATTCAACCAATGATGTTTACGTAGAGAGCGGGATTTGAACCGCCAACCTTTGGATCAGTGGACAAACACTCAACCAACTGAGCTACTGTCGCCCTGCATCGACTTATCATTCAATATATATTAGTGGGAACAATAGTTTTTTTGGGGTCAATATGTATCGTTTCCACTACTTGGGTTATTTTTGACTATATGAGAAGATTTGAACTACATAAAGTTGAATGAATAACTTGGGTTATTGTGTCAGTGGCATAAATGAGTTTCAATATTATCGTTTATCGTCTATAGTTACTTCAGCAATATATCAAACTTAAAAATTTTTATCGTGACAGGCTTAGCATTAATGAACAAAAAATAAGTTCAACAGTGTCTTGAACACAATATAATTTAGTCATGATTAAAGAAATAATCCATAGAGACAAACCTCCTCCATTAAAGTTACACCTTTGCCTTAAATTCCACATTCACAGAGGTTGGTACAGTAGCCAAAAATAATGCTCAAGTAAGAGTAAAAAAGTATTTGAGAAAACTACAACTCAAGTAAGAGCAGTATCTGATGAGACAGACACAGAAATGAGGCAAACGAAATCATATCTGAAGGAGCGGTGCAAGAAACACAAATGTTCAGATCATTTCATATTGTCGACATAAAGCTTTTGTCACTTGAAGAGTTACTCACAGTGGGAAGACCGACATTTTTTGCTTGTGTGACGATGCGTTCACACCAGGGGGTCAGGGGTGTCGAGTTCACATGCAGAGTCTACTGTTACAGCCATAAAAAATATTACTCAAGTAGTACGCTGCTTAAAAAAGAGTTACTCGAGTACGTGTAACTGAGTACTTCCCCACCTCTGCACATTCATTAGCAGTGTACTGTTTACCTCTATGATTCCCTTCTCCCCTCCTCCATATGCAAATACCTCCTCCGTGTTCACAGACAGTACACAGGACATCATTAGCTTAAATACCAGAGTGATAAGAGCGGAGTCAAACCAGTGCGAACATAACCACCCGTCTGTGACATTCAGCCGGATCCGACAGCGGCTGATAACTGCATCTCATCTCTATGGTGATAGACATGTTTAATATCATACAGTGGATGATTCCAGGCAAGTACGAGACAAGAAGGTGCTGTATTTCAAAAAGCTATAACATATTTAGATCACCATGTTGCTAAAAAAAAATAAAAAATGCTATATTTGCCAAAAACGACATAGTCACTCCCCCTTTAGAGCGCTAATGGAACTGCTGAACATTGCATCAGGTTTGTGAAGTTGTAATGTATTATTTTCTATCATGCTGTTGTATTTTTTTTTTTTTTTTTTTAATGGCTGTGTGTAAGCATGGAGGACGTAGGCCATAATTAGGGTTTGAATAGGGCCTGAGAGATATGGCAAAAATACTCAAACATGCATGAATGACATATAAAATCTCTTTAGCCATTTGTCTGCATAATCCCTTCGTCGTCCAGGTATGATCCGTAAGTCCGCCATTCCTTTTCAAAGAGGGGATTGTCTTTCTCAACACAAAATGCCTCTTCAATTCCCCTCTTAAACCAGTTCTTTTCTCTGGCTAAGATCTGTACCTCACCATCTTCAAAGGAGTCATTAGCGGCTTTGAGATGGAGATGCACAGCAGATTGGGGTCCTGAGGTGCTCTTGATGACTGCGTTGGTACATTAAATAAGTCATTCAGGAGAGCAGAACCAACAAGAAGAGAGAAAAAAAAAAAGATTCTCAAAGACAGAGTAGGCTAGCTATCGTCTGTCAGTGCAATTACCAGCTCACAGCCGCTTATGTTGACAATAAGCAGTTGTCACAAGATAATAAAACACGTGTATCCGAGCTGTCCTCTCTCTCCTCAGCAGCTGCTCGTCTGTTGATGTCAGGAAAACAGATGTGTCCACAAACGTCTCTGTTCCAAAGTGCCAGTCCCGAGTGGAAATGCCTGAGAGAGGATGTGTAAAAGCTATACTTGATTTCAACACCTTTACCTTGTATCTTTGGACACGGGTCACATTTAGGACATTTAAAATCAAAAGTTCACATGCGGTTTCTTTTAAGTGGGACTAAATAGATGAACTCCTCCCACAACCACATTTCGAATAGAGGTGGAGGAGGGGCGGGGTTTGGACTGATGTGATTGGTGTAACAGGTATCCACATTTCAAACTCCGCCCCTGCAGCCAGGTGTGTGCAACCAAAAAAAAACACCTGGCTGTAATCAGGGCAGTTCTACGTACTGTCATGTAGTACTTGAAATTGCACTTGGCCACTGCAGGCAGCACACACTCGTTTTTTAACCAGAAAGCTGCGTACAACTCTAGTTTGTACTAAAATTCTAACCGTCGACAGGCTATTAAAATACCATATGCACAGTTCAGAAGGAAAAAAGTTGACAATTTTTAGGTGTAAATGCCATTGTAATGTGGCTAAAAGGCAAAAAAAAAGTGGTTTAGTCCTTTAACTGCACGTTTAAAATGGGACCTCCACATATCGAATTTGAACACTCATCTCAGTCCTTCATATGAACACATTGATTTTGCTCCTTCCCTTGTGTCCTGTGTCTGTCAATGCATACTTTAAGAGCCTCAGAGTGGCTTCTGAAGTGCACTCCACTCTCCTCTGACACCTCGTCCCCCCTTCTTCCATCCTCTTTCTCTCTTGTTTCTTCCTTTCCGCTCTCCACCTCTTTCCTCTCCTCTCTCTCCCTCTACTGTTCGCTCTCACCTCACTCCTCTCTCGCCTTTTTCCCTCTCAGCTCCCTCTGCCAATTCTCATTTCCCTTTTTTGAGGACCTCCATTTCTCCTTCTCTTTCTTCTTTCTGCTCTCCCTCTCTTTCCCCTCCACTTCCACCTCTCTCCCTCTCTTATGCACACTCCCCCTCTCCTCTCCTCTCCTCTCCTCTCCGGTCTCCCCCCCACTTCCTGCTCCACTCCCCCTTTTTCCCTTTCCTATGCACTCTCTCCTTTCCTCTCTCCCTCCTTTCCTTCCTTCTTTCCCTCCTTCTGCTCTCTCTCTCACTCTCTTCGTCTCCCCTCCTCTCTCCTTTTCTCTAAATGCCGCTGTCCCCCTTTTCCCCCCTCCCTGTTCTATGCACTCTTCCCTTCTCTCCTTTCCGCTCTCCCCCTCTCCTCTCATCTTTCCTTTCCGTTCTTCCCCACTTCCTGCTCTACTCCCCCTTTTTCCCTCTCCTATGCACTCTCTCCTTCTCTCTCTCCCTCCTTCTTTCCATCCTTCTGCTCTCTCTCACTCTCTCCATCTCCCCTCCTCTTTCCTCTTCTCTCCATTCCGCTGTCCCCCTGCCTCCTTCTTCTATGCACTCTCGCCTTCTCTCCTTTCCGCTCTCCCCTCCACTCCCCCTTGCTCCCTTTCCTATGCACTCTCTCCCTCCTTCCTCTCCAATCTCCTCGCTCTTCCTCTCCCCTCTTCTCTTCTCTCCTCACCCTCTCTAACTCTCCCCTCCTCTCATCTCATCTCTCCATCTCTCCCCTCCTCCCTCAGAGCAGTGAGAAAAACCACAGTCCAGTCTGCAATGGCACTGACACAAATGTGAGTCACCCAAGGGTGCTCTGAGTCGCTCCCACCCTCACGCACACATGTCCACATCATGACGAGGAAGTATGTAAGAGAAAAAAAAGGAGACGGAGGGAGAGAGAGAAATGAGCGACAGAACAGAAAGATCTCGTAAAGAGAGAGAATGAGAGAGCAATGTAGAAAGAATGAAGAGAGAGAAGCAGATGGAAAAATACCAAGAGACAGAGATAAAGATAGAGAGATAATTACAGAAAACATTTAGAATGGACGGAGAGAGGGAAGGAGAGAAAGAGGGAGGGATGGAGAGATTGTAACAGGCAAAGACAAAAGGGTAGATGGAGATAGACGAGAGAAATACAGGGAGAAGTTTGGAGAAAGTAATGGAGAGGAAGGGCGGAGGGAGGGATAATGGAGAGATAGCAACGGACAGAGAGAGAAAGAGAGAGAGAGGGGGATGAAATGAGAGGATGATGTAGAAAGAAGAAGAGAGTGGGACAGATGGAGAGATAGCAACAGGTAGAGACACACAAGTGAGAGACAGATGTACAGATAGAAGAGAAATACAGAAAAGTTTAGAGACAGAGGGATGAGAGGGAGAAGGACAGGTGTAGAGAGGGAAGGATGGAGGGATGGGTATAGAAAAAGGGATAGATGGATAGATGGATAGATAGATAGATAGATAGATAGATAGATAGATAGATAGATAGATAGATAGATAGATAGATAGATAGATAGATAGATAGATAGATAGATAGATAGATAGATAGATAGATAGATAGATAGATAGATAGATAGATAGATAGATAGATAGATAGATGGATTGACAGATGAGACACAGCTAGAGTGAGGAGAAAGATGGAGAGATAGTGACAGGAAGGGACAAAAGGGAGAGATATTGATAGAGATAGAAGTGGGAAATACAGTAAAAAAGAGAAAGAGTGATGGGAGAAAGAAGGATAGAAAAGAGAGGGAGAGAGGGATGAGAGAGGCAAAGATGGAGAGAGGGAGGGAGAGAGAGAATGTGTGTGAGAGTGAGTCATATGAAAGAGGAGAAAAGGAGGTCCCAGGGGCAATGGGCCTCACCTTGAAAGAATACCCAGAGCTGTGTCACGCAATGTCACTGTCAGCTCCACTCACATCACACAGTGCAGCTGAGTGACCACCGGCCCCGTAAACCACCGGCCCCTGAACAGAAACGCCACGTTTCCATTGGGTCGCAGTGAGTCCAGTCCGTTTTGGAGGTCCGAAGCGGGTTCTGGGGGTAACTTCTTCCAAAATGATCTAGTTTTACTTCGGCAACTGAGAGCAAAGAGATGATTGGACACGAAACGATCAGGGACAAGAGTTTTGTGCTCAGGCTGATGTGCACTGAGGAGGTAATATTAATAATAATTCATCTTAATTAGAGTACAAGGTTTACAAAGTGCTGTACACTCATCATAGAATAATAATATAAAAGCATAAAAAAAATGATCTACAGTGAGGAAGCAGACAAAAAGAGACCAGGGATCATTTAAAAGAATAATTCAAATAGGATTTAATAAATAAATAAATAAAATTAAATAAAGAATAAAGTAAAAAAAAAAAAAAAAAAAAAAAATTGAAAAAAAAAAAAAAAAAACAAAACAAAGGCCAAAAAAAAAAAAAAAAAAAAAAACAGGAACCAAGAAGAGTCCTTCACCCTTTGTCCAGAACCTCAACCTTGGAAGAAATGTCTTCCCCTGGAGTCTGGACACTGGTGGTGGTCAGCAGAGGGCCAGGAGACGAGCTAAGATAGCAGAAGGGGGGAGGATGATGGGGCAGAGGTGGAGTGTGCCAAACTGGATCACTGATGAGTAGCTGGGAAGAGGGTTTTAAATGTGGGGGACTGTGTACTGATTGGTTGTCATCAACAGTGAACATTTCATCCAAACTGCAGGGACATTATTTATACTTTGTAGTGACATCAAAGTGAAAGTGAACTGAAAAAAAAAACTAATTCTAGCTAGCTCGTGACTGTCATTTTATATTAGAGAGACTTTTTTTTAAGTGTTTAATCATCTCACCTGTTGTAGTTCCAACCAAGTCAGCTCTTTCTGGACAAATTGTGTAAAATAAAGCTCAGATTAAGTCCAACTTGAGTAACAGAGCTTTTAACAAAGTACTGCTTTCAGTTAGCTTCACACCCCGAGGAAATGTTGATGACAAAGTATGACTAAGATGACAGCTGCAAAGTATCATTATGCGCAATAAACACATTTTTCTGGTGGCTGTGTCTGCTATATAGTTACAGAATTTATGACACCCGTGATGTTAAATTTCAGTATTCATATAAAACGACTTGATAAAAGAAGGAAGTCTGCTGATGTCCATGTTAAAAACTGCAGTGTCTTCACAACAAAGACCCATGGAGCGACACATCATGCTACTAAACCATGGATTTTATTTTTATTTGTACCAAAATGACCATGCAACACTGCCGAATCCTACTCATATCACCAATTAAGAAAATAAAATTGGAGAATGAAGTAAGTACAGAGCCGTGGGCGTGCACCAGCGGCTGCGAAAACGGGAGTTGATCAGCAATATGGCATCTTGAAAAAAAGAGAATGAAGATTGCTCAGACATGCACGAATTATTCCAAATACAACTTGTTGGATGGGTGAATAAATGGTGAGGGGAAAGGACTATAACATGAATAAAAGCTCTGAAAAGTCTGCTTTAATAATGCTCATGTCATTTTTTTTATTACTCTAGTCATAAATACTGTGCAACTGAGAAAGGTTTGGGTCATTGTTAACATTATGGTTGCTAGGTAACCCTAACATCTGCAAATACTGGCAACGACAGCATGATATCAGCTGAAAAATATGTCAGTTATTCTTCTTTCAAGTTGGAATACTAACAGTTCTACCAAAATGTCTTTAGCAGTTGGAGTTAGTTATAAAAAAAAAACACACAAAAAAAACAACCTAGCAGACGATGCGTTCAGGGTCACACCGTGAGTATAGGACATGTATAATTGAGCTGCTCCGTGAAGCATGGCCACAACCGTTTCCGCCGCTCACCCGCTACACCGCAAAATTTTAAAATATTTACCAGAGAATGAAACAGCAGACGAAGAGAAAAAGCATAATTAGGTTTGAGAGTAAAAAACGACTGTGAATGTGGTTTGGAAAATATGAAGATCGGAGTCGTTTGATGATGGTTTAATCGCAGAGGAGTGGAGGGGTCTCTGCTGTTAAATACTTGATGTCTGCAGATATGATGACAGGACATATGACACAGAAGTGCTCTCAGGCGCAGCACTAAGTCACTAAATGTTAATGAAGGAGTGAATGAAATCGCATGCAACACTAGAACGCATTCATCATATAAAGCGCTTTTCCAGACGCTCAAAGTCGCTTTACAATTTTGTGCATTATTCATTCACTCCGCAGTCGGTGGTGGTAAAGTATTATTGTAGCCTCAACTGCCCTGGGCCAGACTGATGGAAGCAAGGCTGCCAATCTGCACCAACGGCCCCTCCGACCACCATCAACACTCACGCACCACACTCATACTGCGCACTAGAGCTGTTTGTAGGTTTAAGCAGACATAAGCCTACAAAGATGAACCGCATCTGAGCAGAAATTGGTACTTTTGGTAATGTACTGAAGATTCATACTCTACATTTGACCCGTCCTTCAATGCCAATGGGGCAACCTGTCAGGAGCACATCTTGGGCTAGCTTTCGTCAAGGATTTTTGCTTATATGGGTCCCAGGTACAGGCAGAACATGCAAACTCCACACAATAAAAGCCCCACCTGGCCTGGAAATCAAACTCGGGACCTTCTTTCTGTGAAGCATGCAGTCACTAAATGCTTAAATCAGGGTTCCCCAAACTGTTTTTTCAATACAGTGGATAATTCAGACGGTGCATTTAACATAGTTTTGACTTCATACTTTAAATAAGTCTTGAAATATTAATATTAGGTCTGTATGACACTGCAATGTGATGTTATTTAGGTTATATTGGTAGAATTACTCAAATTTGTGAAAAAAAACTTTTGATCAACTGGGCCACTGAAGTGACGCAAAGTGAAGAGGCAGATGGAAAGTAATTCTGCAGTTTTGAACTGTAAATCAACATATATATATTTTTTTGTTTTAGATTAATATTGAAATCTTAAAAGTCAAATCCAAATTATGATCCATAGGTACCATAAATTATAACTACATACTAGAGAAAGCACAATATGTCTCTTTTTAATCTTTCAACAAATATAAGTGTAATACATTTGTACATTTATTTAGGTGTGTATTTACTGACAATGGCTCAAGGAACTGTATGAGGCCTGCACTCTGATTCGTTTAAAACGTTACTAAAAACTGTACCGTACTAGTGAAAGCTCAGAAGCTCCAAAAAATAAGTTGCAGAGTTTGCACTAGCCTCAACGGGATTGTCCATCATGTCCAATATTTATGTAAGAATTAAGAATAAATCCACATTACACTTGTTATCAGTAAAAGATATATTTGATTTGAACATGTTAACCTCAAATCTGAAGACACAGACTGGCCATGTTTCTGTAACTTGAAGTCAAAATCTTATATACCTCTGCTGAAAACCGCAGCACTACCGTAAAGCCACATCGCTGAGCAGTATTAGCAGGGCCTCGAGGCAGGGGGCTGTGAGTGAGTCCGCTCACCTCCACTGCCTGTGTCCTGGCGATGCATTCAGGAGGTGTACAACTCTGAAGCACTCACAGCTGTGGGTGTGTGGGCGGACCAGCTATAGCCCAGTCTGACACTCCAAAACGGCCAGACAACTCTCCGAAGTCTGCTGCACTTTGAACATGTCCTGGAACCAATGAGGAGTGCCACTGCTGTAATGGAGTCTGACTCACACATATGGTGGAAGTACTCGCCGAAGGTGTGGGCTAGAGAACTGGGATGGGTTGAAGATGTTTTTGTATGCACTTGGAGAATACTACTTTGAATGAAATCAAATGCTATAGTGTCTTTTTTCACCTCTACTAAGAGCACAATAACAGTACTGGTTGGACTTGAGATCAACTGAGATGGAACTGGGATGCCGCACTATTGGTTCCAAAGTAATCTTTTCTTATGAGCAACAATATCTGATTTAGGCTAATTTTAAGAGCTTTTACTTACAGTGAAGCGGTGTTTTGGACACCTTCTCCAATCTACTGTCTTAACTATCTTTATATTAGGCCAGTGGTTCCCAACCTACAAGTGGGCTCCAAGTTGACTCTTGTGAGCTTTAAGAAATATTAGAATATTCTCAGCTTTTCAAGAACATACATGGAGTTGTGTTTTGTTTCATTCACACGTGTTTGAGTTTATTTATAGTCTGTCTATGTCTCCAAAGCTCAGAATGCAAGTTAACAGCTACCTTTTACTTTTTGTTCAGCGGGGATTGGTAATTCCAGGACTCAAAATATCCACATGATTCTAGTGAAGGTGTATGGAGTTTAAAAACACAGTGGAGCACCGTCTTTATTACTACATGAAGTCATAAGGTGGAGCAGAGTATTTTCTGCTTGAGAGAAATACTCAAAAGCCTAAATATGCAGGCTTTGTGTGTAAAAAAAATGTTTGATTTTGATGAGGAAACAACATAATAACATAGATCAGTAAATAGCGCAGTATGGGCCCTTTGAAGAGCCTTTGTAGCTAAAATTGGATGAGTGTTTGTTGTCCACTCCTCTATACACTGTACACGCAAAAAATCATACCTGTGAATACAAGGACTTGTAAGAGCTTGGAAATAGTTAGATAGTTTAAAATAGGTTTGAAAATTAGGCACCTTTAGGGACCATACAAATTCAATGTTGTACAATCAAAACTGTTAAACTACATGATCTAGTTCAATTACAAGCTACAAGCAGCGCAAATCATGTTTAAAGCAAGTAAAAACTTATTACCACCCAATCTTCCAAATATATTTAGGTGCAGACAAGGGGTCTATAGAGAGGATTTAATCAACCCCTAACACGGACCTGTGTATTGGTATGGGGAGCTCAACTGTAGAACCGTTTAAAGGGAGCTTTAAAGGCTTGCCCAGGCATTCATTACTTTCAAGCACCATTCAGACATGAGGTATTCAACCGCTATAGGTTGGAAGAAGAGAAATAATTGCGTTTGTGGTGAGCAGTATTGCAATGCTGTACTTAAAGCAGACCTATTGTGCAAAACTTCACCCATGTTATAGTTGTTTCCCCTCACAAAGTTGTATTTGGAGGGATAGCTTCTTTTCAAGATGCTATATTGCTGATTAACCGCTTTCAGAGTCTTCGGTGTATGCCCACTTATCTGTACTTACTTCGTTATCCAATTTAAATTTTTTTCTTAATCAGTGATACACATCAAAACCTTTTCTCCTTGACGGTTAAGTTGCATTATATGTTAAAGACGCTTGTTCGAAATAAACAGACAATGTTGTGACACCCACTAAATTCTATGACCATCTTGCTCTCATTCCAAACTATTCATTATACAGGACCTGGCCATTCATATTTTACCATTCATTTCTTGGTGCATACTGTACCATGCTTTAAAAGGCCTGAACCACTCTGACATTTGTAATCGCCCCCTCTCTCCACACATCCCCACTCCACGGTATCACAGGAGAATTAGCCTCAACACTTTAAGCCCATTCTCCTCCGAGGTCCTGGCTCTGCGTTTCTCCATCTCCTCTCGATTCCTCCACACTTTTCCTCTCAGCTCTTTCAGAAATATGTTTCAACGCCCCGAGCAAGTCGATGCCATAAAGCCACATTTCTAAGATCACATTTGCTGCAGAGAGAAAGTCAGGTTTTCTTGGAGAGCGAAGAAAAGAAAAAAAAAAAAAAAAAAAAGATGGCGTACAATGTGAAAGGGAAGTTACCCAGAGAGCATTTGAAGTCCTGCCAAGGTGCTTACGCAGAGGAACACTCACTTCTGGCAGTCTGCCTGTAGTAAGGAATATTATGCAGCAATTCAATTTGTGTAGTTCTGAGAAGGTTAATTTGGTCAAATGAAGTGAAAAATCTAACCAGACAACAAAATGTTCTTCCTACTTCCAGTCAATCAACCAGTCGTAGCCTGTTACCTTTACCTTTCGACTAATCACCTCTCACGGTTTTCTCATAGATGCAGCCTCCTCAGCCTCTCCATCTCCACCAATGCCAAGATGTCTCTCTACCTGCCCTTTCACTAAACTATTCATCACACCCACAAACTGTATGTGGACACGGACTTAAAGACACCAAACTGTTCAGGTCCTGCCAATTGAAGTCAATCGATGATAGCAGTTATAGTGGCTAATTAGCAATCACCTATGTTACGACGCTAGGCCTCAAGTTCCTTTAAATGTTTGTATTTGTACACTATGTTTCGTGTAGGTGTCCCCGAATTTGTCTACCTTTCCCTATAATCCTGCCTGTTGGAGCCCTTGGAGGGGATTGGAGGATTGTTTTCCAAGCCTGGCCGATCCTGGGGCCCACCTTCAGCCACCTCCAACCCACCTAAGAAGATTCGGGGACACCTGTTTGGGGGCTGTCCTGGAGTGGCCAGTATGCAAATTTGTGTGTGGACAAGTCACTACAGGGACGGGCTTTGTGCTGTGCGAGACACTTGGTCGTCAGTACTGACTCTGTTCGTCAAGATTTTGTTTTTTTTTTACTGTACTGTGTTTTTGTTTTATTTAGTTCATTTTGTTTTGTTCTTGCAAGGTCCCATCAGTTTATATACGTTTTAGTCCCTTTTTGTTTAGTTTACCCTTACCATTCCTGTAAATTAAATTACTTCTTACTTTACCATTTTCCATCTAGGTTTTCTTTCTTTACTTCCCTGTTCCCACATGAGTCGTAACAACTAGCAGGCTAACTATGTCCACTTATTCTGAGAGTATGATCAGTCTGAGACAAGTTAACTTCCTATTTTCTTTTAATCAGTGATGTGACGTTGGTGAACGAGTCGGATCTATTGAGCGGTTACTTAAAGTGAACAGTTGGAACTGGATCTCATTTTTGAAAAGAGCCGGATGTTTTTCTTTCGAATTTCTATGCATTTTTATACTGATTAACGCTGAATTAACACAATAATCAGCACAGAAGCAGAGCAGAGCAGCACAGAAGCTAATTGGCATCATAATAACAGTTGTTTTTTAATGATTATTATAGCAGTGCAACATTTTATTTAGAAGCATATGCATCATTTCAGTGGGTAAACTAAACACATTCCCATTGTCAGTTTGAACCATTTTATACAGATCTTAGTCATGGTCATTTCTCTCATGTGGCCTTCTGTCATAAAATAGATATAAAAAGAGTCAGTCTGTGAGTGGCTCTTTGACATGAATGAATCCAAAAGAGTCAGATCCTATGAAAAGTCCCATCTCTACTGAGTGGCCTGCCAGGTTTGTCAGGCTGACTATAAATAGATCTCACTAATAAGTTCTCAGACTAAAAACACATAAACTGAATACAAGATGAATGTTACAAAAGCAGTTTCTGAGTCAGCACTTGTTTTTTTTTCTAACATCTTCTCTACAGATGTTATTCAAACAGAAAGACAGTCAATATCATTTTAGAAGAACAGGTTTATTCAGAAAAATTAAAACTAGAACCAGTAAAAAAAACGTCATTGTATTTCTGTACGAGAGGTCAGTGTGTGGAACAACCTTAAGGATAAATTAAAAAGCTCCTGCACAATAAAAGCATTTAAAAAGCAGTATAAAACGTCACTTTTCGAAAATTACAGGACTCTGGAATAATCTATGTGAACTGTCGTGGTTTGTAGTTTTTTGGGGGTTTTTTTTCTTCATTTACAGTATGCTGCAAAACTGATTTTTGCCGCCATCTTTTGAATTTCTATGTGTTACTAAAATGGGTGAGGCATTATAAGTACATTTTACTTCAGCCTAAACCCTTTCGGTCATGATGTAAATGTTGAATAATGTTTGATAAATGCTGAATAATGTTTGATTTTTTTATGTAATGACTGGATAAAATATCTAATTGTAAATAATAATCATACTTCATCCTCAATGAAAAGCCAATGGATCATGGATATAACACATTTTGCTTATACTAGTCGTTGGAACGAGTACATATTGAAACCATGAACATTTCTCTTATACTGAAGCGCCATCACATACAAAGCCAGAATATTTGACTTTTATTTGACAAAACTAGACTCAAGCAGTGATGCAGAAGAATGATTCATGGACTGCAGATGTGAACAGCAGCTGGCACCAGGACATGACATGATGAGATTTTGGTTTCCCATCCACAATCCAGTTCAGATGTTAAAAAAGAGTACAAATTTGTCATGTTATGATAGTTTTGAGTTCACTTGCTCTGCTTGCTGTCTACTATTAACCTGTCCCCCGCCAGCGTAGCACTCCGAAGTGAGTCACCGCACTGGATTCAACATTCCACACCCCCGTGACCCCCCATGGTCAGAGCACACACTCGTGTCCTTGGCGCCCGCACCCTCCTCCCTCGCTGTTTACCGCGACTTGGAAAAGCAACGATATAAAAGATGAAAGGCCTCGCTTATTTCAAGAAGTTGGTGACTTAAATCTCTCCTGAGTGAGTTCATGTGTGTTGGACATTTTAACTCGCAGCTGAAGGTGTAAAACAGCTGTAGTCTGTAGAGACGCTCCACCTGACGCCTCGTTATCTCCCTCCCTCGTGCTTTCACATGTAATAATGCCAAGCTCGTATTAACCATATGGAAGTTTAGAGGGTGGTTCTTAGTAAATATGAATGAAATATAAATGTGTTGTGGTCTTCGTACCTGCATGTTCGTGAATTAGGCGCAACTCTCATTTTAGAAGACATTCGGCTGCTTAAGAACGCATTGTGAATCTGGCAGAGTTCTCGTAGCATCTTCTTAAAGTGGAAGTTATGAACATATTTTGAGAAATCGTTCATGAATGAGGCTCAGTGACCTTTATGCTAGTTTTTTTTGTTTTGTTTTAAATGGATAGACTCATAGATACCAGAGTAAACATTTGAATTAAACAACAGAATTAAAACCATTAAAGTTCTTACCTTTCCAACGTACTGCGGCTCAGGTCCCATGTGCTCCTCCAGAACGTAGAACTGGTTCCAAAACCCATCCCCTCTTGGGCTTGTGAGGTTCTTTACTATCCAAATCCTCAATTTTGGTCAGGTTCCTGTCTGCTCTTGTCTGGGACCTATCCTCAGCTTTGGAGATCTTTGCGTCCACGTTAGGAACGGCCAACGATGAAGACTTGAGTTTTGAATGATTTTTGATCATTGTTGGAGAACTAAGACTAGACGTACCATTTTTTGACGACAACTTATTTCTCGATTCTATAGGAGAACCAGTTTTTGATTTCGATCTGCTTGGTAAAGATTTCTTGGTCCCGTTATTTCTTTGCTGCCTCAAGCTAGCTACATATTTGTCTAATGGTTGCAATTTGAGTCTTGAGTTTAAACTTTGGGGATCCTGCAATATGTCTTGGGGCCTACGATATTCAATGGATTCCAATCGACTTTCCGTACTAGTCCTGCTCCAAGGATTGCGTCGAGACTTGGAGGTCATTTGTTGAGATCTTTGGTCAGCTGAAGAACCAGAGATGGGACCAGATGGTTTGGAATCAGCCTGGATCCCATAACCAGTCTGGGGGATGGAACATAGGAAGACCAGCACAGGACCAAGAACGCAAAACCCAACTTTCATTGTAAAATCCACTCTCACCTCCACTTTGCCATGCCACTCAATGAAAAAAATACCTCCAAGAAAGATTTGAAATTCCAAATGGTTGCAGCCAAAACGCCCAAAAATTCAAAATAATGAGTTTCTTTCATTTCCGTCAAACATGATTGGAATAAACAACGGTATAATCCTGTTCAAGAAGGTTGTCCAGTCGTCAAAATCCAACATGGCTTAGAAGAATTCTAGGAAACATTGAAAGTATAGGAAAATGGCATCTCTGGTTGGAGTTGTCCCAAATCCATCAGAAAATGTTGTTATTAGGGAATAAGGAGGAAGATTGGGTTCCATCCAAATCACTGGATGATACCTGGAAGACAAAATTGTAAATAATTATTGTAGTAAAAATGTCAAGTCATAAGTTAAAATAAACATTCACAATTACTATGTTAATAGTCCTGGCCATGGATAATATCTAATCTTTTTTTTTTTTTTTTTTTAATTGAGAATGGTCCAACCTGGAGGTTTGTTTTACAAAATGAGATAAAAAAAGGTCAAAATGAGGTCAAAACTAACACTTTTTCCTATTCTATACAAAGGTCTGAATCCTTGTTTCAGTGGACAAACCTCTCATTCAATTTTTTTTTTTTTTTATATCTATTACTTTATACATTTTATATACACACAGAAAACAGCAAATATATGATGCAAGATATATAAAATTATGTAGCAAAAAAAAAAAAACAAAAAAAAAAAAAAATAGGTTAAATAACTCAACAAAACTTTCTTTTTTTTTTTTTTTTTTTTCCACATTTTATATTCAAATACTCATAGTAGCCACCCTTTGCTTTGTCCACAGTTCTGCAAACCCTTGGCCTTCTCTCAGTGAGCTTCATGATGAAGTCTGCAGAAATGGTTTTCACTTCACAGTTGTGCCTTGTCAGGGTCAAGAAATGCCAGGTGTACAAAGCAGTGATCAAAGCAAAGCGTGCCTGTTTTAGAAAATCTTTTTTCAGAAAAAGTTTTGAGTTACTCTGAGTTTATTTTATGTTAATTACATTGCACATGTGTTCATTCAGTTTTGATGCCTTTAGGGAGAATCGACAATGTAAAGAAAAAAAACATAAATGAAAAAGTGCGTCCAAACTTTTGACTGGTCGTGTACACTATATTATCTGTCAAGAGGGTGACAGAAACATAAGCCTTTTAGCAGCTACTTAGCAACAGGGCTGTCGTCAGTATGCTTTTGTGTTTATAGAGAACACTATTTCAGAAATGTGATGGAGGAAAGGATTGTTATTGGACCTAAAGGCTTTGAGCTTTCTCGATTATGTAACAGTCAGAGGCTTTCAGAGAAGTACTACCTCATAAACAATAAAATACAACTCCAGGTTTGTCTTTGATAAGAGAATAATGGTCTAAAGCTCAAAATAGTCAATGAAAGGAGAGAACTATGTAATCTTAACAGTTTTGCAGTGGTCCAAACTTAAAATAACGAATTTCTTTCATCCTAATTCATTTGTGAGGCCAAAGCAGAGTTCTGGCGTCAGACCACTGCAAATAACAACTAGTTTACTTCCTGGTTTATGGCCCATAGAAACATTTTATAGTAAAATCTACACAGTGGTCTCATTTTGACCCAAAGAGCTGATTTTACAATGTATCTACTGGAGCAAGTGGCGCAAGACAAATGTTATTTAATAGCATAAAACAACTCAGATACAGTCGTGTAAAGTCATGCTCCATTTTTGTACGTAAAAAGATCGCTGTGTTCCAAGCTTAGTACTTTCTTTAGTCACACCCCCAGGGAATGTTGATGGCATCAGCTGCAAAGTATCAATTGACCAAAAGGGTAGTAATAGACCAACAAGAAAATCAAACATAGAGGAGGCAAGAAAATTTGGTGAGAGAAGAATTTATTTGTTTTCCAGCTGATTCTAGTCAGTTTAGCCTCTATTATCGAGCGGTGTTCACTAATGTCCCCAGCAGTTAGCACATGTACACTGCTTGCTAAGATTCTATGCGTATCCATATGTGTCGTAAATGAGCCTTAAAAATGGGATATTTTATTTTGATGAGGTATTAACTGTCACTTTCGTTTTTGACACCGTGCATGTCCCCTCCATGTTAAGTCGCTCCCCCCTTTCGATCGCTATCACATCAGCACGCATCCTGCTAATGACGCTACTCCACATCGCATCGGGTTTGTCAAGTTGCTGTGTACAGTTTTGTATCGTGCTTTTGTATATTTATGGAGACTTGTTGCGTGGGAGCGAGGATGACTTAGCTTGTGGGCGGAGCATTGCACAGAATCTTACAGCTAACCATAAGGAGGCTAATCGCTAAAATACTCAAACATGCATGGATGACATCTAAAGCCTCTTGAGACATGTGTTTGATGAGAGGACAGTGTTATAACATGGTAGAAAGCTAAAAAGACAAAACGTGAGCTTGCATAACACTCCCTCTTTAACAGCTGCGACTGGTCATCAATAAAACTCTAGACTGTTCCCGCTTTCAAAAAGAAAGTGGGATGGCCTCATATTTCACTCCTTCTAGGCCCACTCCAGTAATTCTGCTTTCTCTGGGACTGTCACTCTACAAGATTTATACATGAAGTTTGCAAATCATAAAAAAAGTGTTGTACAACTTGTTTCCACTGATTCCTCCAGCTATTTCACTTTTTCTAGAGAAATTGCATCATACTGCCACAAACTTAACTTTAGAATATCTGTCTTCTAACTCTTAAATCCTGAAATATGTCTGTCAGGCTGAGCAAATATTTAGTTGTATTATACTTCCGTACCTTGCAAACAATATGAGTATTCGAATGCCTGTTTAATTAAAATAGCAAACGTAAAAACATCCCGTAAATTAAACTCACTCACTCCGACGAATACAGACGCAGAGTTTGCAGGTTAATCCCGGCTTTATGAGTATGGATTTGTAATATGAGAAAGGATTAAGGCACTTTTAAATAGTGCACCTTTTGTTGAAGTGGTACCACTAAACGCATAATTACAGTAGTGGGGCTGTTTAAAGCTTAGTCTGGGCCTTATGTAAAATGCTGTTTGGGGGCCTCTTTTTGACAAACTAAGGCATTCGTCATATTTAAAGATGCACAATTAATACAACATTGGTAATCCATTTAATGCAATTTTATATTGATTTACTGTGCAAAAACACAAGCAACAGCACAGAAGTAGACCGTAGAAAGGAGAGAGTAGAGGGGGAGGAGTCTAAAGGAGAGAAAAGTGAAAGGGGGAGTAGGAGGACTAAAGGGAAGAGGGTCTGGATGGAAGCGAAAGGGGGAAAAGTGAAGGGGAGAGGAAAGGGGAGGAGTAGGGGGCAGGAGGGAGCGGGGTCTGGAGGACTAAAAAAAGGGAAAGGGAGAGTGAACGGAGGACTAAATGGAATAATGAAGGGGCAGAGGAAGGGCCTGGGTCTGGAGGACTAAAGGGGAGAGTGAGGGGGGGGAGGAGGGAGGGGCAGGGGGGGCTGGGTCTGGAGGACTAAAAAAGAGAGTGAGAAGGGAGGAGGGGAGGGCAATGACGGACTAAAGGGAATAGTGAGGGGGCAGGAGGAGGGAGTGGAGTCTGGAGGACAAGGGAAGAGGGAGTGAGTGACATCTGGAGGACTAAAAAAGAGAGTAAGAAGAGAGAGTATAAAGGAAAAGGGAGAGGAGGGGGCAGGAGGGTATATCTGGACTAAAAGGAAAAAAGAAGGGGGGAAAAAGGGGAAAAGTGAATGGGGGGCGGGGTTTGGAGGACTAAGAGAGTGAGGGTGGAGGAGGTGCGGGATCTAGAGGACTATTTAAAAATGTGCAATTAATATACAATTGGTAAACCATTTATTACATTTTTATACTGATTTACTCTGAACCAACACTACAATCAGCACAGAAGCATAGAGGCGACGCAAGTGAGAGCTTTGTGCACAAAAGACATACTTGGCAACTTTTTGTCCTGTTGACAGATTTGAATTTGTATTTTACTGTGGCTCAAAACTGGACGACTGAGGGATTTCACAGACGTAAACGCCCTCCCACTCTCAGTTTTAACCACTTTAAACACATTTAAGCCTTGGTCGTTTCTCTCTGTGATTCGTCTGTAGATAAAATTAGTTCTTACGCTGGCTGTCAAATAAATAAAAATGAATAAAAGAGCCAGTGTTTTGAACCGCTCTTTAAAGTGAACGGATCCAAAAGAACCAGATCCCGGGAAGGAGCTGAAAGTCCCATCACTTGACTGATGCCATGTGTCTGACTAATTATGAACATGAAGGAACTGCATACATCTACCGTAAAAATCTAGATGCAAATGTGAAAGAGAAAGGGGGCGGTTATTATTCGAACATGTCTGCAACTGTTTCCTTTATCTTGAGACTTGTGCCATTGTGTTTCCCTCCGCAGAAACAGCCTCACCCACTCTCCGGCACATAGAACAGTAGCAGATCAGAGTGGCATGGCACTGGGGCTGGAGGCGTGGACGGTCTCCTGCTGAGAACTACATGTCCTCACACTGAGCCGCTCTAAACCCACTGCAAACAAAGGAAGGGAGGAAGGGAATCTGACGACGACGACTACTACAACTACTACTGCTACCACTATATCGGACTGGGTTAGGTAAAAGTATCTTAAACTGGGATTAAACGTCTCTCAACCACACTTCAAAATCAGACAGAGCTGGTAAACTGGGCAGTATCTGGAGGAGTAAAGGGGAGAGTGAGGGGGAAGGAGGAGCAGCATCTGGAGGACTAAGGAAGAGAGTGATGAGGGAGGAGGAGGTGGAGTCTGGAGGAGTAAAGGGGAGAGTCAGGGGGGAGGAAGGACGGGGTGTGGCTGACCATAAGATGAGAGTGAGGGGACAGGGGATGACAGGGACTGGAGCATTAAAGGGGAGAGTGAGGGGGCAGGACGTGGCGGGGTGTGGAGGACTAAAGGGGAGAGTGAGGGGGCAGGACGTGGCGGGGTTTGGAGGACTAAAAGGGAGAAGGAGGGGGCATGATGGAGCGGCGTTTGGATAACTAAAGAGGAGAGTGAGGGAGGAGGAGGTGGCGGGGTCTGGAGGACTAAAGGTGAGAGCGAAAGGGGAAGAAGGGCAGGGTCTGGAGGAATAAAGAAGAGAGTTAGCGAGAGGAGGAGCGTGGTCTGGAGGAACATTGTTTGTATTCACATAGATGACTTTTCAGGCGTATGCACAGCTTTACAACAGTTTTTTTTTGTTTTTTTTTTCAAATAGATAAGCAATGCAGGGTGGGCCCTTGTGCAGCCAATCCACTCCAAACTCTTCTGGGCTTGCAGTTAACAAAATATTTTATAATTACATGCAAATTAGTTTATGGGGGGAAAAAAATAAAATATAACTAAAGCTACACTTTTACTAATCAAACTAAAAAAAAAACCATTCATATCATGTAGTATGTACCACCATTCCTGAATGTACCACTCCTAAATCTTCTCCAGATTTGTTCTGATCACACCAGCGCTCCAAAAAGCAATTATGTTTTACACTCAATTACACAGCGTTATTCCCCAGTGCACTCACAGAGGGCTAAACTGGCAAAATTGTATTCACAGAAATCATGACCAACAGCTTTGTTTGTTGTTACAGTTGTAAGTCTGTCACAATAATTATTATATCGACATATCGTTCAATACGTGATACATGATAGATGGAACAATAGGGGACTAGTTGGGAGCTTTTTGTTATTTTCCTGTTGTACGATTAGATTTGAGCTGTAGACGGTTGAATAAATAACTACTTTGACTCATTATAGGTAAAAATGAATCACTAAAGTGTTTCATTCTGCTGTCTATTTATTTTTAACTATATTTTTGGGGGATAATTCTGCTTTAGGGTTATTGCATCAGTGGATAGTGGATTGGATTAGTTAAAAAATGCCATACTTCAAAATTTCTGCACTGTATCCTAGTGTTTTGTCTTAAAAACGTGAAGAAAACATAACTAGTTCATTTTTAAAGGTTTGCAGTGGTTCAAAGTCATTCCGAGCATCCTAATTATTCACCATGATGAGTTTATAAGCACTTTTCACAACTCACAGAGACCAAAGTGAAGTTTTGCCATGACATTAAAGCTACCAACACCTAATAATACCAATAAAACGCTTTATAATTATACGCAGACAGTACACAGTGGACTTATTTGACCTTAAGAGCTGCTTATATAATATATCTGTACAGGGGGTAAGATAAAGTTTGCATAAATACATAAAGACAATGGAGCACAGGACTTATAAATGTACAATACCGATGCTAAGATGTCCAAAGTAGTTTCTAAAGCCTGAATACTATTATATTTAGCAGCCTAAGTGATGTACAGTAAACTTACACTTTCTTATTCATCAAAATGCAATGACAGATGCTAATTAGAGTCACTGGAAGCAGGTGAACCAAATTTTCTCCCATCACTAAAAACAAACTTACACTTTTCTATTGAGTATGCAAATTATTCATCATACCCTCCTCCTCGGCGCTCACATACATTTTAATGCACCAATCTTCCATTCCAAACTTTCAAAACTCTCTCTTTTCCAAACGCAGACAGCCACACGCAGCAATGAGCCCCATTCATTCCCTCTCGTCAACATTCAAGTCAGCGCGGCCTTCCTCTGCGAGCTCCCCTCCAATTAGCATCATAATTAGCAACGCTGCATGCTAATCCTCGGCTAATTGGTTGGGATAGATCTGGAGACAGTCAGACGGTAGCGTGCGGAGAGTCCTTGGAAGGCAGAGTCTTTGATCAATGCCGACTGTTTTCCTAGGCACAGCTGGCGGTGTGGAATAAACATCGGAACGCAGCGGTGAAATTCATCGTATTCCTAGTTCAAAACATAACCCGTGTTTTTATTGCCAAAGGGGTGCAGGTGGGTATCTATACGGCAGCAGGAGTAATCGCAATAGAATCAAAGTGAATGGATTCGATTTGTAAATGCTGCGATTTTTTGAAGTACTGTCATTTAATTTCATCCACAAACAACAAAAACATCTGTGCCAACTAAGCGTGTCATGATAACACATATTGAAGCACGATAAATTGTTACAGAGATATACTGCGGTAAACGAACTCGCTTGTCTCCATGGAGATGTTATTGCTGTGCCTGGAATGTTCCACCGTATGGCATTTAACTATTTTGTACCTATTCAATTACAGAGGTTACAAAATAAGACCTTGTACATCATATATTGGTGTTGGAAAGCACCCTCAGCTTTCCACAAATCTACCTGTAACTTGGCGTGGTGGAGCTATACCTGCTCGTCTCCATGGCGACAGATATATTTAATGCCTTACTGTAATAGCAATAACATCTCCGTAAAGACAAGCAAATGGCAGATCCTCCATCAGAAATGTTACATGTAGCATCTTTGAAACACAACTGTAATAAGTTTGTATGTGTATAATGAGGAACGTATGGTTACCAGCTCATAAGTGACAATGGCATAAAACTTCTTGATTCTAATTACTTGATGTATAATGAGGAAAGTGAAGTACGACATAATTACTAGTTCAAAAGAAGTTTTTAAAAAATCCATGTAGGTCATAAAAAGTGCAACTGACCTGTCTATTTGAGCAAAATTAGTCTTGGCCCAGTATTATTGCATAAGCAGCTCTTGAGGTCTAAATACATATGCTGTGTACTGTCTGCATCTAATTATCAATCATTTTACATGTCCGAGTATCAGGAAGTGGGCTGTTAGCATGCTAGTTGTTGCCAGGATTACAGTGACAGCAAAAATCTGCTGTGGTCACTGAAAGTTGGGAAACACCCTTATAAATTTCACTGCGAACCTTTTAAAATTAATTAGTTAACTTTTTCACGTTCTACACACTTCGAGAGTCAGCTCCCTAGGGCGGTGTTCCGGGCATGTCCCACTGGGAGGAGGCCCTGGGGATGACCCAGGACACGCTGGAGGGACTATGGGTGAGGGAAGTCTGGGAGTTCCTGCTTAGACTGTTGCCCCCTCGACCTAGCCCCGGATAAGCAAAAGAAAATGGATGGATGGTTGGATATTCTGCAAAATAGACTTTTTTGAGTTTTGAATCATTTTATAGTCATTTCCCTTCTCATTTACTTCTTTAACTGTGATTCATGTATGTCACGTCATGAGTAGTGTTTATAAATCCCATATTCAAGAAGTCATTGCTCCTATCAACCCCTGTTTTCACCACCTCCAGTACATGCCTACTGCTCTGTACTCACTTCACTCTTCAGTTTTAGTTTCTTAATTGGTGATACGCGTAGGATTCGGCAGTGTAGCATAGTCATTTTGTTACAAATGAAAAACAAATATAAAAATACACTGTTCGCTAGCGGGATCTGCAGTTTTCAATAGAAGGCTGACTTTGCCATAAGCGTCATTACTCGACTTTGACCTGTATTTGTGAATAACCCATGAACTTAAAGCTATCCGATCTCATTACTTCAAATTATATCCATGAACCTGAAATTAAACTTGCGCATAGTGGTAGTACGGACCATGGAATGCCAACTAGATTCATATTAACGATATGAAAACACCTCCTCACCACTGTAATGGGAATCGTATCTGACGCACTAGCAGCCATTAAAAAGCGCGCTGGCATAAAGAATTTAGCTTGTGCGCAGTGCTAAGGAGTATGTGATATAATAAGCCTGCAGACAGCAGAGTGTGATCCAAGGCTACAGGGGAGCCAGTCATACCAGCTCCAAGTGTTTTTGAATACAGGTACATCTAAGCACAAAGAAGTGAGGTGTGGTGTGTGGGAAAAAAATGAGATGAACATTTAACATTTACTTGCACATGGCAGTACAGTGAACCCACCAATGGAATGTTCCACACTATACCAATAAACTTTTCTATTCCTTTTTTTTAATTGTTATATTAAAATACTAAGGGAAGGATGGAGTGTGAGATTGACAGGTGGATCGGTGCAGAGTCTGCAGTGATGCGGTCACTGTATCAGACCATTGTGGTAAAGAAGGAGCTGAGGCTGAAGGCAAAGCTCTCGATTTACGGTCAATCTACACTCCTACCCTCACCTATGGTCATGAGCTTTGGGTAATGACCGAAAGGACAAGATCGCAGATACAAGTGGTCAAAATGATTTCCTCCGCAGGGTGGCTGGGAGCTCCAGTAGAGATAGGGCGAGGAGCTCAGTCACACGGGAGGAGCTCAGAGTAGAGCTGCTGCCCTTCTATGTCGAAGGGAGCCAGTTGAGGTGGCTCGGGCACCTATCCCAGATGCCTCCTGGACGCCTCGCTAGGGAGGTGTTGCGGGCACGTCCCACCAAAGGGGGGCCTTGGGGCCTCCGCGACCCGGCTCCGGCGACCCGGCTCCGGATATAGCTGAAGAAAATAGTTGGATGGATTAAAATAATATTAGTAGGATATTATTATAACAAGAACACTGAGACAAGAGGGATGTGCTACAATAGCCTGTTCTGAGTGTGTGTGTTTATGCGAAATACTTTTGGATTTACTTTGGCTTTGACTCATAAGGACAGTATGAGTGAGTTTTGGACCAAGAGAACTGGACCAGAGGTAAGATTCGTGTTTTCGGTTTACTTTGGGATGGACCCTCATTAAACAGATCATTGTATCTGAACATAATATGAACTCAGCCTTTGTTTTGTAGAAAAATAACACTTTTTTTTAAACAATGTATAGCACAGCTGTACTTACTCATAAACAGCTTGGTAACTTACACATTTGCTGATTTACTCCCTGAATTGTCCATGTGGAGTTTTAGGGGTGTTGCATTTCAATGAATGGGTGTCCCTGCAGTGTGGTGCTTTTAATCAGTAGGGAATCAAATAAGCTACTAAGAAATGGAACAACAGCAATGCCAAACTCCGCTATCTTACAGTAAAAGTTCATTAAACCTCTCAAATCTGTTTGCGTACACATATTCCTTTCACCTTCTGTCAGGCTTTAGTGTCCCTGTGTGCTGTGGAGTTTGTGTTTTGCTGTGTGACTCTGGAGGTGAGCGTGGGGGTTTTGGGGACGCTCTTCAGGTGCTTACAGCGGGAGCTGGGCTACAGGGCTGGCTGTGCTGCGGCGTAATAACATGTTCACTATGGGCTGCTCCAACTCTAAACTCACACACATTGATGAAATACTTTGGACTTATAGACGCGAGGATAGACTTTTAATAGAGCGGACTGTTTTCAGATGGGCCCAAGCAGCTCAGTCACACACTTTGAAATACAGAAAAGAACAGATTACATTATATTTTCTTGTGATTTGTGTTGTTTATAGTCAATATTTGTGCATTATTTAAAAACTAATATCCCCAAGCTATCTCAAATTTTAATGTTAAATATTTTTTTTACAAATTTGCATGATTATTAGGGGGAAGGTGTTGTCCCACTGCCCATTATGGACCAGTCGCCACTGCCTGTAGGACTAAAGGGGAGAGAGACAGGGAAGAGGAGTGGGGGTCTGAACATTTAAGGGACATTGTAATTGGTCTAACAGGTATCCACACTGCAAACACCTGGCTGTAATCAGGGAAGCTTTGTGTGATGTCACATAGTACTTCAAATTATAGTGGCTACTGGAGGCAGCACACACTATTTTTGACTGTTTTTGAACACAAAGCTGCAAATTGCAAAGTCTGCAAAATACAATTTCCAAAAAAAAAAGGACTAGGAACATTAGACAGTGCTATTAAAACACCATATACACAGTTAAGTTGTGAAAAGATGGATTTAGTGTTTAGTTCCACTTTAAAATTCATTGTATTTTGTCTTCCAAATACTTTCCAAAGTTACTGTAAAAATCCATTGATTCACTGATACCTGTCCACAGGTGTTTTGGTGATCAGATGTGCTGTAAACACAACAAATATCTGATGTAACTATTGGATTATCTTATTATTCTAGTTACATCAGAGTTTTCTGGCTATGTAAATGTACTCACTGTTGTTACTCCAATGCCTAATGCACTGAGAGCAGTGAATTGTCTTTGTGCATTGCTTTCAAGGACTCTCTGCGGCGGTGGGAAATGTGAGGCTGCAGGCAGATGGAGCAAAGTGATGCTATGAAAGACTTGTCTCTTTTGGCCAAAAACAGACGTCAATATTTGAGAGCAGATGGAGCGGACAGGAGGATCTAAGCACATGTCTAAACAACAGGACGATTCGAGATGGCTGCTGAAATATGGACAGAATGTAAAGAAACCCAAACTCAGGGAGCAGAGGTGCAGGTGCTGCACACTATATCAAGCTCTCAAAATGATTTGCAACTTATTGACACTATATTAACATTAGTTTAATGATGTACTGTGTAAATTGCTTTTGCCTGGTATGTTCTATAGTATGGCATTATACTTACCAATATTACATTTACTTAATTACAGGTGTTTCGATAGCTAAAAAACTACCCTGAAAAACATGTATTCTTACTGTAAGCTGGGTCACTTCTCCATAGCTCTCACCTGTAAATCGGTCAGACAACGTCATATGCTTTTTTCCATAGAGATAAGTTTCCATAATGACAAGGTTTAAATCCGTCAACTGGACAAATCGTTGTGGGAGTGAAGATGTTTCGCTGCTCATCCAAGCCGCTTCTTCAGTTTTGGTCAGATTTCTGTCTTATACAGCGAGACGTCTACACTCCTACAACGATTTGTCCAGTTGACACATTTGAATTTCATCTTTTGCTATGGATCAGACCTGGACGACTGAGGGATTACACAGACATCTTCTCAAGAACAACGGGCTTACCATCGTCAAACTAGTAAAAAAGCTAGAAAATATTGCCAATTGATAAGGCAATGTCCACCAGTAATCTGACCAGAACTCAAGAAGTGGCTTGGATGAACAGCAAAACATCTTCACTCCCACAACGATTTGTCCAGTTGACAGATTTAAACTTCGTCTTTTGCAGACCTGGACGACTGAGGGATTACACAGACTTAATTCCATAATGTGGGAGTTTCCAGGTAAAGCAATGCTGACACAACAATGTACCTCTACCTGGAAAGTTACATAGTACACCTTTAAATGTACACACTGAACTTCATACTAAAAGTTCACAAGGTTAAGGTACTGCTGCTGCTACTTTTTACTTCCATTGCTTGTACTTCAACTAAATATTTACACTGTATTTCACAGCCAGTTTTACCATGACTGCCTCTATTGCTACAACAATTACTACTTTTATTACTTCTACAGGCACAAAAGCTGATATGCCCAACTGAGAAAGTATTTATAATGTATTTCACATTGTATTTCTTGTGTGTCCAATAAGACTACTACTACAAGGATAACAACAATAACTACTACTACTACGACTACCACTCCTACTATTGCTACTACTACTACAACTACTGCTACTGCTGCAACTACTGTATGTGTGTAAGGGTATCTATGACTTAAGGGTAAGTCGTTAAAGTTTTGAAGTTGTATTTTTGACTCATATAAACACATTCTCTAACCTCCTGCACTCTCCACCGCAGCAGCAGAACTATCAGTCTCTTCACCTCCACCTCCTCCCTCTCCCCTATCACTCTGCATGGAGGTGGTTGTCATTCACGGCACCTATCCCCGCAGTCCCACAGTCCCAACACAGATGGAGCTGTGGAGCAGAGCAGATGGGAGCCTCCATTAGACCTCCACTGGACTGTGACATGAGCAGCATCAGCACTGAGCTCAGAGCTGGGGCCAGACAGGTGCACACAGAGACCACGTGTGCACAGGACTGGCTTTTATACTGGAGTGGAGCTGTGTTAAGGCGGGACACTGCAGTGAATAGGAAAATACCTTAAAGTGCATTTGACACATACTGCTTTTTTTCACCGTATTATTTATGTTTGAGGCTTGTAAAAAAAAAAAAAAAAAAAAAAAAAAAAGTGGATTTCACTACTGAGGCTCCATCCAAGCTGATATCTTAAAAATCCTTGATCGGACATCCATACTTAATAATAAATAATGGAAATAATGGCTATCTTCACTAGACATCCAATAGACAATAGACAGCTTGTTTCTACAGGTGCACTCCAAAACTGGAAACTAGGAGTTTGAGCGCCATCTACTGGCAGTAGGGGCAATTACTATTAACAAGTCCAAGTAAACTAACTTACTTTCCAACTACCAACTTATCAACACTAACAGAAACGTGCAGTTGCAACGAACACAATTTGATGGCAAAAATGTTCAGAATTTGATTGATGAACTTAAAAACAGCACAGGAGACCCCTGGACTTTTGCCAGTGATGCCACAAAACTAGGAAATTCAAAATCACATGTTTTGATGGGTCTTAGAGGGAGGGAACTTACTAAACAGCGACTCATCAAACAAGCATGAAAATAGCAAAATAAAACTGTAGGGATGTTTTTGACGAGGGAGCAATGTTATAACATGATTAAAAGCTCAAAAAAGTACATTTTAAGAGGTGTTTTTCAGACTCTGGGTCATACACATGTTTAATAATGCCACACACCCACCTTTCAAAATGAAAAACACTGTAAATAAAAATGTGCTGCCTGCAGCAGAAAATCTGTTGTGCAGTTCTAAACAGGAAATCAATGGACCCGTCTCCATTATTATTAAGTTCTTTTACATCAATATTACGGTTTACAATGAACAAAATGTGAAATAATGATCTGCATATGTGAAATAACGAATAACTTAAATCTGAGCTATAAACCATGACATAGCATATATTTTTTATGTGAATTGCCGTTGCCATTCATATGTGATCAAACTTTGTCTAGCATGGGCTAACCAAGCATTCGCAAACTCCATTTCCATGTTTTTCTACCTAGAATGACCTGTCTCTTATGTCTATGATTCATATACAACAGGAAATTAAAACCATTATATACATTTTTAGGGTGATGCAGATCTAGTTTCACAGTAGGGCATAGTCCTTTAGTCAATAATCGATTAATCTTGTTCATTAGATGTCACAGTCTGTTGTGCAGTTGTTATATTATAACTAATATTGTGTCTGTTTTTGGAGGTGACTCGGCTGCACTAGGGCCCAGCACATCCAGCTGTCTATAAAAGAGACCCGCCCCCTATGTCCTGTCGCTCCTCTGGCTCGACTCCAGCTGGATAGGCCATCAGCCGATCGCCACAACTTTAGCACTTCAGCACAATTTGCACAAATTAATTGTAAGTAATTGAGCAAACTCTCCAGCGGAGAGCTTAAATCTTTTGAAGTCGTGTCTGCCACCTTTCTTTGTTGCGGTGACATGAGCCAGGCCTTAACGTAGATTATAAGGATTTATGTGGGACAACAGCAGACAGGAGAAGTGAGTGAGTTAGCTGAAGATTTTATTTTTATGTAAACAGGCAGATTAAAGGACCTATATTACGTAATATTCTGATCTGTGTTATAAAATTGTTTCCTTATCCAAAAACATAAATAGAGTTGTGTTTTAGTTGATTTACGCATGTTTAACACACGCCTTGCGCTAACTACTACTACGTCACAAGATGGAACAGAGCATTTTGAGCTTTGGGGATGTAGACAGACTAATAAACCAGGGTTACGCAATCATGTGTGAATGAAACAAAACTCAACTCCAGGTATGGTTTGAGGATGTAACAGTATGGCTAAAACTTCACAAGAATCAATTTATCTTTATCTCAGTGTGTCGTTTTCTCGTACTTTTTTGCATAAATAGTTGCAAAAAACCTGGAGTTGCTGTCTTGTGAGCGCAGTTTGGGTCAGAAACATAGAAACGTAATAGTTTTGAGAGCTTTTGCCACGCCCCCTTTTTAGCCAACAAATCAATCGGCATGTCTTTAGTCGACCTCAGCCATACTTTTTTCTTTAGTGCTTTTTTGCCTGACTTTCCCAGATAATGTGAGGTGAAAAACAATAGACACGAGCAACGCTTAAGTTGTAAATGCGCAGCTAGTTTGGATCAATGTTCCAGAGTGCAGCTGCGTTTACAGCGGCAGGAGACATTACTACAACACATAGAGAATCTAATTTAGAAATGTGAAATTTGCACAAACCTAAAATGGCAAAATGTAATTAAAGTCGCATATACTCCATAATACTCCATCATACACCAAACAGGAAAACATACTGCACTGTTACTCTTTTTTTTACCATAATCCATAATAAATAAGTTACATTTTCTGCATTCCAGCCATCCTAATTATTCACCACAATGAGTTTATAAGCGCTTTTCACAACTTTCAGAGTCCAAAGCAGAGTCTGGAAGTAGCATGCTGACCACACACTTCCTGATTCTCGGACTATAATACGCTTTATAGTTATTTTGACATCAAGAGCTGCTTATACAATGTATCTGTACTGGGGCAAGACACATTTGGCTCAAAAACATGGTGCAGATCCTTTAATGGTCCATTATTAGAAACTTTAATTAGGCAAAGAAGAAAAAAAAAAAAGATAACTGATTTACTATATGCGAGGCAAATTATGAAAAAAAAACAAACTATTTTTTGTCACGTTCATGTAAAATAATAAAATTCTTACTGCTATGCATGTGTAATATAGCATGGAATTCCCAATAATAAATAATAAATAAAATTAAATATCTGTGTTCTAATAGACTACTATGAAAATGTCCAAAATATAACTTCAGAAAATTTCCAAAATGCATTCATGGCAGCCCACAACAGTCAACGATTCCTCTATAAAATATCAAATATAGCACAATAAACCAAATGGATAATGTTATGATATGTACAAAATGACCCCTTTAATCTACCCGGATACCGCATAGCAACAACATGAAACGACACTTCTTATTACAATAACATTACATTCCACTAACTCATATTGCATTCTCCTATTGCCTCCTGTGCCGAGTTGCCTGGCACATTGCTCTAGCTCTTACCCAATGCAGACTTTGCCTCAGCCAGTAGCATCTGCAACCGAACGGAGACTCAAAACCAGCTCAAAATGAAAAACAGTCATTTAAAAAAATCACAAAAATAAATCATGTTACCTTAAAGCGGTTTTCCAATGCCTCTCACTCCCTATGCACGGCGAATGCCTGCGTTTGCCCGCTCCGATCCGGCTGTGTGTAGTCGTCTCCTCTCTCCCTCTCCCTCTCTCTCCGTCTCTCTCCTCTCCTCCGCTGCTCTGTTCACTGGATAGATGCATGTGCTGACTTCCACACCTCCCTCCTCCTCCCCTCTGCTACACGCTGGCTGCTGCAGTGGCTGGGAAGTGCCTGGTTTATGCATGAAAAGCGGAGGGTCGGTGGTGTATCCAGATATGATGAAGATGCTGATGAAGATGAGATAAATATAGAGAGGTTTGTGCGGTCAGGAGCTGTTGAGGTAATAGAAGCGCAAAGAGTGTCGGTTGCATTCAATAGCTGATCTAATCACGAGTAATTTGACAGTGACGTATGGTCTGTAAATAAGATGTATCACCTCCAGCTATGTAGTGTACAGAGCAATAGTATAATATGTAAATACTGTAATACAATATGAGCAGGTGGGTAGTAATCAGTTACCTGCAGTTACATTTACTTGAGTAACTTATTTAAAGAGACACATAACGTATTTGGATCACTATGTTACCTTTTATTGTTTTGAAAGCTGAAAACAACATATTAAAATGTTTAATTAGTTTCAGTTTCGTTTTTGACATTCTGAGTTTCCTGCCTTTTTGCTCTTTCTGCTAAACCACTCCCCCTTCAGAGCGCTATCACAACACAATCAGAGGCGTCCCACTAAAAACTACGGGAGTGTATTGTACTGTGCATTGTCTTGCATAATACTCCTTCTTTATGAAATTGTACTAGTTCAGTTTGTCTGATTAGGTCGTCTGATAGGAACAGCCAAAACTGTCATACTATGAAAAAAATATAGGTCTGTTAATAATAAACCATATAGCAATTGTCCTATATTATACTATTGTCTATAGTGTGTGTAAATGTGACCAAACAGTGCTTTCTTTATGGTGACACTTATCTGTCTCACTGGTTATGTGGGATTCTTTTCAATGCAGAATTTGAGAAAAGTTCCTCTGATAAAATTTCATATAAAGTAGATTGATTTGTGAAATGTAACAACAACCATATAGAACGTATTTGCTATAAGCCTTATGCAAAATAACACAACCTGAATAGTCATGGCAGCACCGACAGCAACCTCTGAAATAGGGTGAATCATGTTTTTCTTTTTTTCTACCTTTTTACTTGTACTGAAGTAAATATTATTTAGAAGTCACTTTAATCTTACTCTTACATGAAGCACTTGATGTTCAAACACTAACCCGATGGAGGGCACTTTGATCCGTGGTCGGTGATGGTTGGAGGGGCTGATCACAGACAGCAGCTGTAGCCTGTTTGTCAGTCTGTCCCAGGGCAGCTGTGGCTATAGAAGCTTCTTACCGTCACTGAGTTTGACGTGAATGAATCTTATCTTGATTAATGACAGTGTAACTCTTTGACACAAGTTCAACACCACAAGGACAACTGGATATTTGGGGAGAAATCATGCTCACACAACATTTTGTCATCATCACTTGAACTGCTGAGTATTATTTTCAAATACTGGCACTGTCTGGCAATGTTTTAATCATTCTACTTTTTCCAGCACTCGATCTCATCTGATCTTAGAAGCTAGGACAGGATAAGTGTGACCGGTGGCGTTGTGTTCCGAGGTGCAAAGGAGCCACAGGACACAGCTGGAACTTTTGGAGACAGTCACCTTTAATCTCTCTTCCCAAAACTGATTCGCAAAGGGCAACATCCCTGTTTCACAAAACTATACAACATGTGTGTGAACATGTGCCTCAATTTGGTCCAGCCCACACTACACAGAGCTAAGATAATTACAGGACAGGACACTTTAACATTGGGATACCGATAGACGACTAGCCTCTTCCCAATACTGATTCGCAAAGGGAAGAGGCGGGAGTCAAACCCCGAATTTATACCAGGGGCAAGGCGAAGGACACACGAAGAAGAAAGAAAAACATAGAAGAAGCGGCTGGAGGACAGGGCACATAAAACCAAACACCAGGCATGAACAAAACCGCAATAAACAAAAGCACCATTTTGTGTAATTATACATTTATATGAGCCTGGTTAGTACTTGGATGAGATACTGCAGGAGATACCAGGTGCCACAGTGGTGCAGCAGTGGGACTTGTGCAAACTGCTGTTGTGTCCTGAGGTTGGTGATGGAGCAGATTGGCAGCCTCACTTCGGTCAGTCTACCCCAGGGCATCTGTGACTAGTAGTACCTCCACCAAGATTTGTACAGTTGGAGTATATGTTTTATTTAGAGACAAATATATTCATGTTTTTTGTCTTTCTCTGCGTCAATCATGTAGAACTAAGTTATTTGTGGTTTAGTGCCATATTTATATAACTGATATAGTCCTGGTTTAGATGTGGTGGTCCTTTGAAACCAAATATTATCGTAGGTGGTACTTGGTGCGAAACATAACTGCGCTATGTAAATCCAAGTCATTATTATTGCAGTGACTTGTGTGAAGTAAACTCTTTGTGAAGGTTGTTCAATACTGTTTTCTCCTGCCTCGGTTGCATTGACAAATTGGCATTGTTTCCTTTTGGATGAATCTTGTTTGACTTGAATGAAAAATGTTTGTCCCAGAAATGGCTGGAAGCGCATTGATAGAAGAGAGCATTTCCCAAAGAGCCAAGCTTGTGTCTGTGCCTCTGTTGAGTCGCTGCCAGTCGCCACGGAAACCAGCACATATTAGTGACATTGAGACTGACATGTGCCGCCCCAGAGCCCTCTTTAAACACAGCCCCACTCACAATGAGAAGTGAAGTCCACAAAACTCACAGGAACAGGGTCGGTGCACACAACTCACGGTAACAGGGTCAGTCAACACAACTCACAATAAAACTGTCAGTCGACACAACTCACAATAAAAGGGTCAGTCCCCCATAACTCACAGGAAGAGGCTCCGTCCACACAACGCAAAGTAACAGGGTCAGTCCACGCAACTGACAATAAAAGGATCAGTCCACACGACTCACAAGAAGAGGCTCAGTCCACATAACTCACAATACACGACTCACAGTAACAGGTTGAGTCCTCACAGCTCACAATGACAGGGTCAATCCACACAACGCACAATAAAAGGATCAGTTCACACAGCTGAACCAGAGTGCTTCTCACAACTCACATTTCCAGGCAGAGTTTTTTCATTATATTCCAACAAACAGCCTTTTGTTATATCTCAATACACTCTCAGATGCAGGGCAGGGACCTATATAACTATCATTATTTTTGTAACAGCTCCTTTTGCTGAAATAATAATAATCCGACAATCACCATTCACTCACTCACACATTACTTTCATACTAGGCACGGTGAGTTAAGTGTCTTGGCAGAACTTCTGAGTGGGAATCGATCTTTCAACCTTCAGGACCACTGCTCTAACCTCTGAGCCACTGTCATCCAGAACGTCACCCGATATGTTGAGCCCGTGTTTGTAGCTGTAGCTGCAGAAAAGCACAGATGAAACAGAGTGGCTCGTTAATACATGCGCTTAATACATCTTACTAAATGATAACAGTAAGACACACAACACAGTGACTGACGTGTACCATTTCCACACACTACTCCATCTCTCCACCTGTCTTTGCTCTGCTCTCCTCCTTCCATTTTGTCACCATAACATCACACAGACATGTCCACAAAAGAGCTACAGCCTTGTAATACTCACTCACTCCACAATGAGGCCTTTTATTGTGAAAAAAAGAAAATACTTAAAAAAGATAATTAATAAATAAGACTGCTCACAAGGTCCACCCAAAACCTCCCCTCTCTCTCCTCTCCTGTGAAGGTGATTTAAGGTGAGTTTTATAAATGCAACCTCATGAAAGCGTGGCTAGCTACAGTTAGGCACCGGACTGTGGGTTATGTGCGCTAATAGGCTGAGAGATTCAATATGGCCGCCGAACAGAGGGCCTTTCATCTTCTCAGCGGAGCAGGGCGCGGCTGCTCTTTGGGGCTATTTCAACTGTCTGCACAAAAAATGTACTCCAGTCTGAAGAGCGTGTTGAGAAGGATTAAAACCAGACCATGTAGACATGAGTTTTTGGACGATGAAGAATAGAGACAAGAGACTGCATTCATGTGACCTCGAAAAGTTGGATATAACTAAGTAATCTTCCCAAAATCAGAGGGCTCATGAGACGGTGAAATTCCCGTTTTTTCTGCTCATTCGCGTTTTTCCGTGTCGGAGGTGGATCTTCCAAGTTTCCAAGGTCACATGAATGCAGCTTAACACCAACTTTTTTGATCCATGAGGGAAATTATTTGGACACAATTACTCAAAAATAATTACATGGTTCATCATCTGCTTGTTGTGCTACACTGTGCTACTGTTTGCCTTGAATGTTCCACAGTATGGCATTAAACTCATCTATCTTGGATTATTACAATTTTCTCTTAACACACATATAAACTCCTATTCTAATTGTGATTCTTATTGATACAGAAAATCTTTACATTACATACATCCACATTGTTAGTGTGAGTGTGGCCCCCTCTTAGCAGATCTGACCTGTAGCTTGGGCCTGTTGGCATCCTCTGCTTGTGTCCATGGGGATGGGTTGGTTTAATGCCACACTGTGGAAAACTCCAGGGAAAACCTTTTTAAATAATAATAATAATAATAATAATAATAATAATAATAATAATAATAATAATATATATAAATATATATATATATATATATATATATATATATATATATATATATATATATATATATATATATATATATATATATATAATACCTTAATAATAATGAACTGGTCTTTTCACAAATGCTCAAAGTCGCTTTACAGTTTAATCAATTATTCATTCACTCCACACTCGGTGGTGGTAACTACTACTGTAGACACCGCTGCCCCTCTGACCAACACACATGCACGCACGGACACACCCACAACCCACCCACCCACACCCACCCACACCCACACCCACACCCACACCCACACACACACACTTACTTACATACAAGGCAAGGTAGGTGAAGTGTCTCTGTATGTGGCCATCTTTGGTCTTCCAGGAGACTTCCCTCAATATTCAACATTGCAGCTACAGGTTTTGGCGTTCACCTCTATCGCCATCTCCAAGAAGAGTATTGTAAACCAATTTTATAGAAAGTAGCAACCATTTATTGAGATTTGAAACTGTCTAAGCCAACCCCCCCCCTCCCCCTTTTTATTATCTTCATTTATTTTTTTACAATTATGTATTATTATTATTAGTAGTAGTAGTAGCAGTAGTAGTACTTTTTATGATTTATAATATTGATTATTATTTATTGTGTGATGCTCTTCTTATTTATCCTTTCACTCAAGATTTGGGTGATTAATTAATACATTTATATTTTGTATTATTTGTATTATATTATTATTATTATTATTATTATTATTATTATTATAATGATAATAATAATAATAATAATTATTATTATTATTATATATTATTTTGTTTTAGTTCTTGTTATATAAAAATTAAAAAGGTGTGTATGTAATTCTTCTTTTAAATGCCAGTATACTGTAATATTTGTTTACATATCAATACAAATATGAAACATAATGTAGGTGAAGTGTCTTGTCTAAGGACACATCAGTTTGCACTACAGCACCTGTTGTCTCACTGTGGTACATGCTGTTCCTACGGCCTCCCATCCATGTGCTAACCAGGCTCAGTCTGGTTAGCACATGGATGCTCGATCTCAGCTTAGCTTCTGAGATCGAGCATTGACAAAAAGGTACTGCCAATTAACACATGCAAATAGTACAGAGGTAAAAATTTACACTACAATAATAAATATCGAGATTTGATCTTTCAAAGTTACTTTACAGTGACATCTACAGTCCCCTCACTCCGGGGTGGCCGATGATGTAACTGAGGCTGAGTGACAGATGTGGCAGATCTGTGCCAACGGCCTCTACACCACCCGTCACTCATACACCACATTAATGGCCTTCTACCTGATTTGAGGTCAAAATAAGTGCACTCTGTGAGGTCTGCATCTTATTATAACGTGTTTTATTGTCTGATTATCAGGAAGTGTATGTTAGCATGCTAGTCTTTGTTAGTTTTACCATCATCTTGGAAGGCATAAGGTTTGTGAGGAATAACTCTAGATCTTTACAAGCTGTTTAAAATGAACCAGTTTTGTTTTTCACATTTTGAAGTCAATAAAAATCTGGTACAGAGCCTTTCATTTCCACATGTGTTTACAGCAGCGTGCGATTTGTTGAGGGAGATGGGGGGATTTTACCCTCTTCTGGTTTCTCCATCCCTCCCTCTGATTCTGTTTTCCCTATGCCTTCTGCTTTATTCTTGCATTAAACGTAGGGGATAAAACTAAAACTGTGTACCAAATTCCACAGAGCGTTCTACAGTCCTTTGATTTCAGTCTGTGCTCCCGCTGCCTTCGTGGTATCTCCGCTTTCACAGAGTTGCAATATCGGCATCAGTCAGCCAATAACGTCACACTTGCACACACAGCCTCTTTTGTAATTGCGTACACTAAGCCCCTCTACCCCTCCCACATGAATATTGACAGATTTTAGTGAATGAACGGTTAAAATGAACAAGGTGTTAAGAGAGAGGACATGTGCTTACTGTACTATCCCAGACCGGGTCAAACAAAGGAGCTGAAGAAGGGCCAAACATTTATAATAGGTTAGATATTTAGAAATTTTATCACAGAAATAACCATATTTTTGGTAGTTAGTCTGAAATTTGACATACACAATTGATAGACAGTATTACATTTGTTCACCCTGACATTTTTATTATTTAAGTCATAAATAAGGGGAAAAATGAGTGATGTGTAATGGAATAGTGTTAAATTAATGTCACCACAACCAACAAACTGTTACATTTTAGGGTAATCGCTGGTTCAGAAACAGCATAGTAATAAAGTTAAGCATATGAAACGTGTTCAAAGCAGAATATCATCCTTTTTTTTTTACATGACCCAAGAAATCGCAAAATTCTTCTGAACTTGTCAATGTTGAGAAGAACAATCAGAGTTCTGAGTCGCAACATGAGAATGACACACATGAAGACGACGTCCAAACTGTACAAGCTCACTCCTCTGTCAAAGCTACGGTAGTCTGCGTTAACCAAGAACGCTTTGAAAGATGGAGAGCTGACAGAAAAGTGGCTTGCTGTGAGCGCAGATGGGACAGTTCAAATGTAAAGCTTGCTCAAAGAATAGAAAGCAGCTCTGCCTGTGAACCAGTCTCTCCATGGCCAGAGCACCGAAGTACATCTCCGACATGTTAGTGCCATATGAACCATCTCACGCTCTGAGGACTTCGGGGACCGGCCTCCTGCTGGTGCCCAGAGTCAGGACTAAATCAGCGTTTGAGTTTTAGGCAGCTACACGTCGGAGTTTTGTGCTCAGACATGGGACTTTTGGGTCCACACACTAAAGAGAGACCCACACTGACTCTGCATTTATTAAAAGTCTGCTAAAACTAAAACAAAGTGTAGTTCACGCTTAAAGCACGATGAGAACAAGAGTGTTGCATGTGCTTGGCTTATATGATTCGCAAAAATAACCTGCGCTTCAAAATCCAACCTCAACTAATGGAACTGCAACAATTAATGGTGTTGACCTCGGATGTATTCTGCATTTCGATTAGGCCTGCCGTTATATGTTCATGTTCACTCCTGATGAAATTACATACAAACATATGTAGTTCATCAAAAAACTCGCCTTATAAATTCAGAATCCTCACTGACGAGAGCACGAGTTTCCAATAAAACTATGTCCGATCATTTACATCCAGATCCCTTTTGAAGGCAACATTTGTAACATCTTTTAACTTGTTGATCTGTGACGCTGTTCTCCAAACCCTCGAGAAGCACGGCATCTTAAAAGACAAGTTTCGCACCAGACTTATTGGTTTTGCAGCTGATGGGACTGAAGCTACGATGGGAAAATACAGATGAGAAGCAACACTACTGCTGGAGAAGATAAACCCGAACCTGACCGTGAATCATCGTGTGAAACATAAATTAGAGCCTGCTGTTCATGACTCTGTGAAACACTCAACTGAGGCGAGTCATTTTCAGATGTTTATTGACTCTCGTTACACATTTTTAGCCAGATCCAATAACGTACGCGAGAACCTGAGCTCACCGCTTCCAGTTTGGGAATAAACGCTCAAAGGATAGGATGGGTGTTCGACGTGCACCGCCTCTCATCTTCCTTCCCGCACATCAGTCACGACTCTGTGGGAAAGCTATCTCGCCCGGGTAAAACCGTTAGGGGCACTGGCATCTTCCTCAGAAAGAGCAAAATGCAGAGAGATTCATACAAAAATGAGTCAGTGGCTTTTTTTTGGTGGAGATGGCATTTGTGAAAGATGAAGTGGAAATCCTCCAGGCCGGAGATAGACTGACGTGGACGTTGTTGTTAGATCACTGAGGTCGATGAGATAAATGGATGGCACGAGCGTAAAACGTCTCAGTGGCGAACATGAAAGTGCGCAAACATTCAAAGGAGTCAATGTCTCTGAGCCAAGTGACGGGGATCGGTGAAAGGCGGAGGTCTTTTGTGAGTGCTTCTTCATTTTACTTGCAGACAACATTCAGTGCAGGCTAGATGACAACGGGATTATTTCTACAAATGCCTCTCGTGACCCTTCTAACTAGCCAAGTGAAGCAGGCGAACACATCCTCACATCCTGGACATGGACATTGGGGTAAACAATGCAAAATCATTATTTTATTGCAGAAACAAATATTGTATCCTAGTAAATTACAGAAAATAAATTGTTTAGGCCACCTTTCTCTCAGTACTAGATTATGGCGGTGTAATGTACATGCAGACTTCGGCCTCTGCTTTGAAACCATTAGATCCACTGTTTCACTCAGCCCTTCGTTTAATTACTTTCTTTCTTCTTTATTTGGCAAGGAGCATGTACAAATTCATTAATCTTACAAAAGAAAAGGTGATTTGTACCAGATTTAGCTACTACAAGTCCCAGGGCAGGTGAACACAAATTAAAAATACACATTTCATTACAATTACATTATAAGACTGACAGTTAATCATTAACATTAGCAGTAAAATACAATAAAATGTTCCCATGTCCAATGCATGATGCTTCCTACAGTCCAATAAAAAGATAAATCATTATGTGCAGGTTTTTTACAATGAATACAGGTGAAAGATTTGAAATCCACCACTGTATTCTCTATGAAAAAGTGGGTTGGACAATGCTGTGTGAAATGTATTTATAAGGGACTACTTCATAGACAGCCAGAAAATCTCACCTGCTTGTTAATCATTGATACTGGAACATTTAATACCAGATCACATGACGGTAAAACGCTAACGACCAGTCGCAGCTGAACTGTAATGGCTGTTTTGCTTCACAGTAATTGAATATACTTCAAGTGCAAACAAAACTATCACAATTATAATCTGGTAACACACTTTTACACACACACCTGCACCTGTTTTAATGTTTTAAATGTTGTTTTGTATTTGAACAGGGCACCCATGAAAAAGAGAGTCCGGGTGCTCTCGTTGGGTTTCCCTGCACAAATAAAGAATAAAAGAAAGACAATTCCACAAACTCAAATGCCATGGGGTCACAGGTGAAAAAAAACAAAAGGTGCTCACTGCAGTCCCCGTACTCTACAGCAGAGTGTGTGGATTCAGTGAAGCGCACACTCACTGATTAGAGAAACAGGAACTAGATCTGCACATTAAATACACGCCCGTTTCTCCCCATCAATGGGCCAAGCATAGCCTCGTTCCTTGCCCAAGTATACGCCGAGATGTAGAAAAAAGAGGGGCGACGGGCAGCAGATGACCAGCCCACAGAGACGGGGAAAACTGTGTCCACCACGTTTGGTTTTGTGCTGTTGGATAGTGCACCCCCTGATGGTGTAAGTATGTATTACAGCATTTCCCTATTAATTAAACTTGAAATAAAAAAGTGGTGAATTATCAGTTTTTTTATTGTTTTTTTTTAACAAATGGCACCCTGGTTAAAAGCCCTGACAGCACTAGAGCTATACGCCACCAGTGTTGGGAATAACAGAGTTAAACTATAACGGCATTACTAACGGCGTAGTTTTTTTCACTAACGAAGTAATTTAACTAATTACTTTTCCCAGCGTCCCAACGCCGTTACCGTTACTGACAGTAAAAAGGGGACGCGTTACTATTACTTCAGTTCACTCTGCTCTTCATCAGAGCATCTCTCAGACGAGGAGCTGCAGCTGTTGTGTTTCTTTGGTGAAAGAGGCTCGGGGTGAGAGATCATAGACTTGTTTGAGATGAGCGAGGCGGGCGCAGATAAACTCGTGAGAGCGAGGCCGACGCAGGCCGTGTCTCAATTAACCAAAGTGCCCTTAAATGCGGCGCTCGAACGGCGCATTTAACTGCGACCCGCACTTCGAAAAGTACATGGAACGGTGCATTTAGCGAATTGGGACATGGCCGCAATTTCTGAGCAAGGCAAGCGCAGCAGCTCCACCGACTGCGGCCGCCTGCATGGACTAGAAACGCTTAAAGCATGATGGGAAATAATGCCCTGTCACACGTGCATTGACAGCTGATTGGGTCCGAGTTGAGTTTTGATCAGAAACGTGACGCCCTGACGCACGGCGCCTCCTCCTCCAACTTTACACAAACTACTGCCACATATTTGATACGGACATATGTTTTAAATGTGACTGAAAGTGTCCAGGCTGTTGTCAGATATGAATCACTTTAAACAAATGCAATATAATTACAATCTGTTAAAGTGAAATAAATGTTAAAGGTTCACATCGGTTGTGTTTTTACTGTTTTAACATAGTAAGTAATGGCATAGTTACTTTGCCTACTCCCAAAAAGTAACTGAGATGGTAACTAACTTTTTGGGAGAAGTAACTTGTAACTATAACTAATTACATTTTTGAAGTAAGATTCCCAACACTGTACGCCACCTATACTGTAAAACTGCTTTGTGAATCATAATTATATGCACCAGAGACCTCTCAGCCGTAGCCTTCTTTACACCCACTTTACAAAGCAGATCTGCATTTCAAAGAGCTGTGAAAACATGCTGCAAATACACAAACATGCAGCCACATATGCCCATTATGTGTATTCTGTGAAGGAATAAAAACATACTGAAGCATCACGAAACAACTGTCAGGCTTTGATCACTGGTGAGGGATAAGTGTTTGTAGTTTGGGAGTTTGGGTAGTATACTGAATACTTTGATGTCCTATGATGCATTATTACCAAGGTACCATTATACTTCATAGTGATATTACTTGAGTTGAAGTACAAAGTAGTGGCCCAAGATATAACTCAAATAAGTAACTGACTTGACTTTTTTAGAGCTTTTAACCATGTTCTAGTCCTTTCCCTTCTTCTTTTACCCACTCAAAGTTATATTAAGAGTGATCGGTGCATGTTTTGATTCAGTGATGTAGTCAAGACATCGTTACTCTGATCTTTATCGGTGATACACGTAGGTTTCGGGAGCATCGTGTAGCCATTTTGGCGCAAATGAAATCCACTGCAGTGATATGCAGCTATCCATAGGTGAGTCCGACAGCCTGCAGCACTTGCTGACATTTACGGCGGGGTGCAGTAAAGGGGCCGGAGGGAATTTTCTATTCCGAATGTCAGCGGACCTTTATCTTTTATCACAAATTTAAAGATGGTGGATTTTACTTCTATGGTGTATTAACTGCTAACACATAACATATTTAGATCACCATCATTCACCCCGGTGAACTCCAAAACGAACCTCGGATCCAGGAGGAGCAGTGCAGTTTTCGTCCTGGTCGTGGAACACTGGACCAGTTCTACACTCTCCATCGGGTGCTCGAGGGTTCATGGGAGTTTGCCCAACCGGTCCACATGTGTTTTGTGGATCTGGAGAAGGCATTCAACCGTGTCCCTCGTGATGTCCTTTGGGGGGTGCTCTGGGAGTATGGGGTCCGGGGCCCTTTGGTAGGGGCTGGCCGGTCCCTGTATGACCGGAGCAGGAGCTGTGTTCGCATTGCTGGCAGTAAGTCAGACTTGTTCCCGGTGCATGTTGGACTCCGCCAGGGCTGCCCTTTGTCACCGGTTCTGTTCATTATAATTATGGACAGAATTTCTAGGCGCAGTCAGGGGCTGGAGGGGGTCTGGTTCGGGGACCACAGGATCTCATCTCTGCTGTTTGCAGATGATGTTGTCCTGATGGCTTCTTCGAGCCAGGACCTGCAGCAGGCACTGGGGCGGTTTGCAGCCGAGTGTGAAGCAGCTGAGATGAGAATCAGCTCTTCCAAATCTGAGGCCATGGTTCTCGACCGGAAAAAGGTGGTTTGCCCTCTCCGGGTGGGTGGTGAGCCCTTGCCTCAAGTGGAGGAGTTCAAGTATCTCAGGGTCTTGTTCACGAGTGAGGGAAGGATGGAACGCGAGATTGACAGGCGGATCGGTGCAGCGTCTGCAGTGATGCGGTCGCTGTATCGGTCCGTTGTGGTAAAGAAGGAGCTGAGTCGAAAGGCAAAGCTCTCGATTTACCGGTCAATCTACGTTCCTACACTCACCTATGGTCATGAGCTTTGGGTCATGACCGAAAGGACAAGATCGTGGATACAAGAGGCCGAAATGAGTTTCCTCCGCAGAGTGGCTTGGCGCACCCTTAGAGACAGGGTGAGGAGCTCAGTCACACGGGAGGAGCTCGGAGTAGAGCCGCTGCTCCTTCATGTCGAGAGGAACCAGCTGAGGTGGCTCAGGCATCTGTTCAGGATGCCTCCTGGACGCCTCCCTAGGGAGGTGTTCTGGGCATGTCCCACCGGGAGGAGGGCCCGGGGAAGAACCAGGACACGCTGGAGGGACTAACAAGACAAGACAATAACAAGAACACAAGACATAAGAATAAAAAGAAGAAGAAGAAGGAAAAAAACATAATAATAATAGTAATAATAATAATAATAATAATAATAACAAAAAGGAAAAGTAGTTAGTGCTAAGAAGCATGAAGTAAAATGAAAGGAAATTGGATGAAATTTTTTTTAAGCTTAAATCAGAAGAAAGGGGTGGGATTAAACAAGTGTATACTTCTTCCCACATCCCTTTTGAGAATGTTCAATGTTTTGTTTTTTTTGTTTCTTTTGGATGATATTTTATTTATGCATTGTAATGGACTTGTACTGACATACTTTATGAACATACTCAAATACGCTGGAGGGACTATGTCTCTCGGCTGGCCTGGGAACGCCTTGGGGTCCACCGGAGGAGCTGGAGGATGTGTCTGGGGTGAGGGAAGTCTGGGAGTCCCTGTGACCTGGCCCCGGATAAGCGGAAGAAAATGGATGGATGGATGGACAGTTGATTAGGGACATTATAACATGGTAGAAAGCTAAAAAAAAAAAAAAAAAAAAAATATATATATATATATATATATATATATATATATATATATATATATATATATATATAATATTTTGCATATTTTAAGTGTAAGAGCAGTTACCTTCCACAGATCTAAATTGTAACTTGTGCTGATGGCGCCACAAGTCTCCATGGAGATAACAAGTTTAATGCCATACTGATGAGCCGCCAGGGAAACCAAAAACATGTCAAAAGAATCAGACAGTGGGAGCTGTACCAGAAAAGTTACAAAAAGAACTGTTTTTCCCATCAACTATAGTTTAATGAATTGACAAAAAAAAAAAAAAAAAATAATAATAATAACAATGACACCATTAACCTATTCACTGAAACATAGTCATAGATGTTCACAGCTCAACGCGCTGCTGTTATTCACACACTCTCCATATGCTCGTGGCCACGTGGATGTGCCATGTTTTAATTAACAGGGTGCTAAATATTATTATAACATATGAGAATCAGCTAAATATGGGCATGCACGTGTCACTGTTCTGTCTGTGAACAAGAACGTCACTACATAACCATCACATGTCTGCAACTAGTGAAGTCTAAGGCTAACTCAGGTTAACTCATTGGATTAAGCTGTTTTTATGACCTGCCATAGAACAAGTCCACCTGAGCATTTTTTATTTTTATTTTTATGCTGAAGTGTCATTTTGAGGACCATCAAGTTTTGTGATACACTTATTCACCTTATTCTGGAAGTTGTCGTGGGTACCGCCATTGTCATTCAAGTTGTATTATTGTATATGGGGCTGCTGATTCACTGTAAGTAAGATCTATAGGGACTACAGAGCCGTTTAAAGCCTCCCAGAGAATCGGTGCAACGTTGACTTGTGGGTCACATGAAAATTGAGTGTTTTGCACAAATGAACCTACTTTTTATCAGATTTTAGCTGCCAAACTTTTCCCAGAATCTCCATTAAAATGAACGTAATTCCCGCTTAACCAGAAATGCCACCACAAAGAAAGTTTAGTCACAATTACGGCAAAAGTGGGCGGGGCGGAATAAGGTCAATACAATGCTTGCACTTAAAATCGCATCTATATTTTACCACTAAGACCATATTTAATATTTACATTAAATAAATAAAATGCCCAATAAATCACCAAAAAAAAAAAAAAAAAAACATTCCATATTTTTTTTTTAGATTTACTTGTTTTTTTTTGTAATGCCGAATTTCTAGGACTAGGGGTAAATGACTACACGTTTCAGATGGTTTTTGTTGCTCTGTTTATTTCATGTGGATATGTATACAATTTAAAAACATACCATTTTAATTTATAGAAGCTGAATAAATAAATGAGTTGGTGGATAAAATCAAATCTTAAAAGCCCCAAATAACACACTTTGGTCTTGTTTGGACATACTATTAATGAACATGCTGATATTTGATCAGCATGACAAAAGTATTAAAATTAGTTTACAGTACAATTATATTTATTTTATTATTTCTGTCCACTTTAAAGGCCTTTTATTGCACAAAATTGACTCTTGTGAGATTAAGCCATATAATAATGTTGTTACTGTTGTTGTTGTTTTTTCATTCACATGTTTGAGTAAAGCTTTATTATTAGTCTGTCTAATAATAAATGCTCTGTTCCACCTTGTCATTAAGTGGTAGTTTTCAAGTTAATAGCTACCTTTATGTTTAGTTCAGTAGACTTTGGCAGTTCTAGGGCTGAAATCATATAAATGATTCTGATGAAGGTGTATGTAGTTTAAAAACACAGAGGAGCACTTCCTGTATTACCACATGACATCACAAGGTGGAACAGAGTGTTTTCTGTTTGGGAGAAGAACTAAGCCTAAAATGCAGGATTTGTGTTAAACTAGTGTGAAACAAAACACAACTCTGGGTATGTCTGTGATAAGGAAACATTATAACATAGATCAGAAAATAGTGTAGTGTGGGTCCTTTAATGTGCAAAAAATAATTATTACTCATTTTTTATTGGTCTCTTTTCTACAATTTGCTAAAAAATATACAAGGAAATGGGAGCCCCTGCGCTCCGGTACGTCATAAAATGTCTTAAAGTAGTAGAGATGAATTAACATATCGCCTTCAGTGGCTTTGTCATGTTCAGACTCATCTTGTTAGTCGACTCTGATTAGTTTGAATGCATTTCTTAGCAATTTCAATATTCTTTTTTTATATATTTTTTTTTTATAAAGGTTAAGTGATCAAAATACTAAACACCAAACCAATTGTTATGCTAAACAGATATAATTTCTGGTCAAATTTGTTTTACTCAACAGTTGGAGTATGGATTCCCACCTGATGACAGTTTTCAAGAGTTTTAATAATATTTGTTACTGAAACAAAATAACCTAAATAACTGACTAAAGACAGTTTTGTGAAACATAGGACATTTAAGATTTGTTTTTTTCTCTCTCTATTTCCTTTGTATGAAAATGTGTGATTAGATGAGATCTGTAACAGCGCTCTGCTCCGTGTGTCTGACACCTGATGTGAGCGTTAACCACCAACAAAGTACACTTGCAGTCACTGAAAATATGTATTACAAGACCTCTGAATGAACATCTGTATTATGTCACTGAAGTAGCAGGTTCCAGTGCAGACATCTTACAATAAACATGTGTCACATTCTTACTGAGAAACAAGTTCACCTCAGTGTTTAAGACACAGTATTCACCACAAGGTTTAAGAGTAAAGTAATAAAACAAAAAAACATGCTTTCACATATACTGAGAATGAGAAAGAACTTGTTGTTACGGCCCTAGGCCTTAAGTTCCTTTTGTTGTTTGTATTTATACATTATGTTTCTTGTGTGCGTCCCTGAATCATCTTCTTCCCCCATAATCATGGCTGTTGGAGCCTTTGGCTGTGATTGGAGGACTGTTTCCCAGCCTGGCAAATGCTGTGGCCCACCTGCCCACCTGCCCACCCTACTTCAGGACACCTGTTCAGGGCTGCTGGCCTGGTGTGGCCAGTGTGCCATTTTGTATATGTCTCTTGGTCACAGTCACTACAGTGGTAGTGACTGTGTGTTGTGAGACACTCGTCATCAGTACTGATTCTGTTTGTTTGTTTGTCAAGATTTGAATATTTACTGTGAAATTTGTGTTTTACTTAACTTTACCTTTGTTTTTGGTCAAAACCTTGCAAGGTACCATCTGTTTCAATATTCTAGTTCCCTTTTGTTCAGTTTACCCTTGACGTCCCTGTTAATTAAATTACTTCTTACTTTACCATTTTTCATTTTGGTTTGTTTTGTTACTTCCCTGTCCCGACACGAGCTGGGTCGTAACACTTGTATGTGTCGTCTATCTGCAGATTAAGGCCCCGCCGACCCAGTGTTCATTTTGATTCTAGTACCTTTTAATAGAGTAAGATCACAGGCAAAATATAGCTCCTTTAAAACGTCTATCAACCGAGTGCTCTCCACATGCATTGGCCAAGAAGAGAAACTGGTGATGGATACTGTGGTTTTTAGGACCTTCTTAAAGCCGACATCAGAGCAGAGGTCAGGACAGAAACCATTTGTGGATAGAGATGGAGTATCCACCTAGTCTGAGCAGTCGGATCCTTTAATTAGCCTGCCTCCTGGATGACTTCTCTAACCACTGTTTTTACACGTGTGTCCATGTTCTTGTCTATAAATAGGAGCAGCGACAGGAGCCAGCAGACCCTTATCTAATTGTCCGAGGTAGTCTTATGTAACCATGGTAATTGAACAATCCAGTTGCTTTACTTTTTTCAAGAAGGTGTGAAGGTACTACAACCCCTCTACCACTAATTTCATCTTTAAAATTGATTTAGCCGTGCACGTGACTGACAGGATGCCATCTGCATGTTCTCTTCTTTCTTTCTTCTTGTAAAATGACTCTTGCTGCGTCACTCACAAATAAATTGCCTTGCCTGGCTCTTATATGAACATATGGAAATCAAAGGAGGCTATCAAAATAACAGCGCATTATCGCGAGTAAGGATCACACATCACTGCCGTATCCAATTTACATATTTACAGATGAAATATTGTTCTGTCTGTGTTTGCAAGGACTGTCATGATCAATGCAAGTCTGAAGACACAAAATCGTTTCTTCTTATTTGAGCAGTGTCAAAGGCAATACAATGTAAACCGCTCAGTCCCACGAGAGCGTTTTAAAGTCCACGCTTAAATAAATGTGCGAGCTTAGATAGAGACTGCACTATAAATAGAGATCTCATGTCCTCTTTCTACACATTGGTTTTCTGTTTGTGGACCGTGGGAGCAGGTCATTAGGCGCAATTAGCTTTGAAGGTTTGCTAACACAGAAAAGAGTTACCAGGAAGGCTATTTTTAGTTTGACCGTGTTTGTGGAAAGACTGTGGCTGAAACAGTCTGTTAGCAGTTTGTAGTGTTATTGTTGAACGGTTCATTTTAAAGAGGGGGTATTTTACCTCTATGGGGCGTTAACTGCTAGCACATGACATATTTAGATCATGTCTGGCGATGACTTATGGATGGAATAATTGCAGGGTTTCTACCTATGACGCAACAATCCAGGGAAATTTAAACTGTGTGTTTGGTGATTGCTCAGAGAGAGGATTAATGAAACCAGTGTGAATGTAATGTGAAAAAAGATATATTGTATTTTAGATATGTGACTAACTAGCTCTTTTCAAATCAGAATAATAAAAACAACTTACCAAACACACATAACAAGGACATCGTAAGGACATCAACTTGTTATATAAACTGTGCTACAACCTGAGAACATTGGCGAGGGTCTGAAGAGCAGACACAGTAAATGGGCTTCCTCCTGGTGCAGCAGAGCAAAGCTACCCAGAAAATCACCTGCTGGGAACAAGATTACTGCCCCACTTAGCCGCTCAGGAACATATGAAACACTGTGAACAACGACTGCTGTTAAGACGAAATCTAAGAGCAAAAGTATCACATGTACAGACATGTAATAGAAAGAAAGGCTGTGTATATATATATATTTATGATGGAAAGCGCTTTTATTGAAATGTTTGAAAAAGACAAGTGAATTATTGCCATAACTTTTCAATGATGATTTTTTTTTTTTTTGTGAATTGGCAAATATACTGTATACCTCACCTGCTAAGTCCAGAATGACATATATACAGTGTAATGTAATGTCATACTTACAGATGGGGGCAAGAGCCAGATTTCCCTGTGGATTTCATTGTACTTTTCCACGAAATATCTAAAATGTAAACTCACAAATGTTGAACGTGATCATTTCTATTAGTGACTAGGCCCAAGAACTTATGCATGTCCCTCACTGCCAGATCCACTTGTCAATCACGCCCATCTGAACTCAGGAAGATGCACCGGTGACCAAATCTTTGTAAAGTATTAGAGAAGTGTGTACTGCGGATCCCAAGCAGCTGTATGTAAAAGAAGAAGGAAAAAAAAAATCTAACTTAAGATCCACACAACATATTGGCACCGTTTGTAGGGATTGCGTCCACAAATGTGCCATATACTGTATTTTGGAAGCTTAAGTGCAACAAATGAGTCCAGCGTAGTTCATTCATGTGAATTGACACCATAATTTGAATCTATACTTGACTCGGTATATTTCACAGTGTAACAGTACTCGAGTAAAAGTTTCGAATTACTTTTCCTGCTGTATGTCTACATGCACATGTGTAAAATTCTTCACCCCTTATCCCATAGCAAAATCTTATTCTTTACTGGAACTGTATGCAGCCTGCAATCTTACTGTTTTACAAGGTACAATCACAACTGTGCACTGTTGCCAGTAACTTAACCTGCAGATAGAGGACACATACAAGTTTTTCTCATCCTCAGTTTAAGGAAATGCCTCATGTGAAAGATCAGAACCTCCAGAATTCACTCACTGAGATGCAGAGGTTGCACTAGCACTGACTCATGATTGACTGCAAGTGCTGGTTTAGGTAGTGAAAGATCAGATCAGAGAGAGTCCTTTGAGGTTTAAACCAACTGGATTTCAGCATTAAAACTGGCAACCCAAATAAGAGACTCATGTGAGGCTATTTCTGCCACCAAATTATAACAAACAGCTTGACCTAAATGTATTTTTGTAATTAAGAATAAATCAGCATTAGAACGGTTGTCAGTACAATCTATGTTTGATTTGATCCTGTTTACATAAAATCTGGGGACATAGATTAGGTCATGTCATCGAAATCTCAAGCAGTTCCTTTAAACTTTACATTACAGTGAGAATGTCAGATGCATAAGAACTATTGTTTTGAAGTTGGCTGTTCCTTGATACAGGAGTTCTGTCAATAAACTATGAAGTCTAGTCATATGGCAGTGTTTGATGAAGTCTCTCCTGCCTAATTAGAATACAAAAACATTAAAATAAGAAATTACAGTGGCATATCCTCATTTCACATGTGTCCTTGTACTGCAGATTGTCTTCGTAGTGGTGGGTCACGTATTGTCTGCGATCCAAAAGATGCGAGTCTGGTCACAGGTGAATCTCCACGTTTTCAGATGGACGTGATTGACAGGTGACAGGAAAAGAAAAAAAACACACACACACAAAAAAAATCTGATTGCACAACGTTTGGCCAGGGCTTGACACGTGACAGAGGACGTAGATCTCATTCTAGATCTGCCACACAAGGTCACGTACACTTGGACTGCGGGTTTTCTTTGGAGTGGTGGGTCACACAGTACAATTACTTGAAGAAAACATCCTGTTCTTTCTTTCTCTCCACGTTGCTATGTGCTGTCAGGTTGCTCTGACATGAGACAACATGGCTGAGCGGCTCCACATGAGAGACACGTGTTATCTCAAGTGTTTATGGAACAGAGCACGTCTGAGTTCAATATGTCTCTCTGGGTGTGCTGACGTGGCTGGACTGCTGTTTCGATTCGAGGAGCGTGTCATCTCCGTTGCTGTTTTGAAACCTGCAGAAGCCAGATTGGTGTGTGTAGCGTTTGATTCCAGTTGCACATTATCAGACTGGATGGCTGGCGCTGAAAGCAAGCAAGAAAAGGTGGAACGTGTATTTGGCGGGTGCTGTGTATTTGGCGAGTGCTGTGTATTTGGCGGGTGCCGTGTATTTGGCGGGTGCCGTGTATTTGGCGGGTGCTGTGTATTTGGCGGGTGCCGTGTATTTGGCGGGTGCTGTGTATTTGGCGGGTGCTGTGTATTTGGCTTCTACAAAAACCACAATGCTGCCCTGTGATTGGTCTCCCTAGCTGAACCTCGCTTCATTCTGTCCCAGGGCAGCTGTGGCTACAATAGTAGTTTACCACCAACGACTGTGGAGTGAATGAATAATGCACGGAATTGTAAAGTGACTTTGAGCGTGTGGAAAAGCCCTAATACATTATTATAGATTTTCTTGAGTATTAAATGAATAATTAAAGTGCATATGGCAAGTTGGCTACAATAGTCTTTAAAACATAATTAGATTTAAGATTAGACTAAAAATCTTGGGCACAAGTACTATCCCACGGTCATAATTGTAACGACCCAGCTTGTGTGGGGACGGGGGAAGTAACAAAAGAAACCAAGATACCTTGCAAGGTTTAAACAAAAACAAAAGGTAACATTCACTAAAACACAAATTTAAAAATAACATAAGAAAATCTTAACAACCAAACACAGAGTCAGTTCTGACGGCTAAGTGTCTAAAGACAGAGTCAATACCACTGTAGTGACACACAAAAGAGACCCTACACACATGAAATGCCAGACTGGCCACACAGGCCAGCAGCCGAAACAGACCCCAAATCTTCTTAACTCTATAGCATCAGATGCTTTCGTTGCTGATAGACTCGCAATTGTGGACTTTCCATTACCGTAACTCCGTAACCAACTGTGCTTCATGTAAATTCAAATGAAATCTCAAAGCAGAGACATGGGGCTCTTTAATATGTTACTGTCATTATGGTAATGTGCTTATGTTGTTCCCAGAAGATGACCAATCAGAGCGCAGGTGCCACCGGGATTCTCCCAGACAGTTATTTGACGCATCAAAGGAAAAATAAGGATGGATATGTAAAATAGAGGTAGTTGTGTGAAAAAATGAAGTACTTCCTTTATATAAATAAAAGTCTAGGTGAGCTATAATGGTATATAATGTGCTCAGTCCTTAAAGGGTTAAATGGGTGGGAGGCGGCTGAAGGTGGGCCCCAGAATTGGCCAGGCTGGGAAACAGTCCTCCAATCACAGCCAAGAGCTCCAACAGCCACGATTATGGGTAAAGTAGACACATTCAAAACATAATGGACAACACAAACAACATAACTTAAGGCCTAGGGGAGTAACATGGAAATATAAACGAGTCTGTTAAATGCACTTTTAACATAAATTCAAAAGACCACCACTCTGTACCCCTTACTGTTCAAAAATATGCAATGCTTTAGAGAGCCTAAAGTCTCCAGGTGTATGTTACAAGTTTACTTTGAAGAGTAAATGACCCAAAGCGATCCTTTAAAGCCTCTCCTCGTACATGCGGTGTGTGAGTGAGTGGCGGTGGTCAGCCCCAGGGTACTGTGGCTTCAGAGGCAGCTAACACCTCTGAGTGTGGGGAGCTAATGAATAATGATTACAGAGCTGCGCTGGCTGTTCACTGGGAAAACGACTAAAGCTATAGTGGAGGTGAGTAACAAAGAGACGGTAGTGACTACAAACACAGACAGATTAGAATCTACTTTGCGTTAGGGTTTATGTTGAATGTTTCCTTTACTCTGGCGCAGTAGTTAGACTCCATAGGTCATCTTATGAGTCAGAGGGCATACAGACAGAGCTACGCCCACGCACCTTCACGTCATAACGACCAAATAGATCTTTAGATGAATAGATTGAGCCCATGATAAAAGCCCATCCATTGTTCACACAGTACAGTTAACCTTTCAGTCATCGTCAATGCACCGACTTCCACTTGTAAAGACTTAGATACTGGAACAAAGACAGTATGGGTGCTAATCTTGCTTAAGCTAGGCTAGATATTAAATTTTTTCACTGTCCATGATTATAAAGCTGAAAATGAAGCTGGTTTCCTACATGATCCCACATGATCATTTCCAATAAATGCATAAAACCACGAGACAAAACAGTACACTAGATCATTGCATAATCAGGCTCTTAAAATTCTTGACAAAAATCTCGGCATTATCACCATTGCAATATATTAGACAAGTACAAAATCCTGAGCTTTGACAATCTGATCAGATACTCTGATATCCGCCTGGTGCATAAAATCCTGCATGACGCCACCCCCCTCTGAAAACTTTTGTACAACCACGCTCTCAATTAACCACCAAAGCGTTAAGGTCTGTGTCGAGGGGTGTGATTGTAATGTTCCTAAAAGAAAGTCTGCTTTTGCTCAATCAGCCTTTTCCTATAAAGCCATCAAAGAGTGGAATGGGCTCCCGGACAATCTTAAGAACATGGTGGACTTTCACAATTTTTCGTGGGCCGTCAAAGACTGGCTCTTGGAGCACCAGTCCTGTGCACACTAGAATACCAGACGGGTATTTGGCCATCAGGTGATACCCTTGTGAGTAGCACCTGATGGCCATCAGATTATCAGATGATTGGTGTAAATACTACTGCCACATGTACATCTGTACCACTTGGGTATGTAGCTATCGGCTGCTACCCTACGTGGGTACTATAGCACCCGGTAGCTATACAAGATTGTCTTTAGATTTGCACTAATGCAAGATGAAGCACTGAAAACTGACTTTTGCACTTTTGTATAATTTAATGTAATTTGTAATGTTTTATTCTGCATTTTTGTGTAATCGAATTTAACTTGTAATGTTTTATTATTACATATGTTAAATGTTTGTATGTCGAGGACTGCAGATGGAAAGTAGCTTTGTACTAAATCTGGTGCAGCCATCTTTTTAATGTAACTGCACATTGTCCTTCAAATAAATAAACTAAACTAAACTACAACTTCACAAACCTGATATGATGTGCGGTAGTTTCATTAACAAATCATTATCGACAAATATAGCATTTTTAAAACAATAAAAGATAAGATGGTGATCTTAATATGTTATGTATTAGCAGTTAATATGCCACAGACGTGTAACAAGTAGTAATACTCCGTCAGAAGTAGGTTCACACTTTATGATTAGTGATGGTGGCTCTTGCACTTACTTGTATATGAGCCATTTGCTGCAACAGCCTGGAGAGGTTTCCATAGTGAATAATGATGCTGAGAGGTGACTGCTGCAGCTAAAAAAAAAAAAAAAAAACCCTTGAAACCACTCACTGCTTTGGTGAGAAAATCACTTTGGTTTAAGTTGTTGAAAAATAGGGGAAGTGGAGCCAAATATTAAAGAACACACATTATACATTCTTGTGGTTTTGTTCATCTTTAAACATGCTTTTGGTCACCTTGGCATTAGTAGTTCACATTTTCTAACTTAAAATAACATTTATATTTGTAAAAGAGATATGAGGCATTTAGGCATTGATGTGTATGTATGTTATGGAGCCATCCGTTCATTGTGAACACAACTTGACCATAGAATGAGACGATAAGTGATGGTCTAAGGACTTAAAAACTGCACAGGAGAACTCCTGAGTTTTATATGTGATGCAGCCTTCCTTTGGCTCTCCTCACTAAGTCACTCCCCCTTCAGAACACGGTCACAACACATTCAGAGTTCATTCTGCTAATTAGGTTTTAGTGTTTTGTACACGTTTTTTGTATATTTATGAAAATTTGCCATGTCGGAGCATGGGTGACGCAAGTTTGTGGGCTGAGCATTGATCAGGGTCATATTTTTAACCGTAAGAAGGGTTTGAGTAGGGCCCGGGAGAGATCACTGAAATACTCAAACATGCATGGATGATATATAAAACCTCTTCAGGAATGTTTTTGATGAAGGAACAACGTTATAACATGGTAGAAAGCTCCAAAAATGTGATTTTGCATAATACCCCCTTTAATGAGGGGCTATTATGCAAAATCTAATCCTGACTGACAGGAGTTTGTACTCTGCCATTTGGAGAGGATGTCTTTGCTCTGAAGCACTGAAGCTTACAGAAGAAAGCGCCGCCTATGTGTTGCCTCCAGGATGCCAGTGACAGCAAGGAAACAGACAGGACATGTTTTAAATGCAACATGTTATTCTGTGACAGCAAGGAAATTAGCTTAGGTAACAAAACATGTTTAATAAAATTAAATCCCCATTTCATGTTATTCTGTCCACCACTAAGTGCATATTAGCTCATAGGTAGCAAAAAGATTTTTAATTTAAGTTTCATGAACCAATCAAGAGACAAAACATGTTCAAATCAAATTCACTTTTATGCGATATCTAATGCACATTCTTTCTTAGTTACAAAAAACATTGGACATTCTGCAATTATCTGGCAATGTAAAACCAATCAATCCAATGAGTTTATCGATGTAAAAGTTTCAGCTCTGCAATGACAATGTAAACAGGTCTAATACAATGTCATAAATAAAAAAAAATGAGTAAAAAAAAAAATAGTAAAATCAATAAATAAAATCTGTATTAATTAGAATTACATAGATAAAACAATAAAATAAAATATGCAAGACACAAATAAATTATAAGATAAAAAAGGAAATAACATACACAATGAAAAAAAAAAAAGACAACTAAAAAAAAAAAATTAAAAGTGGGTCTGAAGACGAGACTTAATACTCTGCTGTGGGGGGTGTTGGGATGTGGGATTTGATGTTGGGATTTAACGCTTTAAATCAAATAATAAAATCTTAAAATCTACTGTAAAATGAACAGGAAGCAAGCACAAAGAGACAAGAATTGGCATTATGTGATCGCACTTATTGCTCCCTGTTAAGTACCGCAGAGTATTGGACTAAGTTTGAGGCTTACGAGTCTCTCATTTGGGTTGCCAGTTTCAATGAAATCCAGCTGGTTTAAGCACCTCTCTGATCTGAATCTTCTCTACTCAGACCTGCAGCCAATCATTAATCAGTGCTAGTGTTAGACCCTGGAAACATAGCACAGATTACGTAGTGCACCATTAAACTTTTCTGGTGGAGGGTCTGTGCATCTCTTGTTTCCATGGAGATGTTATTCCTTTGCTTTGCATGTTCTACACAGTGTGGCATTAAACTTATCTATCATTATTAAGCAAGGCAGGCGACGCCCACAAACTTCCCAGCATTAAAATTACATAATGCATCTTGTCTAATTATGCGGATGAACCATAATGAAACATGTACAGCATATTTAGCACGTCATTTTCTCATGTAAACAAATACCGCCTCCACGCCATATCAAGCCGGAGTGTGGAGTTTTGTGTTGAGTCTGCAAAATGAACCCTTTGCCCTGTTCCTCACAGAGCTGCAGTCTGGGTGCACATTATGCTGAATACAGGGCCGCGGTAATTGGTCTGTTTCCCCTTGGGACAGAGAGATCGAGAGTAAATAAATAATCAAAGGGTAAACGGGTACGTGGCGGTGTGGTGCCGGAGACGGAGAGCAGCAGACTGGAGTGAAGTGAGCTTGTTTAGGCTGGGTACACACGATTAAAGTGTGTTTAGGACGGGAGATGACATGTAGTTCTGATTAAGTGGATAAGTGTGTGTAAGATTAAAGATAATAAAGATAATATTAAGGGGGCAGTATGTAAGATTTTGATTTTAAATTCCATAAAGTTGACCAAACTGTGTCCACGGCTATGAAGTAACATATTGAAATCAAATATAGTAACATAACAATTGTAATCAAATTTAGTCTTGGCTAGCTTTACTGATAGACAATTGTAATGCTGATTTATGTTATAGTCTTTTTGAGTTGTCCTACAAAAAACTCAGTCTCGCTCAATTTTGCATGTGCCGTGTTGTCAATCCTGTCCGTTTGCGTAAATGTTTTCGATTGCAGTGTGACTCTTAAGTGCTGTATGTTTGCAAGTTTTCTCCCCGACAAAACCCACATATCGATGAAACGTTCTGCAATCAAAGGCACCTACGAAGGTTTGAACTTTGAGAGTGTTTAAACAAGAGAGAAATGTGAGAAAATGTTAATGCCTGTCTGAGAAAAGAGTATAAAGTGTGTGGTGAGGGGTTTTACAGCCTTAAAACATATATAATAACTGTAAAAAATAAAGCTGACTACTTCACAGATTTCACCTATTGTGGGTTATTTTTTGTAACCCCCGGGATAAACGAGAGACCACTGTATCCAATCAGAAAGCAGAATAAGCCTCACATGGGTCTCTCATTTCGGTTGCCACATTCAATGCTGAAATCCAGTTGGTTTCAACCTAAAAACTCTGGATTCTGGACTCTACCTAAACCCCAGCACTTGCAGCCAATTATTACTCAGTGCTAGTGCAGCCTTTGCAGCTCAGTGAGTGAATTCTGGAGGTTCTGATCTTTCACACGAGGCCTGTACATATACTGAGAATGAGAAAAACTTGTATGTGCCCTCTATCTGCAGGTTAAGGCTCTGGCAACTCAGACTCAGCTGTATGGAAGCTCATTTCCACCAGTAAATTAAAAAAAAAAAAAATAAATAAAAAAGCCTCACAAGAAGTTATAGTTATGATTTTAAAAGTTTATTTGCTACTGGGCCTCCATACAGTTATGATTGTATGTTATGTTTTTTTTTTTTTTTTTTTTTTCACCGTAAGAGCACAGACTAGTTATTCTTCCTTTACAGGTGCACTGTAACTTTTTTTCTTTTAGAGGATGCACAACTTGTTTCTTTCCACAGAGATGCCCCTCAGTATCAGAAAACTCCCATAGTCCACCTTTATATTTAATGTCTGTTCTGGCTTTTTTAGTTCTCCGTTCTCCCATGTCCCTCCTTCTTGCTGTGTGACAACACTCACCAAACTTTTAAAACGCTTTCTCATCAACATTTCCAGTCCAGGCCTTTTCCACATTTTTCTTTACAAACTGCTGATTCTTTGGCATCGAGAACTTCGCAGCAATTTCTCCAAATCTGGCCAAACTGTTATGCCTGTGCACTCTCTGACTCAGCAAACAGCCACTTGCTAATTAATAAACGTTTCCTAAACCCATTTGGCCTGTCTGAAACGAATTTACCCCTCTCCGCTCTTTTACCGCGCCTTGTTTACGCGATTGACTCTGCATTTCTTGTGACAGAGGCTGCACGGTAAGCACAATATTTCCCGTAAATGAAAATTGAATGAACAAAATCTAATATGCTTATTTGGCCTGCCGCCTTGACAACGCTCTTGGCTAGACTCCCAGAATAAACCAAGACATTTTTTAATATTTATCAGCGCGCTTCATCTACTCTTCGATTACCTAGCTAGCTAACGCGCCGCCGCCAGGAAATTGATTTTTCTATTTTCTGTATCAATCAAATTTCCGATTGCGTTGCGCCTTTTGTGTGATGGAGGGTACTGTAGCTTAGGAATCAAAATGAATACCGGAGAGGATTGGTGTCCGCGTTGGCAAGCTTGTTTTTTCGCATTGTCCCGGCGGTGATGTAGGCGTGATAAAGTGAAGGTCAAGCTAGCGTTATAAGGCTATCCGTAACTCGGTAGCGATCAGCCAAATGTATTTTCCGTTGCGCAGGGACGGCAGGGGGAGATGGATTTGATGCACAAAGACGGGTATTGATTTGGCAATTTTCAAGAGACAAACTATTTAACTAGATACAGTGCGGCAGCAAGAGACCGCAAATAGTGACAATTTCAAAGGGCCAGAGAGGATTGAACCAGCAACCCTGAGATTAAAAGACACGTTCCTGGACTGTTAATTGGTTTCTCTGCTCGCACAATCAGTTAAACTTGTGTTATTCATGCTGCGTAATGAACCACTCAGATTCAAGGGCATGTTCCAAGCAGAAAGAGTTTTTTGATAATACTGTTTTTGTCTCTGTTTTGTCTCTTTTTTAAGTGGAACTAAATACTAAATAAATAAATAAATGACTGAAAGGACAAGATCGTGGATACAAGCGGCCAAAATGGGTTTCCTCCGCAGGGTGGCTGGGCGCATAGATAAATAGAGTAGAGCTGCTGCTCACTCCTCAAGTCTGCTCCTACAAGTCGAGAAAAGTCAGCTGAAGTGGCTCGAGCATCTGCTCAGGATGCATCCTGGAGCCTCTCTAGTTTATTTATTGGTTTATTAGGACAGTGTACAATTACATTAAGCACAGTGGCAGATATGTTTGCACCAGATTGTAGCTCATAGCTAATTTCCATCTGTAGTCCTGGGAAGGGGAGACAACACACACAAAACAACTTTACAATATACAATATATATATATAAAAAAATATTTATAAGTTAAAATTGCAATGTGTAATGTAATGTAGTGTAACGTAATTTAGTGTAGTGTAGTGTAATGTAATGTAGTGTAATGTAATGTAATGTTGTTATACTATTGGTTTGGTAATCTGGGGGCCATCAGGTGATACCCAGTGAGATGTTCTGGGCATGTGTAGCATTTACCTCTTAATATGCAGATTAGATTGAGCAATAAAAGTGGCAACCGAAATGGTGAAGGTTAGGTTATTGGTAAGGTGGGCTAAAATCAGAAGCTCTGGGTTCGCTCTGGGAGGTTGGGGATCAGTAATAATAAACACTGAGACCAAAATTTAAATACAGGTACCTTTGTATTTTTTTTAGAAAAAAATTCCAATGTTCTTTATGAACAAAGTGCGTTTGTGCATCGAGGTAAGAGTTCTTTTGCAGCAGTGTGTATGTGTGATGAGCACTGGGGGGCAATGGGCAAAGAGTTTTTATTTCCTACCGCACTGGTGGAGTTGATGGTTGCTGAGTTCGGATTCCTGGGTTAGCTCGCCATCATTTAGAATCAGGAACAAAAAAAAAAAAAGTATAAATAAAATCCTGTATAAATAACAGGACCAGTGAATTAGCTGCTAATGCATGATCAACAGTACAATACAATATTTCTTATACATGCTGAAAATGTTTAAAAAATACAAAATGGCATTTAAAATGTTAAAGTGCACTCTAGTTCAATTATAATTCAAGTAAACAAACAATTGCAATTGTTAAAATGAACGAACATTAATTTCATAGAACATAGTTACTTTTGGTAACTAGCCATGTTTGCGTTAGTGGCTGTGTAAACCACGCAGACCCGCAGGATATTATTAGCATTAGCCTGCTAACAAGCGCTCATAGAAAACAAAGGGCATTAGCTGCTAATGCTAAGCTAATGCTAAGCTAATCATAGAAAATTGCATGTCACGCGGCTAGCGCCAAGTTAGCACTGAAGAGGCAAACACTCACCAACTCTGAGTGACTAAATTAACATGCCACTCGCTTCATTTTGACTCTGCTTCTTCCACACGACATCTATACAGGTTTGGCACAATATCAGGCGATGGTTATATGGAATAAACGAGTTTTAACAAAGTTTGAGCAACACTACTGACCTGCTGCAGCCCTCTCAGGTGCTACCCCCACGCCCCGAGTGTCACGTGACTCACGTGCATTACGTGACTACCGAACTCCCGCGGGAAGGCGCCGAAATCCCGCGAGAACTCGGAGCGGTTCATATAAAGGAGGTTCATATAAGGCAGTGACAGGATAAAATTACATATTATATTTCTGCTATTATATGCAGGGGTTACACATGTCCCACCGGGAGGAGGCCCCGGGGAAGACCCAGGACACGCTGGAGGAACTATGTCTCTCGGCTGGCCTGGGAACACCTTGGGGTCCAGGAGCTGGAGGATGTGTCTGGGGTGAGGGAAGTCTGAGAGTTCCTGCTTGGATGGCTGCCCCCTTGACGCGGCCCCGGATAAGCGGAAGGAAATGGATGGATGATAAAATACTAAATACTATCAATTTACATTACAACTAAATTGTATATGTGTGTTTTTATTTTTGTTGGGGTTTTTTTTTTTGAGAATTTTAGTGCAAACTAGGTAAATTTGCAGCTTTGTGGTCAGCAATGTTATGCTCCCTCCTGCTGCCGATGTAATTTCAAGTACTATGTGATATCACACAGAACTGCCCCCACACAGACAGACTTTGAAATGAGGATACCTGTTAGACCAATCACACTAATCTGTATACCTCCAGACCCTGCTCCTCTTCCCCCCTCACTCTCCTCTTTAGTCCTCCAGGTACTGCCCAGTTTAGCAGCTCTATTTGAAGTGTTGTTGTGGGCAGAGTTTGGGTGTTTAGTCCCACTCTCCAGCCTGCCTTAACATGACATAGGCTACTCTAACAGTGCACTGCATGTAGTTTTTCATATTGCTGCAGTGAATATCAATACAAAAATGTTATCTCAAGGTTGGACTCAGTTATGAAATGATAATCAAATAAATGAGCAATAGCTTTTGGAATAAAACACACCATCTTGTCCTAAAACCACCAAAACACACTTTAAACATTTCTAGTGAACTCTCTTTTTTTGGAGAGCAGCCTCATGAACTGAGCCAAAGAGGCAATTATATTTTGAGTTAATTGATGCTTTGCAGTGACACCAGGCTGGGGGTGTTCTACATGTATGTGTACTGGAAGAATGTCAGCAGTTACCATGGGGACACAACGCACACAGTAGCAAACACTGTCGACACTCAAGAAAAAAATACAAAATGGATTTAACACATTTTCAGGAACCTGTGATCAATATGAGTGTTGAGAGTGACTAACTGAAAAACTGCTGGCTAGGGCTAGTTTATGAATCATTTTATATGAGACACACACAGCACAAATCAGCTCCAGCTAAGTCAGTTCTTTCTGGTCAGATTGTGTTAAAATAAAGCTCTCAGATTTAAGTCTAACAAAGCCTTAGACAGAGCAATGCCTACAGTTATCATCACCCCCCCAGGGAATCAGCATTAAAGTATCAATATGTGACTTTTCTAGTGGATAATCCGCTACCTGCTTGTCTCCAGGGAGATGTTTGTTTTTGCCTAGAATGGTCCACAGTTTGGTATAACTTTGTCTATTAAGCATTTATTCAGTTATGTGTTTTTATTGCCAAAATACTTCTCCATTCTCCAGAGAGAAGTAGGTTGCTATATTTTATACAATTTTTTTGGAACAATTCAGACAAAACAACACCTTCATGTAGAACTGAAAGTTACAGACACTACTCTTACCCCTTTAAGAAATGTGTTTACGGGCCTCGTCCTGATTTAAATGTATTCGTGTTAAGATAAATGCTCTTTAACCGGACCTAATTTTTGAAAAGAACCAGATATTTTTCTTTCAAATTTGTCTGCATTTTTATACTGATTAACTCTGAACACACTGAAGAATCAGCACAGAAGCAGAGAAGACAACATTAGTGAGAGCTTTGTGCACAATAAACATATTTAGCATAAAAATAGTTTGTTTTTTGTTTTGTAGTGTAATGTAGATTATGCGTAATTTCAAACACATTACACAATATTGACTCTTGTGAACTTTAAACCATGTTATAAAGCTATTTCCTCCTCCAAAACATACCTAGAGTTGTGTTTTGTTTCATTCACACATGTTTGAGTAACCTTTTATCATTAGTGTGTCCACATCTCCAAAGCTCAAAATGTTCCGTTCCACCTTGTGATGTCATGAAGTGGTAGTTTTTTAGTTTAACAGTTAGCTTTTACCTTTTGTTTAGCAGAGATCGGAAATTCGAGGGCTGAAATTATCCAAGTGTTTCTCGTGCAGGTGTGTGTGGTTTAAAAACACAGTGGAGCACTTCCTGTATTACTGCATGACATCACAAGGTGGAACTGAGTGTTTTCCATTTGAGAGAAGAACTCAGCCTAAATATGCAGGGTATTAAACATGTGTTAATGAAACAAAACACAACTCCAGGTATGTTTTTGATGAAGAAACAGCTTTATAACAGATCAGATAGTAGCGGCCCTTTAATGTTTCAATACTGATAAGGTTAAATTATCCCACTCTGTTACATTTATTCAACTATGAGTGCTTTTATTGACAAAGCAAAACCTTGATTTGGTGGTATTACCTGAGTGTCTCCTTGGAGATTGTGAAATTCTACATTTTTAGAACAATCCAAGCAAAGCAATAACATCTCCATGAAGAATAGAACGTTTGGGACCTTCCCCATAAAAAAACCCCATAATGACTGGCTGCAGGTGTTGGAGTTTAGGTAGTGACGATTCAGATCAGAGAGAGTCCTGTTTTGCAGCATTGGAACTGGCAACCCAAATGAGAGATTCATGTGAGGCTCGTTCTGTTTTCTGATTGGATAATCGTCTTGAAAAACGAAGAAAAAAAAAACCGAAATTACTGCATAAACTACTCAGCCATCATGCCCAACGTTTATTGTACTCAACATTACAATTGTTACCAGTAAAAGCTTGATTTGACTTGAATATTTCTACCTCATATCTGGGAATACAGAAGCTCTAATGAAAGTCCATATTTGAGCCTACACAGTAAACGCACTACATATTTTCCTCAGTGACTTTTTCCCATCGGACTCTCAGACCACCAGTTCACTCTTTCCAAGAAGTACCATTATTGTCCTTACGCAATTATTAGCGTTTGATGGATCCTTCTGTCTGAGCCCATTTACCTGGTTCAGAAGTAGGTCAGTCTCTCACCGGAGGGCGCACCACACACCCCCTCGCTCCAACCAGCCCACCCCAGAACCATCACCAAGGCAACTCCACTGGGAAAAAGACCAACAGCACCGACCGCCTGGCTGAGCTGGGAAATTGTACTTAAGTTTCAGCCACTTTTTGAAGAAATCGTACTTTCCCTCCCACTTTTATAACTGCATACTTTTACTCCTGCTTGAGTAGTATTAAGTACTCTTACTTGAGTTAACATTTTGGTTACTCCTCCCATTGTAAGCTTTATATTGATAATATGAAATTATTTGAACATTTGTGTTTCTTGCACAGTTCCTTCTAATATAACGTAGTTTCTCTCATTTTTGTATCTATCCTTTAAAAATACCAGACTTTGTGCACAGTTTAATGTTTTGTTCTTCAGATTACATTAACTTCAAATTATAAAACCAATATTACGTCCCAACAGTTACTCTTTAAGTTGATCTTACTTGAGTACTAAATTTCCCATATACTTTTTTTACTCTTTACTATCCTTGCAGAAGTAATCCTTGGACCACTACTTTGCACTTCTACTTGAGTAATATTATTTTGAATTAACATTACTCTAACTTATTTTAACCGACTCTTTTATCAGACTGTAAGAATGTTTATTGTAAGCGTCAAAGAGCATTGAAACATAAAGTCAGAAGGGTTTGATGAGTTCCTGACAGGAAAAGTGAACAATGAAGCAACGGCCTCTCCAGAAAGGATCAGTTCACATTCCTGAGATGCGGCTTTAACCAAAATGACCAGAACGTAGCTGTTATCTCCTTGTCCACACGTCCTTGTAAGCCCCCACGCTGGTCTCCATAGCGTCTTGGTGATCCCTCACGCAATCCATATCCACTGTTGGGCACGTGTTACTTACCTTAGAATTAGTAAATCAAGATACCAGTTTGATGTAGTGCTGCACTGCTAGAAAATACCTTACAAGACCGAGGTTTAGTTTGTTTAGGTTGTTTTCATACTGACAGTTTCGACTGCCCACTAGCGATCTTCTTCAGAGTGGTCACGTTATGTTGCTGTGATGTGAACGGTCAGTTGTTTTAAACAGGTTGCAGTCCGACTTCTTCAGGACAGTATCCCAGGTGTGTGACAGTAAAAAGGCCCCCTCGTCCCGGTTTAAAGTCCCGACAGCACGTTTTGGTATTTTTACTGCCTCCTTAATCCAGCGACGATGTTTGTTGTTCTCTGTCTCATTGATGTTTGCTCCATCTAGGTCCATAGTGTGTTTTTTTCTGCTGAAAGTCCTTCCTGTTTCCCCAATATATGTTGGGAGGACGAGCAGTTGCCTGAGTTTTCTGTACCGAAACTTCATTGGACTATTATTCTAACTTAAAATAAAGCTTTTGGCTACTCTAACCAATTCTGTCATTTGCTGCTCCACTGGGAAGAGGCCAACCGTGCCCACCTTATGCAGAAAAGTGCGTCCTTGTACTCCCGACCTGCATCATTGATCACACACGATGGGAAACAGGCGCAGAAAAGGCTGAGGTTAATAGAGGCTTATCACTGTTTTACACATGTACACAGATAGTCAGGACTGTAGGCGAACCCAAGGGGAGAGGAAGAAGTAATGAAGTTCGTGGAGGACGTAATCTGTACAAAATAGAGGATTGGGACACTGCTGTGAGAATATAGCAGCGGTCCACAGTCAGCAGTACATATTCATTTTAAAGCCACAAACACATTTGAAAATTGTGAGGTCGGTAGTTTGGCTAAGGAGAAAGTATGGAAAGTTTGTAGAATGTTTGAGTTGAGATATTTAAAAGAATGAAAGTCTATGGGTGAGTTCACATGTCCTGGTGTGGTCCTAGATCAATCCAAATTTAGTTCTGATAAAGGTTTGGACCCAATTTATGTTTTATTAATATTTTTATGTTTTATTTAATAGAAAATTTGACATTTTGGACCCTACCTAAGACCTGTCATTTTTATTTTTAAATAATCAGGAAGTGGGTGTAGATGAACCTGGATCACACCAGACTGATATGTGTGTAGGACTCTGAACTGACTTATACACAATAGGAATCTGGGATGACTGTTGCTGAAAATGATCAGGACCTATCGAGACGTTCACACAAATTCAGTAAAAGTATCACAACAGCGGAGCCAAGATGGATTCTCATGAGTTTGTGAACGCACAAATATCGTGAGAATCCATCTTGCTGTACAAGGCTAGACGCAGGGATTACTCAAGCAAGAATGAACCTCAATCAAATAAAACTCTTGGGTAAACTAATGATGAGGGGATGGTTAAAGTGGATTTTACATAGTATCGTCCCACAGAAGTGTCTAACTCCAGTGTTCTTCCTCCCCTTCTTCCTCACAGCTGTTTGTCTCCAGGCTCCGCTCCTCTGCTCTGCTCACTGACCTCTGCATCTGCCACATCCACAGCCGCTCCACCACGTCACCACTCTGTCTGAGGCGGTCTCCTGTTCACGAAGCACAGGCCCCAAGCAAGACACAACTGGGCAGAAACAATTGTGGTCTTAGTTTGATGGTATTGTTTCAGATGGAGGGCAGGGGCCAGTATAACTCTGTGCAGTTTGAAATAAATGTCCACATTAGTGTTGTCACGATACTCAAATTTCGGAATAGACTTGATAATAGCTCTGGTAATAGTTCTGATACCATGATGATAATACAAAAACGCTTTTTATTTAGACAATAGAACATTAAATAATAGTACTTTCTTTTATATTCCCATGTGGCCTTACATCTGTGTGATCCCTCAGTCGTCCAGGTAGGTTCCATAGTGGTCCATGGGCCAAGCATGCATGTCATAGTGTGAATAGTATTGCGTAAGGGTGCTTTTTTACTTTTGTTGTGGAGGGTGCACTACCTGTTTGTTTCCACTGAGATGTTTTTGCTTTGTCAAGAATGTTCCAGAGTATGATTAAACTTAAGAATGTCCCAGGAGACAAGCAGCTGATGCCAGGTTCACACTTCTCACTGCCAGTAAAATAGTACGACATATAAAGACTCAAAAGTTCATCATCGTATATTGTTAGTGCAATGTTAAAATTACAAGGCCGAGATAAAACATGGGTTCTGTTGCCATGGCAAATGTGGCAGCCATCTTGTCAGTGGAGCTAGAACAAAAGCTTCATTGAAAATAATGCAAAACAAATCGAAAAAATGCATTGATTAAAGTGTTTAAATGGAAATAGAATGGTGTATTTGTGTCTTAATAATGCAGAACTCTACCTGTCTCTGTCAGGACTTTTATCTCCTAATTATGAAAATTAATACTCACCTTAACAAAGCTGCACTGGTCTATTTTATGCAGAATTAAACAATGTGTGTCATCATATGGACAAAATCAGTGATAATTACTTAAGTTTACTTACCGCCTATTACTTTAAAAGAAGAATTTATTATGTTAAATGAAAAAAAAAAAAGTTTGTTCACATTAGTTTGGTAGAACATGGAAATTGGATACAGTACAAATGAGTTTGTATGAGCTCTGGAGGAGAATTTTACACTCACAATATGGACCTGACTCGTGTTTATTATAGGTTACCGAGCCTGGGGTATGTTTTACCACCAAGCTAACACCTGCCGCCTCAGCCAAAGTACTACACTGAAAAAGAAGTCTCGCTCACTTTTAAGCTAACACTGGAGGAGCATAAACTTTCCCTGAGTTACTCTACTAATGAAGATTAGACTGCTCTTGTGTGTCTCTAGGAAAGTTAGTGGTTGGTCAGTATCTTTTGTTTTTAGTCTAAACTTAAAAATTGTGTGGTGCAACGATGTTAAGCTGTGCTCCTCTGGAGGATTTTAGGAAAACAAAAACCAGCATGATGGAATTATTTTGGCTTTGTCCATCACAGCTGCCTGTTGCCCTCTGGGGACTGGTAAAGGCAAATATATCACCTGTCACTCCGAAATATATAGTTCGGTCACGTGGTCACGTTTTATATTCACTACATAAGTTTCCGCAGCTAAATGTGTTTCCACCATCCAAAATGTGTTTCAACTGTGATGCACTTAACCCAAAATCCACTTGAAAAAAACGTATGTGAATTAAGGGCTCTAAATGTGATATTTGTGCGTTTCTACCTCCTGTTACTTATGCAAATTGTCAAAATGTACATTAAAATGCTAGAAACACAACTATGCAAGATGACATGATTACAAATCTGTATAATGTAGCGACATACCACAGCATTTGTAATGTGCAGAAAAATGACCTACAAAAACCTGACTCAACCAGCAGCAGCGAGGAGGGGACATGTCAGCTGAAGATGTTTTGATCTGGGTTCAGACTAAATCATAACATATCTGGACTGTAGCTTCAGATGCTGCAAGAAAACCAGAGGAGGTGTGGGAAGGCCTGAGGAGAGCTGAGGTAAGGCTGTTCACTGATGCACCTTCACAAATGGACTGGATCTACAAGATGTTTACACCAGAAGATCCAAACCAACTCACTTTTTATTCGATATAAAAGATGGCTTGGGTGTTTATTTTGATTCTCAAGGTGATTATTCAAATAAGCCTCACACGAATCTGCCATTTGTGTTCCCAGTTTCAATCCTGAAATCCTGTTGGTTTAAAGTAGTAGAGTATTATTATGCAAAATAGATTTTTTTTTTTTTTCATGTTATAACGCTGTTCCCTCACCAAAAACATTCCATTCCTAAAGAGGTTTTATATGTCATCCATGCGCATTTCAGTACTTTTGTGATCTCCCCCGAGCCTATTTCAAACCCTCCCTACAGTAAGCTGTAAGATTCTGTACAATACTCCGCCCACAAGCTTACATCATCCATGCTCCCACAGGACAATTCTCCATAAATATATGTTAAAAAAAACTGTACAGAGCAACTTGACAAACCTGATACGATGTGCAGTAGCTTCATTAGCGGGATGCATGCTGATTTGTGTTGTGATGGCGCTCTGAAGGGGTGTGACTTTGGGTGGGGAGCAAAGGGAGAGGGGACTCACAGTGTCAAAAACCAAAGTGAAACTAATAAAACACGTTAATATGTTGTTTTCGGCAAATATAGCATTTTCAAAACAATCTAAATTTGTTATGTGTTAGCAGTTAATACCACATAGAAGTAAAATACGCCCTCTTTAAACCTAATCGACTCTCTCTGATCTGAATTGTCACTCCTTAAACCCCAGCGCCTGCAGCTAATCATAATCAGCGCTAGTGCAGCCTCTACAGTGCGTGCCCTGTCCATATACTGAGAATGAGAAAAGCTGTACCTGTCCTCTATCTGCAGACATTGCTACTGATGCCAAAAACACTTGGAATGTGCTTCAACAAATGTGTTTCTTTCCATTTCAGAAAACACCAGGGGAGTCTTGGCTCTAACTGGATGTGAGTGAAATATGCACACCTCCTCTCTCCTCGTATCTGTAGTAAACTGCGCTGTGTAAAGGAACATTTCGGATGTGCAAAGTGTGAATCTGTCTGATGTTGGCAGCAGGATCCTGGCTCAACAAGACAAGAAGAGATTCATAGAGTAACTGTCCTCATCATAGACTGTATATATGAATGAACAAAATCGACCTACTAGCCACTGCATTCTAAATAGAAAGAGAGCATGGGCGCTTTTTGGCTCCCTCAGCTCTGGCTCCAATTCACTTTCAATTGGAATAAACATCCCCCCTCTCTCTAGGTAACTGTAACTGTCAGACTCGTCAGTTTGGTCTTACAATGTTCTTATTAATCCGCTTTACATAATCCTGGGGTTCGGGCGTCGGTAAATCAAGATGTGAACATTAATAACAGACCAATGAACTGCTGCTAGCGTTAGCAACAAATTTGATTGACAGCGTTGCTAAGCGAACGCTCCACGCTCACGAAAAGTTAAGGTCCCCCACCCACACTGCTAAATTAACAGGACCGATGCGGAACTTTGTAGGGGACATCATCACACCAGACTTCCACGAGCAGTGGGTCAGACTACTGGACGGTCTCAGGGCCTTTACAATCCACGAATTGTCCCCTTCCGGCCCTGATGCCCAAGATTATAAGAACTGGTAAATACTTGCATGGACATCACATTGTACAAGTGTAACAACTCTACATGTTCTTTTCCACAGGAAGCTCTTCCCTTCATTGTGAGCCAGGCCACAGGAGAGCGCCAGGGCCGTAGCAGACCACCAGGGCTGTTTCAGACATTTCCTTTGGGTGTTATGTTTGGCCACACTTTCTTCTACGTATTTTTTGGTAGCCTATATTTTTTGTCTGTTATTTTTGTTTAGAGAAGTTATTAATATTTTGCCCATATTCATCTTTGTTCTTTTACCAGTTTGCCTATTTTTAGTATTGTATATTTTGATATCTTGTAGGTCTTTTTTTTTTAGGTTGTTCCTGGTTTTTGCTTAGCATTTATTTTATATAGGGAAAGTTTATGGGTCGTTTTCTTTTTGTTAAGGGCTTTTCACTTCATTAAAAATAAAACCATCAAAAGAAGAACGTAAAGTTAAAAATAAAAACAACTTTAAACTTTTAACTTGGTTCCTTCATGAATATGTTTGACCTTTTAATGGGTAATAACCGTGGGGTTCTCTGGTAGCGTGCATGACTCAAGAATACTCTGAAACAACCCCACCTACGCTAGTGAACTGACCCACCTCCAGATTATCTACTTATAGGTGATGGCGACTACTCATATCTTAAGGAGTCCTTGACTTCTATTGCACCATGTATGATAACAGTGAGAGATGCGGCAGAATAAAGGCTCATATCCATGATTCTCCGACACTTTTCCATATTGAGCGTGCCTTCGGATCTATTAAGACCCGGTGTAGCTGCATCTTTTTGGACGCACATGAAGTACTGAGCTCTGGCCAATCAGAATAGGTGATTCAGTGCTGTTATATGTGTTTGTAGGAGTAGAATTACAAGTAAAAAACATCTGAAAGTGACTAAACTCTGCCCACATTTTAAATATAGCTGCTAACTCAGACAGTACCTGGAGGACTAAACAAAAGAGCGAAGAAGACGGACTCTGCCGGCATAAGGAACACTGTGCCTGGTCGAACAGATATCCACACTTCAAATTACGGCAGTCCTCTGTAATGTCACATAGTACTTGGGACTGGAGATGACACACTTAGTTTTTGACTGTTTTTTTAATACAAACCTGTAAATTTATCTAGTTTCCATTAAAATTGGCAACAAAAAAAAGAAAAAAAAAGACTAGAAATGCTATTAAAACACCATGTACAATGTTACAAAAGTTGATTTAGGGTTTAGTTCCACTTTGAATACTGTACTGCTGCTGTCAAACTCAAACGCATTTTGCAGGTGGTAGCATGCTGTGCAGTCCTACACATTTCCTGTCTTCAGCAGATGCATAATGAGGAAGAAGAGGATGATGATGATGAAGGATTGGAGGGACAGACCACAGTGGGGCTGCGCTTAAACCAGGCGTCTGCTCTCCAGCTGTCACCAATTGAGCATGATTATTTTGCACAGGTGAGTTAAGGTAATACATGTGATCCAACTGTGTCGTGTCACTCTCATGTCTCCTTCGCTCTGTCAACATGGGATTCAGAGAGCACCATTTTCACTGAAGACAAGATATAAGTCATTACGCTGGATCGTCACTTCACTGAGCTGGTTTCATACCACTGGCCAAATAATACTCACACTCCAACTGTGTTTGTAGATTTCTTACTTGTTTACTGCAGGGCCGACCCACCATATGTTGAGATATTTTTTGGGCTTGGGTCACGTCCCCTAATGAGTATATGGTGTTTTAATAGCATTATCTTCAGCAGTCCTATGGTCAAAACCTCTAAATCTAAGTCTGTGCTGCCCTCAGTGGCCTCTGCTATTTCCAGTAGTTGGTGACATTACACATGACTGCCCTGATTAGAGTGAGGCGTTTATAATTACAAAGGCCAATCTCACTGATATGCCCACCACTCCTCTCCTCTCTCTCTCTCTCCCCTTTAGTCCTACAGGTACGGCCCAATTTAGCAGCTCTACAGGTACAGAGCACTGTTTCCCCAGGGCCCATAGCAGGGAGGGGCCCTCAGTGGCATGTAATGATGGTTTCCTCTGTTGACTTTTTCTACACTTTAATTGTAATTTAATTGTTATTAAATGCATTGTGGTTGCGTGAAGTGTTTCTAAAATATATTTATTTCCACTAAATACAATTATGCATGACATCTGAGGGCCCCATTACCCCTTTACAAAACATGCAAATGGTTTTATCCACAAGTGCTTAATAGCTGCGTGGTGCCTGCATACAAATGTATCAGAGATCTGACAATCTGATTGACAACACACATCAAAATGAAGGATACATTTATCTGTGTGTAGATACAGCAAACAGTGTCTGTGACAAAGAACACTAAACAGGATATGTTGGTGCTCACACTTTTCCCTCTGCCCGTTGTTGCAGAACGTGATAGAGACGGAGCTGTGAGTGTTGACACACACACACACACACACACACACACACACACACACACACACACACACACACACACACACACACACACACACACACACACACACACACACACTCCTGCATTAAACAGCTCAGAAATTGTATTAAATAAGTTTAGAGTTTGAAACTTCCCTATTTCTACTACAGACATAGTTATCTGCCAGTGTAGGTCTAACAACACAAAGACCACAGGTTGTTAGCGCTAATTTTGATGGAGAGGAGCTTTAAAGAACAGGGGTATTTCATTTAAAGTTGATTTCAAGTCTACACAGGGTAGTATCAGTGCCGCTGTGATTTCATGTAGAGGTTTCAGTGTGATCATCAGCCTTTTTAGTGAAATTCTGGCACTGTATATAATATATACATTGTAACACAGAACTACCTTACACATTCAGATGGATATAAATAGGCTCTATGAACTGATGAGATATTGTTAAGTACAGAAACCATATGTGCTTTTCAGATTGTACAATGTGATGATGTCATGCTCCCAGATGGGGCAAGAGCCACACTTCCCTATTGGTTACATAAAATATAAATATCCACTATGTAAATTCATAAATATTGAAGCAGATCATTTCTATTAGTGACTAGACCCCAGAATTCACTAATGGTCTGAATCCTCATTACCATCATGAATCAGTGCTAGTGCAGCATCTGCAGCTCAGGGAGTGAATTCTAAGCTTTGACATGAGGCCTGTCCATAAACTGAGAATGAGAAAAACTTCTTTGTGTCCTCTATCTGCAGGTTAAGGATCTGGTAACCAAGGTTCCCAAAGTTTAATGGTATAATAAGTACGTTATTTTGAAGGCAGACAACCACAGAATAATAAAAAGACACACTTAACTTGTGACACTCAGGTCCTGTCTCGTAATTCACAAAAGAGGCGAGCGTCCCAGCAGCTGTTCTGTCCATCAAACTGGGTCCACGCAGTGCCTGATGCGAGCCGCTGATCACCGATCTCCTCCTGTGACAAAGTGAGGTCCCAAATGGCCAAGCTGTGTGCGCCGCACACCTTCGTTCTCCCCCTAATTTAACTCCCCTATGATTTGTCCCAGACTCAACATTGTCGCCAGCACTATAGAAGGCTACGGTCAAAGTTTAGCTTGGGTTTCCCAACATGTCTCGTGTGTGTGCATCAGCTGTTTCTCTGTTACACATATTTGTGTTTGCCTTTGGATGAGGCTGGGCACATCCACGAGTCTTATTATATTTATAGGGATTAATCTACTGGAACCATGATGTAAAGCAGATAGTTAAAAATGGGGAAATTGCAGCTACTTATAATTGCTTAAAATGATTCAAGTAAAAGCTACAGACACAAATAGGCATAACAATGAGCACATAAGTCAGAGTGAGCATATTCCTGCATACAGAACAGAAACAGTCCTTTTACTCAGACGCTAAACTCTCATTTACATAGTAGAAGTGAGGCACAGTCTGCCTGATGGTTAATCATGTGCAACACGCCCACAAATATGTCATTTTTCAGTTTGCACTTGTAATGTTACACCTGGCTTAGTGAATATAGCCCTAGGCTTCATTCAGAATAGCTCAGATCAGTGCTCCTGCTCCACTTTTTATTGAAATTAATTGCAAATTAGTATATATATTTTTCATAATAAATGCAAAATGATCCAATTGGAGTTAAATTAAACAAGTCTAGACCTACATTTACTTTTTTAATATTATTTCATATTTGTGTATATTGGACTGTATTTGACACTATTACAGGCTGTTTCTTCACAGATTTGTCCTACTCTTACCTCGTTTATGCAGTTCTATGGCATTTTGATTATGTATCTACAAACCATATCAGTGACATGACAGCTCCACAAATGTGCACAAAATGGTCAGACAGGACTTATAATACAGCCTCATGTGTCACAAACCACTTAAACACAGCCCTGCATTAGAACAGTGCTCACACTCACCTCACAGATGCAAATTAAAGCCACGTCTTTCCTGAAGAAACTTCCCTGAAGCGGAGCAGGTCCAGAACAGCCACATGTTTCTCCACAAATGTGTAATAGGCCCGTTATTCCACCAACACTGTCGCTTCTTCATAAAAACATAGGTCAGCCCTAACTGCTGTCACTGCTCCATCCGGATCCTCCATTTCACACAAACTATCCCTGAAACTAGCTCATGTTTGATTAAATAGATCTGTAATATGGGTTTATGCAGCATTGTTTGAGCCAGCTGTGGTCCTCAGTACGCATGCACAAGACTCTAAAAACAACCGGCTGGCCTCTCTGATTGCCCATTTTGAGAGTGTGCCGCGCATGGAAATATAAATGAACGACCTCCATAGCACAGGACAACAACACAAGTTAATGAGACATTTTAAACTGCACTTGCTGCAGTGTGCTCAGTGACCAGTAGGGTGTATTAAAGGACACAGTGACTTCAACCATGCTTCAAACAGGCAGAAGTGGGAACGCAATTATTTGGGTATTAATATAATTATACTTTCGACATGTGATAATTTTAAATTTTATAGGACAAGCACTGTTTGGCTTGATTGCCCTGACCCCATGCCACTGCTAAAGTGGTAAGGAGAGGAGCTAGGGAGTTGTCACAAATCCAGACAGTCCTTCCCCCACTATGAAATCGTGCGACAATGGTAGCAACACATTATAGGACCACGACTATTAAGAAATTGACAGAACTACAAAAGATGCAGCCAAAACACAAAAATATAGGGCATGCAACATTAGCCCATGCCTAGTATCAGCTAATGACCAAATTGCAGCCCTATTTAAGACCAGCTAACCTCATACATGGACCTTGCAATAGTCCTTGCTTCTGTAGCTCGTGAGGAGCAACCATCAGTTCACGAAGAGGAGGGCACGGCTGTGGTTCACCTGGTCCTGTTCAGGAGGGAGAAGACACAGGGGGCAGGACGTGGAGCTCGTCATTGTCTCTGCTGGCTTTCATTCTCTGCCTTAGGAGCATTAGGAAAGAATTTATGCAACTGTAAATCTTTTAGGTATATATAGTTTTTTATTAAATTTCATGAAAATGTGTAAACGTGTAGAACCTCAGGCACTTTGAGGAGCTGACAGCGTTACCTTCCATGTGCCGTAGATCTAAAAGTCTCACTATAGCTCTCACCACCACAGTCTACAAAAATATACTCATCCTACTGCTCAACATAACTGTGTATGGTCACTGCTCATGTAATTGTACTCAGAATGCAGAAAGATAAGGAAAACAATTAGGGCAGTCGCCATAGTGATTAACAACTTAAAACAACATGTTATATCTATAAGTCCTCAAAATGTTGCATATGACACGATACTGAAACCCAGTGATAGGTGATATTTTGAAGACTTTGTTCATTCAATATTTCGAATGAGCATGGGTTTGAATTTAGTTGCTATGACAATGTTGCAAGATTTTCAACACTCTGAAACCCATAACTTGTCTTTTTTTTTACCCTTTTCTTGGCCACAACATATGACAAGGTAGACTACTCTTTTCACTAAAATGTTGTTACAGTGTTTACATTCAGGTTTTTTCTAAAATTCCATCTGGTTTTCCCTCGTTTCACCATTTGGCCAATAATTTTACTTCCTGCTTGGCCATACAGTACATAGAGGAACTTCCATTAACCCTTACAACCATATTGTAGACAAGGGCTTTTGTGTAGCAAAATTATCTTGCATTTTGGATGGCATTTTGTGTATTGAGGACTTACGAAAGAGGGGATTCTTTAAATAAATGCGCTACTGCCTTTAATTATACAACCTGTAATACAGGACTTGACAAAGCCTGATCTCATCAGATCTCAGAGGCTAAGCAAGGCCGGACCTGGTTAGTACTTGGATGGGAGACCACTGGGAATATCAGGTACCACAATGGGGCACCAGTGGTAATTGTGTCCTTAGGCAAGACTCTTCACCCACATTGTCCCAGGGCAGCTGTGGCTACCATAGTAGCTTACCACCACCGAGTGTGGAGTGAATGAATCATGCACTGTAAAGTGCTCTGGGTGTCATGAAAGGCTCTATATAAATCCACTGATTAATTCATTCATTAATAAATTCTCAAGTTTTCTTCAAAAAAAGCCACATGACAGGAGTAAAACTATGATACACATTTACCACAGGTACTATCCTCCCAAATGAAGTAATATTTAGAGGAAAAAAAAGAAAACCTGTCATATGCGGTTAAAAGCTGTCAGGATCAGTGGGTGAACATGGATAAGCAAAGAACTCAGGTCAAAACCTGATGATCGTGGCATCCTTTTATCCTGCTTGAGTATTCATTTCTTGGCTGAAAAGCTTGTAAAGCATGAATTCAAATGTGAACCCTTTGATATGGAAAAAGTCATCTGAGGATTACATTTTCACCTCCTCTTTAAATCCTTAAATTTTATTACAGCCATATACCTATTCTGATTAAATTCATATTTACCCCCTAAGGTAGTCCTGACCAAGACTAGCTCAAATCTGGAGATGGGCCCCACAGCTCCTGACCCCTGGTTACCCCAGCAGCATTGAGGGATGGGTCAAATGCAGACAACACATTTCACTATGGAGACAATACAGTGTGCCTTAACATCTTTCACTATATAGTTTTGAAAAGTATCTCACATGCAACTTTAACTTCCTCAAAAGATCTTTTTCTATCTGTGATTGGCTAGTACATTTTCAATTTCCAATTTTTTTTTTTGTCTGTTAGTTTTCCTTGTTTGTTGACTGAGATGTTTTTACCTTTGCCCTACATGTGTCGGTTTTCTGCTGGTGATAGCATATTGTATCAATCAGGACATGTGACCATACACCGCTGCATTAAGCCTTGCAAAATAACAATATTCTCTTTAACATTTCCAAAGTGTGTACAAAAGTAGACTATCCCAAAAATTGTCCAAGCTCTCAGTTCTTCTCAGCTGTCCATGTTGGCGGCCGGCTGTGTGTCCAAAATGCTAGCTAGCGTCTTGAACGGTTGTCCCCAGTCTCCTAGCGAGCTAAAATCACCCATGTCCTCCATTACCCACGATTCCTCAATGGAACTCAGCGACCCCGCCTCTGACCCCTCCCCCTCATACGCGTACGTTGCCAACGAATCGTACGCCAGCGCTGCGTGTTGCCCCTCCCCCAGTCTCTGCTCGATAAAACTCCTGATCATTTCCGCATTGTCCCCGGTAGCTCCTTTTCCTCTCCGAAGAGTTGCACTTTTGCCAGCCACTAAGATGGCGTTAGCGGCTTGCCGGTGGATGTCGGGGGACCGGATGATTTCGTTGTCGCGGCAGGAGAGGTGCAGCAGGACACCCTCGCCGTAGCAGGGGCGGTCCTTCCGGGAGGTGGAGGCGGAGCTCTGGACGCTGGTGCGCTGTGATTGGCTGGTGCGTAGCGTGCCCATGTCGTAGGCGTGCGTGTCCTGCTCGCCCCCGCCCTCGTCGTCGTAGTGGATGACGTTGTCGCGGATGTCCTCTTTAGACGTCATGAGCGCCTCCTTCTGTTTGTGTCGGCGCTGACCCATGTACAGGCCGGACATCACTGCAAAACATTACATAACACAATGAGTTATACAGTTTGTACAGTGACTGTTCTTTAAGTCTCAGTTAGAGTATGAGTAGGTCGTATATTCAAAGGACATGGTAGAAAAGACTTCAATGGTCATCTGGAGACTGTTTTTGAAATCGACTCATTCAGAATGAAAAACGTCCTGCCACAAAAGGGAAGAGTTTTAGAGTGAAATTGCCCTGCTCTTGTTTAGTAGCTAACCTCATTATGGGTCGTTATGCCCCTATGGCATTTTGTCTGCCTCACCTTCAGCATTGTAAGTACCTGATTACATTTGATTGGCTTGATGTTTCCCCTGAATAAGATGTGAGGATACTGTTGTAAACCACAAGCAGATTGTACCTTAATTTACCATTTCTGTTCAAAGAGGGATTCTCCGTTTTCACCAAAAGAGACAAGGCAAAGCAAATTTATTTGTATAGCACAATTTGCACACAAAGTAATTTTAGGTGCTTAATCACAATAAAAATAAATAAAAACATAAACACTCATCATAAAATTAACTTGAGCTGAGAAGAGTGCAGAATAAAAACCTTTCAGTCATATGCACAGCAAAACAGAACTGTTTTGAACCTGCTTCAGATCTGTTCACTTTTATGCGGCCTGTCTGCATTAAAAGATGTACTTTGGTGCTAGGCCATGGAGAGACTTGTTCACAAGCAGAGCTGCTTTAAAGTCAATTCTTTGAGCCACAGGAGCCAGTGCAGAGACCTGAGCAGAGGACACATGTGTGAAGTACTTCCTGGTTCGAGTCAGGACCCGAGCAGCAACGTTCTGACTGTACTGCTGCTTGCCGTTACAGTCTAACCAGTGAAGTGCGGTGAGGTGAGGCAGGTGAGGCCCTGCCTCACCTGCCTCACCTATCTGCCTGCCACCTACCTGTCATCACAGAGAAAAAAATAATGAAATGGTTATATTTATCCAATGATTTGTACTATAAAGTTATTTTCTATTAAATTTTGCAATTTTTAAATTTTTTTTTTACTCAAAATCACAGAATTTTTACATCTACCGTTGAAATATTGAGAAGAGACGTGCGGAGAGGCACCGGCCATTCGTGCCTCACATGGACTGACTGTGCTGTAGGTCAGCAGTGACGCTGCTGCTTTAAGGCTGTGTGAAAAGGCGCCGGGTGAGTTACCCTGCCTCATGTTAGGGGGCACTCGTGAGCCCATGGATTCTTGTAACTCCCGCAGAATAGGGGCAAACTACAATTTAGAGTTAGCAAGTCAACTTTAGCAATTAATTTTTTTCTCTATGTCTGGCCCTACTTTTTAAATGGAGTCAGATTACATATTAAACCTCAAGCAGTTTTCTAAACTGGACTTTCAGTCGAAGCAGGAGATTATAATTAAAGGAAGACCAACGCTAAAGGAGCTAAAATTAAGAGGACGGGATGAAAGACCAACTTTTCAAAGAGTGGGTCGAATGGTAAGTTTAATGACTTCAATCCATTGAAAATTGGGGAACCAGAATAACGATAAAAAACAAAACAAAACCAGCTTTTTATTTCATACTATTAGAGCTATTTCATACGGACTTCAGACTTTTATTTTGAAATTCTTTTTTATTCTGGCCCCAAGTCACTGGGAGAGAAATTGACCCGGGGCCAAATGTACAGACACCTGGTTTATATGTTTGCAAATCTGATTGTGACGACATCAGTGCCTCACCAGCCACGAACCTCACTGCACGTCACTGAGTCTAACCTACTGGAGACAAATACACGGATAAGGCTGCTTTCATACTTTCAACCTTTGGTCCAAACTTTCAGACTTTCCTGTTTGGTTTGGTCGAAAGTCCAGGTGAGAATGCTCCCGTGGACCGTGGGCCAGGCCAAACAGTTGGTCCTTTGCTCTGGGAAAAAAGGCGATCTCGGTCAGACTTTTGGAGCAAATCCAGGAAATTACAGCGAGTAGAAAAGTAGAGATGAGCCTACACTGGTTATAAACTACAGTAAAGTTATGTATTGTATCATATTTGCTTGCACAAAACCAGGCTAAACCAATGAAATGTTCATCATCTTGCTTGTGTTTAATTCCCACAACAAAGAAAAAAACTTTGCAGCTCGTCTATGTTCCGTGTTCATGAGGTATGTTCTTGTTGTCATGACGACAGTGTCCAAATGACTTTGAATACTTTTCTACCTTGGATCCCTTCTGGATAAATGAGGGATTCCACCGACCTGTAAAGGGGTTATACTGAACTGAAAGAAATTGATATTTTGAGCATTTTGCATAATGCTGTTCTCTCATTCCTTTTCTAAAGCTCAAAATGCTCCATTCCACCCAGTGATGTCATGAGGTGGTGCTCCCTTTCCCAGATCCTCAGCTCCTGTAATCCTTTTGTTGTATTCAAGATCATTTCAACACATTCAGGACTACCTTAGCTGGAGGATTTGACCTATTGTGCATGCAAACTCTGCCCGGGCGACCCAGGAGTGTAACCGTTATTATGGTGATGGTTGAAAAGGTGACTGTGTTTTTGCCCATGGACACAAGGGCACAATGCAAAGATGAAACCTGCTACGTCACTAGCACGTGTGAAGAAAAATCCTCCAATATTCAGAAGCATCACAGTCCTTTTCATAACCATCATGAGACAGACTTTGTTATCTCTCTTTGTGTCATCCCAACCTTGTCTGTTTCTCCATAATTAGCTCCCAGTTAAAGGGCAGCAGATTGTGTCTGTGACAGCAGGTCAGAATGTGGCATTTCCTTTAACAAATTACCGCAGCATTTGGATCATGTGTTTGAGATAAAAAGGCTTTTGTTTTATTCTGTTTAATAGTTTAAAGTTGTAAACAGTGGCTCAGGTGGTGGAGCGCTTGTCAAATAATACAAGTTGACAGGGAGGATCATCTGGCTAGTTTATTCCCCCATTAAAAGAGCATTATGACATTTTCTGATGGGGGGATCCACCACCTGCTTGCCCTCATAGATTTGTTATTGCATGGCTGGAATGTTACAGAGTATGTCATTAAATATGTATCTTGCATTAATCAATTAGAGGAGTTTTTATTGCTGAAAAATGTCCTTGCAAAACATAGTGTGAGGTGGGTCGCCTCTCCACTGATCTGACCTGTGCCAGTGTCATTATGCTGTAGTGTGGCATCTCCATTGAGGAATACCTGAGGAGTACCCCGAGGTGGACACAGTATTATTCAAGTAAAAGTATGGTACAGTAGTTTCAAGATACTACTTAAACTTTAAAACAATGAAAGAGTAACTGACAGGAACTAACATCTGATTGAACATTTGATGCAATTAGAAGGAAAAAAACTTAAATTGTGCAAAAAAAATCTGGTATTTTGAAAGGATAGACACAAAAGTGATGAAATAAATCATGTCTGAAGGAGCAGAACGTGAACATTATATAAAATCATGTCATATTATCAGCATAAAGCTTTTGTCCCTTGTAGTACCACCTACCCTCCCACAAGAAAAGTTACACAGTGCCCCTTAAGTGGGACTAAACTTCACCCACACACATTTCAGATACAGCTGCTAAACTGGGCAGTATGGAGGGGGTCACTAATATGACGTCGTGTTATCCACAAAATGAGAAAGCACTTCAAACACTTCCAAAAAAAAAGGCTACTACTGCTGTTTCTCCCTGAAGCCTGTTCCATTAGCCGTCTATTTGGGCCAAGGAAGATTGGAAGGAAGTGATTTTGGAGGAACCCACTACGAAGGCAAGGTACCCGTCATGAGTCCAGTCTGTCCTTGTGTGTTCAGTGCTGTTTTTTACCTCCTTCCTTCTGTGTCTACGCCTGGAGCTGGGCGGAGACTCTGGCAACACCTCCGCACAGCTGGGGAGTATTAAGAGGTTGAGGATTCCTGCACTCGCTGCCAGATCGTCAGTGTATCCTTGCGGTACTGTCCGCATGGCTCGGTCTCGTTTTTTGTACTACGCTTTTCGTACTCAGTTGGGCTTTCTTGTTTTTTTTCGCCAGATTTTGCTCCTTGGACTATCCGTGCAGCACAGCCTCCGATCCAACGCCCCCCGCCGACCCAGCCCTGCACTACTTGCTCCGATATAACCGACCTTTAACATTTTGTATCGTCAATAAACTCTGTTGAACTGTTTTTCCGAGTCTGCATCTTTGGACGACAATACCTAAGCTTTGGAAAAGTGTTCAATTCCACTTTAACTTACTCCACCCTTGGATTTATTATGCAAAATCAACTTTCAATAATGTTATAGTTGTTTCCCCTTCTCATTTACCCCCTTAAAGTTGTATTTGTGCATGTTTGAGCACTCTTTAATCTAATTTTCAAGACGCCATATTGCCAATCAGCTCCCGTTTTCACTGCCAGCAACATACACCCACTGCTCTGTACTTACTTCATTCGCCGATTTTATTTTCTTAATCTGTGATACACGTAGGATTTGGCAGCGTCACACAGTCATTTTTGGCACAAATGAAAAAAAAATCGGAGTTGCCGACTCTTTGTTGCAATGACGTTTACTGTGACATCTGCTCACATTGGGAACTGCAGTTTTCTAAAGCGGAAATTTCTTTTATTAAGCCGTTTTAGATGAATACCGAGGTAAAATGTGCAAATTATAACGTAATGATCCACGGGTGTCGTAGATTACAACTATACAGCACAATATGTCTTAAGTTCACACTCACAATGGAGATCTTTTCTCACAACACTTGACAGGTACAAAGAATCTAAAACTCCTGCTGTGTGACTTCAGATCTGCCCTTCATGTTTCCGACTCACACGTCTGACACAACAGTCTGTGCACCTGGGGACGTGTCTCTGTGAGCGCGACTTCAGAAACTCCGATAAAAAAGCAGGTTAACCTCATTCTGTTCAATCAGGAACTTTTTTTTTTTTTTTTTATCACAAAATTATACATCTTTGACACAAACACGAAATTATATCAAAAGGCCCATATTGAGCTATTTTCTGATCTATGTTGTAACGCCGTTTCTTTATCAAAAACATACCTGGAGTTGTGTTTTATTCACACACGTTTAACGCACAAACCCTCCATATTTAGGCTGAGTTCTTCTCTCAAACAGAAAACGCCTTGTACTGTCAATGTGTGGCAATAAGTTTTTAAACTCCATGGACCTTCTCTAGATTCACTTGGATAATTTCAGACCTGGAATTAACTCTACTGAGCAAAACTTCATGACATCAGAAGGTGGAACAGAGCATTTTGAGCTTTGTAGATTGTAGATTTGTAACCTCCTAAGACCTGAGCTCTTGCATGACAAGCTTTATTCATTTCTCTTTTTTATTTGGGCTGATTGGGACCTGATGAGTGTGAAAACAAAGAATTATTGTTTGACATTATGTGATGTCCACATATGAGGACATCCGTTCAACGTTTTAATCATTTTGATACAATATTTGAATAATGATTTGCTAAAACTATTTATTGAATGCCTGAACACAGCAACATTTGTCCTGAGTGTAAAAACAAAATGAGAAACAACAATTGTGCCTCTTGGAACAATTTGTCTCATGTGAAATGCCAAAAAAAAATATAAAATAAATAAATAAAAATAAAAGTAAGAATAAAATAGAAATAGAAATAGAAATAAAAATAAAATAAAATAAAAAAAAAATAAAATAAAAATAAAATAAAATAAAATAAAATAAAATAAATATTCTGAACATTATAAACTCTTAAAAATATTCTAAATTTACATTTTTGCATTGCTGCTGTTCTTGTACGCTCTTCTTCTTCTACCACTTCATGACATCACAAGGTAGAACAGAGCATTTTGAGCTTTGGAGATGCAGACAGACTGATAATGAAGGATTACTCAAACGTGTGAATGAAACAAAACACAACTCTATGTTTTTTGATGAGGAAACAACATCAAACAACTAATTTAAAGTTGGCTTAAAGTTCACGAGTCAATTTTGCGTAATATGTAAGACCTTTAATCCAAAAGATTCGCTGAAGTTACAGGAATTCATCTCCCAAAATGAAACCACAGGGACTAGGTGCTGGGTAGTTATAGTATGTATTTTACTTTATTAATGTGAAACTAAAATTACTTTGAAGGTGCACTGTGTAACTTTTCAAATTGAGATTATACCACCTGCTTGACTACACGGAGATGTTAATGTTTTGCCTCCATTTCGAAAAGCAGGTGCCTAAATTTACAGCTCAGATCTATGGAAAGGTGAGCCAAGTTTTCTAATGCAGAAGTCAGCGAATTGTTTCTGTTATCAAGTCGTTTTAGATGAATTTTGCGATTTAAAATGTGCAAATTATAACATAATGATCCACGGATGTCATAGATTATAACTTTATGTCTTATTTAAGTAGTAAAACATGAGATGGGGAGAAATGAGAGACCAATAGACTTTTTTCTAATGGTAAGCTTTTAGATTAGTATGAACCAAATGTAAAATAATGTTAATAGCTATAAAAAAAACCTCAAAAAAGCATAAATCGAGGTGTTCTTTGACGTCGTTTGAATGTGTAATTATAGAGCAGAGAATAGTCAGTGGCTGTGCTCCTCCCTGCACACGTCTCCATATGTCAGGGTGACATTTGGAGCATTCACATCGTGCTGTTAGATCAGACCTGTTATTTCTGTACTCACTGTGAGGTCAGGGGGCTGTAGTGTCTGCAGATAAACCTTTATTTGAACCTCCTCCGCTTTATATGACCTCTGCTCTGGCAAAGTACAAGAGGGACGTCTGCGCAATACAAGTAAGTCTAACTGTTTCCATCTGGATAGAGACACAGAGCGACTGAGGTGTGAATGAAGAGAAAAGTATATACTGTGTGTTGAGGATTCAGATTCTCTTTAAAGGTACAGTATGTAACTTTCTGGAGGTGGCACATCATAGCCCCATTTCCATGGAAACAAGCAGGAGGAGGCTTTCTTCAGACAATTAGGTTTGTGGACATGAAAGCACACTCACAGTAAACAGGAACGCTTTTCAGTTTTTCAGTGCAATAAACACAACCACATGCTTTAATTTTGTATTTGTCAGTGTTGTTTGCCTAAAAATGGGTTTAAAAGAAACAAGGCTGATTACTACAGTCTTAAATATGTGAAAATACAACTAGTTCATTATAAATTTCAGAAATTTCAAAAATTTCAGTGACAGTTTCAGTTTTGCTCTTAGGGTCCATTTATTGTCACAGCAAAAACTCCGCTCTGGTCTCTGAGAGTTGTATAAAGTGCTTATAAACTCATCTTGGTAAATAATTAGGACCCCCAGAATGCATAAAGTAAGTGAGGAATAACTTTGGACCACAGCAAACCATTTAAAATGAGCCAGTTCTGTTTTTCATGTTTAAAATCAAGTACAGCACCTTCAAATATTTTTGCCGCTTTCCACATGGAGCAGATAAAGGTCAGTCGAGCAGTTTCCATCTGGCCTGCTTCACACTCACAGTATCAGTGCTCCTGTCTCCTCCTGTCTGCTCCTGTCTCCTCCTGTCTCCTCCTGTCTCCTCCTGTCTGTTTCTGTCTGCTCCTGTCTCCTCCTGTCTGTTTCTGTCTGCTCCTGTCTCCTCCTGTCTGCTTCTGCCTGGCCCTGTCCCCTCCTGTCTCCTCCTGTCTCCTCCTGTCTCCTCATGTCACCTCCTGCCTCCTCCTGTCTCCTCCTGCCTCCTCCTGTCTCCTCCTGTCTGCTCCTGTCTCCTCCTGTCTACTCCTGTCTCCTCCTGCCTCCTCCTGTCTCCTCCTGTCTCCTCCTGTCTGCTCCTGTCTCCTCCTGTCTCCTCCTGTCTCCTCCTGTCTCCTCCTGTCTCCTCCTGTCTGCTCCTCCTCTCCTCCTGTCTCCTCCTGTCTCCTCTGTCTCCTCCTCTTCCTGCTCCTGTCTCCTCCTGTCTGCTCCTGCCTCCTCCTCCTGTCTGTCTCCCTGTCTCCTCCTGTCTCCTCCTGCCTCCTCCTGTCTGCTCCTGTCTGCCCCTGTCTTTTGATCTCTCTACACCTCTGCATGATCACCTCAGGTTTTCTCACCGCTGCCCCCCGCAGGTGAGTTCAGACCCTGCGGATGTTTGAGAATCACTTAAGTCCAGAGCCTCGTGTTCGGATGAACAAGTCACATTAGATTTGGACTCTGTTTGAATTCTACACAAGGACCAAAGAAAAACACATTCTTTTTGTTGTGGTTTCGTTAATGAATATTTCTATTTAAAGAGGGGGTGTTACACATCTGTGGGGTATTAGTGGCTTATACTTAACATATTTGGATCAGTTGTTACTATCCTCTACAGATCAGATTTTATTGTATTACACCAAAAATAACAATTTACTTGTATAACTTTTTAAATAAACAGTTTTTCCCTACATAGTTTTTCCTTTTACTCTTACTTGAGTAATATATTTTACAGCGTGAATATATATTTTACAGAGTGACTGTTTTGGTAATCGTGCTTAAACTTGGTAAAGATCTGCGTCCGCTGTCTTCTTTTTAACCTAAAATTTGCAGTAACATTACTACGGAAAACTTAGTAGCCATTACTTAAAGTGTTGAAAGTAGCACTTCTAATATAAAAATAGTTTTCAATGCTAAAATTGACAGTAATGCAAATGTAAAAAATAGTGTTACTTACTCAACTATTTTACATAATATCATTATATTATTATTATTATTTTTAAAAGGGATTGTTACCAAGTATTTGTTAGTTACGAGAGCCTTGTGAGTGACTAGTCCAGTGTGGGTAAAGTATGGCCCGGGGGCCACATGCGGTCCCGTTGGGCTTATTAATCCAGCCCGCCGAACGTGACCAATTATATTAAAGTAGGTAATTATATTAAAGTAGGTACGGGTAGACCTTGTTCAGTTTACCTTTCCCTTGTAATGCCAACATTTCCCTAAAAGATGGAGCACTTCAGCTACATTAACCTTATTTGTGTGTATTTCTCTCTTATTCTCTTATCAGCGCTTCTGCAGAAATGAGTTTATCAAAGAAAAGAAAAGTGGATAGTGAGCGCTGAGTGTTTAATACGGAGTGGACAACAAAATATATGTAATATTATAATATAATAATGTAAGTCCGCCAAGGCTGTATACCTAATATGCCAATATGTATAGAGCAAAATATCAACTGTCACTTTGTTATGAAGCATGCCAACTATGCTAGCAAGCAGCACACGCAGCAACGGGCGGCTACAGCTCAGAGGTTGGCACCCAATTTACAAACTCAGCAAAAAAAAAAAATTTCACTGGCAACAGCGATTCAAGAGTCAAGTACCAAGGCAAGTTTGCTGGCATTCAAATTGGCAAAATCTAGAAAGCCTTTCTCCAAAGGCGAGTTTTTAAAAGAATGCATCTGGAAAACAATTTGTACAATGAGCTTTTCATATTCATGCTTTGCTACATGTTACAGGCCAAATCTCTAACGTAATATATATATGTCCTGGCCCGGCCGCTCTGTCAAATTTTTGACCCCACTGTGGCCCATGTGTCAAAAAGTTTGCCCACCCCTGGACTAGTCTATTGTACCTATGTTACTAAAGATAAGTTAAGGCTATCGGTTTACTGAGTTTTTCTTAGTAAACAATATCATCAGTCTTTAAGAGTATCATTGAACAAAAAGTCAATACATTAACTATCATAATAGTTGTAATATAACCATCATAACCATATATCTAGCCCAGTTGAATATATGTTACATACACATATCTGCTACTCCACTCCTTTGTGTTCTTCTGAGTTAGTCGACCACATGAACGAGGGCAGCTTTGAAGGCACTATGAAAGACTTGAGGAGACTGCGTTTTAGTCATGTATCAGTTTAAAGAAAAAAAAAAAAAAATCAAATAAAAGGACCTGACCCACATATGTAAAAGCATGCTCTAATTTCTCTGTTGTGAGCCAGCACAAATAGAGCACAGGACCGGCTTTCAGTTCATATTTTGTTCATAAAAGTCATGTTTTTTTTCCCCCCCTCTTTTTTTTTTTTTTATGAAGGTTCAACATAACAGATACTAATATAGAGGTCTGGTGTGGGTTGTGACTGCCCTCTGCTGGCCAAAAGTAAATCTACAACAGAAAGTATCTACATCAGAGACAATAAGGGATATTGGTAATGAATGAAACAGGATCAAATGATGACTAAACATAATTTAAACCAGAACTGAATCAGAATTACAATGCTTAAGGAGCGAATTCCTTAAAATGTTCCAGAAAAATCAACTCTACATTGCCTGGAATCTCTGGTCTGGCCTGGTCACCAATGAATGCCCCGTCTGTCAATTAAGACCATCTGAAAACTGCCAATCAGAGACATGAAAAAATATCGCTGTGAAATGAATTTGATTTTTATTTGTGACCAATGAGCTCCTTCTTTCACAAGCATCAGTCAGATAAAGAAATCCGATTGGACGACCACGTTTGACCAGGTTTGAGACGTAACTGAGTGCACAGGGACCAGACTGATATCCATCTGTATACAGAATACAGAGAGATATCAGTCTGGATTTGCCAGGCAAGAATATACACATAAAATTGGTGGATTTTTGGGCTGTTTTGTTCAATTAAAATGTCATAGATAAAATAAATAAATAAATAAATAAATAATAGATAAATAGATAGATAAATAAATAAATAAATGAATAAAAAAAAACATTAAAAAAAAAAAAAAACAAAAAAAAAACAACCCTCCTGTAATTGAACTTTACGCATTAAAAAAAACCCAAAAAAAAAACATATTTTTTAGTAACTGATATGGTCGAGTATATTGCTACACTTCCAATGAAAACACATATTAACAATATTTCCTTTGAAAACAAGTGAATATTACAAACCTATAGTGCCATCTGAAACCCAGCTATAGCAACTCCAGGCATTTTGTGGAAAAATGTAAGAAATAATGGCATGATTACAATCTCCAAATACATAAACTTTTAAGCGTAAAAGGCTCTTTAAAGTTATAATGCTGTGTTTCCCCCTTAGCCTGTCATGTCCAAGATAGGTATTTTCTAGCCCTATATTTTCTAGAAATTTTACCTATTTTACTTCCATATATAAATCTGTAGTTTTATTTGAGATATATTCAGTTATTATTGTTGCTTCTTATATTGTTATGTGTGAGCTGCTAAGGTGTCCAAGAGTGGATCAATCAAGTGTGTAAGTCTCAAAGACACATAATATCAATTTTACAGTAGTATTGACCCACTTTTTATTTGTGAACTGAAAAATACAAAATGGATTTAAACATCACATTTTCAGGAGCCTCTGATCAATACGAGCGTTCATGGTTCTGTTTAGGAGTTTGATTTTCAATAAAAAGCTGAGAGTGATGGACTGAAAAACTGTTGGCTAATGCTTGTGAGCTTGTTTGAGAGGGACTTGTGTAACTGTACAAAAGCAGCTCACGTGTTACAGTTCTAGTTAAGTCAGTTCTTTATGGTCAGATTGTGTTAAAACAAGGCTTGGAGTATCTAATTTAACAATTTAATATGGGCCTATAACTTGAGTCAGACAGAGCAGAGCCTCTAGTTAGCTTCACTCTGCCCAAGTAATGTTGATCACTCGAAAGGTCAAATGAAACAGAAAATGCACACCGATATCTTTATAGTAGTGACGGAGCTCCGGAGCACGTCTCGTTCTTTCTGCCTCGGAGCTCTGCCTCGCATCAGCCGCTCACGTGACCAAAGTGTCGCGGTGTCGGCCCCTCCCCCTCCTGCTTCGCTCTGCGTGTCAGCCGCTTCACTGTATCGAAGCGTTTCATTGGCTCAGCGAATGTTCCGCTCTGCGATTGGTTCAGAGCTTCAGGGTGTCCAGCGCATTTCCGCGGTTTGACGAGCGCTAAACTGCTGCAGTAAAAGATGCACCAATATTTCTGAAGAATGTTGGATAGTGCGGAGTATTGTATGACGTTAGTGGTGACTTTTGGCGATTTTTGGCGAGTTTTGGCATTTGTTTCACTTTCGATGGCATCTGCAAGTAAAAAAAAGCGATCCATGGTCTGGGATCACTTTGATCTAATTCCACCTAACAAGGTAACCTATTTTCTTATTTTCAGCATGCTATTTATGCAGCTCTTTACATATTGTTTTAAATCATCATTATTGTTATTAGGTACGGTGTATGCTCTGCGCACAAGTATTGTCTTACACTAACAATACTTCATCGATGCTGAGACACGTGCGCGCCAGACACAAGACTGACTCCACCACAGGCCCTGGCAACAGTGGCCATTATCCTGACAGTAAGATATATATTTATTTGTATAAAGGCTACATATTCATTAAATATATCCTTCTCATATGTACACACTTCTTTTACAGTGTCCAAAAAGAAGATGTTAGATGAGGCCATTGTTGACATGATTATTAAAGATGACCAACCGTTTTCTATGGTTGAAGGAGAGGGATTCACCAACCTCATGAAAATATTGGATCCTCTGTACAAAGTTCCATGCCGCAAAACTGTAAAAACAATGGTGGAAGAACGCTACCAACAAAACAAAAAGAAGACCGAAGAAGATTTAAAGAAAGCTTCTGCTGTGAGTTTGACACGTGGACATCCAGAAATATGAAATGTGGATGCGTACCTGATAATAAAAAATAGAAAATAATAATAGTGTGCTGGTTTGCAATGGTTACATTTGTCCACTAGAGGTCAGTGTTTCTCCGAGGCGTCAGACACGTCAAACCATTTGAGAAAATGTTGTGACTGAGGTGATGTTTTAGTCACACATAATTGAGCAACCCTGCATTATTAGTCTGTCCACCATCTCTGTTCCACCTTGTGATGTCATGAAGTGGTAGTTTTCAAGTTAACAGCTGCATTTTACCTTTAGTTCAATTGAGATGTGGCAATTCAAGGGCTGAAATCTTACAAATGATTCTAGTGAAGGTTTACAGAGTTTAAAAACGCAGTCGAGCACTTCCTGTATTACCACATGACATCACAAGGTGGAACTGAGTGTTTTCTGTTTTGAGTGAAAAACTCAGCCTAAATATGCAGGGTTTGTGTGTGAAACATGTGTGAATGAAACAAAACACAACTCTGGGTATGTTTTTGATGAGGAAATGACATACAGTAGATCAAAAAATTGTGTAATATGGGATCTTTAAGTTACATTTTGGGAAAAAACTTCATCCAATCGCAGTGTTTGCCATTAATAGACTAGACTACGGTGGCCCTCATAGTCTAAAAAGAACATGGACTTGACATTCGTGTAACAAAATCTCACTTTTTTGCTCCTTGTATTGTGATTAACATTAAAAAAAAGGATCTATGCTGTTCAAAATAAGTGCTTAAACATGAATTACAGGAAATAAGTGGCATTCAAGCTCTACAAATTGTATGAAAGAAAATTTGAAATATAAATAATATAAAAAAAAAAAAAAAAAACTATATAAAAAATAAATGAAATAAATAAATAATATAAAAAATAAAATAATAATAATGTAAAAAAAAAAAAAAAAAAAGTTTGGGACATTGTTCATCTGAGTGTGCAGCGTTATGCATTTTTTCCATATTTAAAGATCACATGAAAAGTGCCATTTAGCAAAGCACAGTGCAACTACTCACCCATGAGCAGAGCCACACAGAGCAGGATGGCCATGAGCGCCCCCGTGCTCAGCCCCACGGGGAGCACCACGGCCTGGGCAGAGCAGGTGAGCAGCGCCCCCCCAGGCCCGCACGAGCACACGCGGATGGTCAGAGTGGAGGTGCTGCTCTGGGCCGGGTACCCGCTGTCCTCCACCACCAGGGGGAGCAGGTACTCCTCCTGTATGTGTCTGAGGAAGCCTGAGCGCCGCGTCACGATCCCAGCTGTGTTATCTATGGAGAAGAGAGGGGGAGGAAAGAGGAGAGAAAAGAGACAGAAAGAGGGAGGAGAGAGGGAGAAAGCGAGAGGGGGGGCATGAGAGAGAGGAGAGAAGGAGAGAGAGATGAAAGAGAGACAGGGGGGAGAGAGTGAGAAGAGGGAGAGAGGAGAGAGAGAGGGGAAGGGGAGAGGGAGAGAAAGAGAGAGATGAAAGAGATGAGAGGGGAGCAGAGAGAGGGAGGAGAGAGCGAAAAAGATAGGGGGCGACAATGAGAGAGAGAAGAGAAAGAGGGGGGAGAATGAGAGAGAGTGAGAAGACAGAGTAGAGTAGAGGGGAGAAGAGAGAGAGAGAGAGAGAGAGAGAGATGAAAGAGAGACAGGGAAGAGAGAGAGAGAGAAGGAGAGAGATGGAAGAGAAGAGAGGGGGCAGATAGCGGGAGGAGAGAGGGAGAAAAAGGAAAGAGACAGAAAGAGGGAGGAGATAGGGAGGGAACAGAAAGAGAAGGGAGAGAGAGAGAGAGAGAGAGAGAGAGAGGAGAGGAGAGAGAGAGAGAGAGAGGGAGAGAGAAAGAGCGAGGAGAGGTGGAAATTAAAGAGTATATATCTTGCATTCTTACAGTTGTTTTTAATGCACAGTATTACAATTGTTGTAGAGGTTTTACAGGAAGTCCATAGAATATAGATGAAAAGGCAGGAGACAGTCTGAATGTCTTATGCACAAGAATCAATACTGTCACACAGAGTAGTGCCCGTCCACGCCCTGGTGATTCTTCCACATGTCGATACGGTGTTCTAGCTTGACTCTACAATTTGACAGTTCTCTAACAACAGTCACAAATAAACCTGGGTTGCCAGAGCCTCAGAACTTACAGAAATGACTCACTGAGCGCTACGGGGGGCGCATTCATGCCGTCATAAAAATGTCCCTGAATCGGCAGGCTGTAAAAGTGCCGCTTTTACTTTTCAGGACCACGGACAGCGCCCATGGTGTATGACTAAAATCAGCCTTTTCTTTGTCGGACTCTGACACATAAAGTGCAACATGCTGCTTCACTACCTCCACATAAGCAGCTTGTCTTAAGTAAAATAGTTAGTTTGCTATATTTGCAATCAAAAATACAATAACGTAAAATAAGTTTAAAAAATAATAGAAATAAATAATGAAATCCTGTTTGTTCTTTTTGTCTCTTCGGGGTTCATGCTCACGTCATGTTACGCTGGGTAAGTCTTTCATTAGAACATTATTTGACACCTAACTTTGACCTGATGATTATAACTATATTTTACAAGAAAAACACACTTTTCTTTATATGTTACAATTCTCTCATTAATAAGACCTGTGGAGTCTTTTGGACTTTGGTTCACTATCATTTTCCTGTACGGGAAGTCAGAACATGTAATTTTAGATTTAGAATCAATCGTGTCCCAGTTTGTGGTTGTTTAATGGTCCATAATGTCACTTTTTTGGAGGGTCTGCCACATGTTTGTCTCCATGGCGCTAGAGAAGTTTAAAGGTCCTATATTACACAAAATTGACTCTTGTGAGCGTTAAGCCATGTTATAATGCTGTTACCTCATCAAAAACATACCATAGTTGTGTTTTGTTTCATTCACACATGTCTGAGTAACCCTGTATCCTGCATCCCCAAAGCTCAAAACACTCTGTTCCACCTTATGATGTCATGAAGTGGTAGTTCGCACATTAACAGCTGCCTTTTACCTTTTGCTTTTACTAGAAATCGGCAATTCCAGGGCTGAAATCATCCACACGATTCTAGTGAAGGCGTATGCAATTTAAAAACACAGCGAAGCACTTCCTGTACCACCACTTAATGACATCACAAGGTGGATCGGAGTGTTTTCTGTTTGAGAGAAGAACTCAGCGTAAATATGCAGGATTTGGCGTGTCAAACGTGTGAGAATGAAACAAAACACAACTCTAGATATGTTTGTGATGAGGAAACAACATTATAACATCAATTAGAAAACAGCGTAATATGGACTGTTTAAAGTCAAAACATGGAACATTCTGCGCAAAGAAAGGAGAAAGGAACCCAATGCCAGAAAAGTTGTACACCTTCCCAGAACGCTGAGTATACGGTAGTTAGATAAATATAGTGTGTAGTGTTGTGTACTTACTGCCGAAGTCCCTGACGGTGAAGTTACGGTTGCGCAGCTCTTTGGGCGACTTGAAGAAAAACCTCTGTCCCGCTGAGGGCAGGTCCTGATCCACTGCGCTCACGATCTGGATCACCTGCTCCGGAGGACACAAGACAGAAGTGTGTTAGAGGGGAAGAAGTACACTTGGTTAGATACTTTTGCCCATTACAGGCGACAGGCAGTGCTTTCTCTCTATTGACCTTATTCAGCGCCGCCCACTTTTTCACATAAATGTAACTAAACTGCGCTTTCTTTGGGGGAAAATGGAGAATTTGGGAAAGTTTTGCAGCTAAAATATTATATAAAGTAGATCAGTTTGTGTCAAATGTTCAATGTTTATGTGCAACAACGAGTCAACACTGCACCGATTCTCTGGGACGCTTCAAAACGGCTCTGTAGTCCGTATACAACTTATTTGCTGTCGTGATCTGCAGACTCGTGCAAAATAAAACCCGAATGACGATGATGGCATCCACGGCAACTAACGGAATAAGGTGAATGTTGGATCTCAGTGTTTCCCAACCAGTGGTGCCAGGGGATACTTGGAATGCATTTGTTTTAATAGATTAGCCGTTAGCATTAGCCCGCAAAAAAACCGTAAATTATGAATAATCCAGAGGGTGTCAGCTGGTACTAACCCATCATTTCATCATTTACGTGCGACCAGAGACACTGTTGAGTGTGTAAACCTTTTGCTGTCTTATTTTAGATCATAATTAGTGAGTAAAAGTGGCGTTGGAGCTAATGGCTGAGCTGAGATTTCTGAACTTGTGAGCGTCTAATAAACATCTAGAAACACTAAATCTCCTCTTTTGCATGTGACTGTGAGGAGACCAGATAAATGACATAAATACCATGAAATAAACATGTTATATACTTTAATGTGGGGATTCACCGCTCTGTTTTCTGTGAGGGGAAGTTCGATTTGTTGTAACTCCAGCCAACAGCAGCTAGCCAAGTGATCATGTTGTAGCAATGAATGTCTGTGTGTCAATTTCCTGTTATCTACAATCATTTTTTGACAATATATATATTGTTCTGAATTGGTATTTGCCATGGCAACTGCAATTTTTCATCCATCCGAAACTCATAAATAAATGGGGATGCTTTACATCTATGGTGGAATGTTCAGCAGTTACTATGGCGACGCAACGCACACATCAGCAAACACTGTCAAAAACGATTTTAGTTAGTCCGAAAACTCAAGAAAAAACACAAAATGGATTTAAACAACACATTTTTAGGAGCCTGTGATCAAAATGAGCGTTCATGGTCCTGTTTAGGTGTTTGATTTTAAACAAAAAGGTGAGAGTGACGACCTAAAAAACACTGTCGGCTAATGCTAGTCAGCTTGTGATTGTTATTTTATGTGCGAGAGACTTCTTTAAGAGCACAAATGATGTCACCTGTTGTAGTTCAGATTAAATAAGTACTTTCTGGTCAGATTGTGTTAAAATAAAACCCAGATTAAAGTATAACTTGAGTAAAAAAGCTTCAGACAGAGCAGTGCTTTCAGTTAGCATCACACCACCAGAGAATGTTGATGCTGCAAAGTATCAGTTGCTGAGTTTTAGGTGACATCAGGACATTCGATCGGTTCATTTAATACAGATGAATACAGTTAAAATGCAGTTGTATATATGTATGTATGTATGTGTAATAGTACATATAGAAGTACACATGTCCCCCCGTGTCCTGACCTGTCCCGCACGGGCGTCCTCACACACGTAGGACTCTGTGGGGACAAAAAGCTCTGGAGGAAACTCGTTCACGTCCAGAACCTCCACCAGCACGGACACTTTGGAGAAGAGCAACGGGCTGCCTGAAAGAAATCAAAGAAAAACATAAAAGCATGAGCAGATTTATACTTAGGACACATAGATATAACAGACACTTTGGACAAAAAACAGCCTGACTGTTTGGAAGAACAAAAGAAGGACATACATGGATATAAAAAGTGACAAAAATGACCACGCAGATAAGAACGACTTTTCGAATTCATACAAACTAGATCAATTACTTTGCGATATACAGATTTGACCATAGATCTCAAAGCTGTGTGTTATCTTGAGTTTAAAGAAGAATTACTGTGCTTGTTTCTTCTATATAATTATAATCTACGACACCCGTGGAGCATTATGTTATAATTTGAACATTTTAAATCACAATATTGATCTAAAACAAATTAATAAAGAAAATGAGTCCAGTGACTTTTTTAGAACATGTTAGAAAACTGCAGTGGCCAATGGAGCAGATGTCGCCCAACAAAGAGCTGCCCCCCCGATGGACAGCTTCAGATCTAGCGAGCTGCAGATTTTTTTAAATTTTTCATTTGTACCTAAATGAGTATACGACGCTACCGAATCCCACACGTAACACCGACTAAGAAAACTAAATTGGAGAACGAAGTAAGTACAGAGCAGTGGGCGTATGCTAGTGGCGGTGAAAACTAGAGTTAATCAGCAATATGGCCTTTTTTCTTTTCTTTTTTCTTGCACAAATCATTTAAATTACAAGTTTGGATAAATAAATGGTGAGTTGAAGCAACTATAACATGATTAAAAGCTCTGAAAAGTCGATTTTGCAGAATAAGTCTGGTTTAAACTGTAGATTCTGCAGTAACTAGTGTTAATTTTCTGAAGGATCACAATAAATCACTTTACTTGAGTTACGCTGTACTTCCATAGTGTGAGTGAACAGTTTGAACATGAATAATCAGATGTGACACTGCGTACACTTCTCAGCATGTTAAGGTGTAGGTAATAAATTATTCAAAGCTCACACACACACACACACACACACACACACACACACACACACACACACACACACACACACACACACTCACAGAAGGAAGCCATTTTAATAATTAAAAGCAACACAGACATTTGGAAATCAATGATGAACCTTATATTCATGGCTGATTTATGTTTTTAAAAATATTATAATTCACAAATCTAAAATATTAAACCCACTCTGTGACTGTTCTGCCTAAGTTGTGCTGTCTGCTGTGTGTCCACTAGATGGAGCCATTGTCTTGTCTGTGTGAACTCTTGACTTTTGCATTATTGTAACTCTAAGTGTAATTTACATCCATGAATGACATCATAAAGATAACAGAGAGCACATATTATTAATAACCCATTTTGAATGTAGTAAAATGTATTATTGAACCATTTAGTACCATATTTTGTACCATTAGACATGACTGTATCGTATAGGCGCACACACAATTTTTATGTATTTATTTATTTAGTCTGTATATTTTTGTTATTATATTTTTATGGCAATCTGTTTGTTCTTTAAAGGAGCAATATGAAGCTTTTCTCGTGGAGGTTCTGCCACCTCCTTGTCTCCATGGAGATGATATTACTTTGCCTAGTATGACATTAAACATATCTATTTTGCATTCATTCAGTTACATTTTAATGGCTCAAAAGACCTTGGAATTTAATGACATTTCAGGCAATACCCTCAATGTTCATCAGTATGACATTAAACGTATCTATCTCCATGGAAACAAGCAGGTGATGATCCTAGGCCAAGTTGCAGGTCAGATCTGTGGAGAGGTGATAGCCTACAAGAATGTGTGTGATTTTCAGGTATTTCTGGCCATAAAAACTTGTTATTCAAATAAATATAAGTGAAATAAGAAGTGTTACATAGAGTATCTTTTAAAATAACATAGTGTAGTTCCACCGGTAGTAGTAGTAGTAGTACCACCAGTAGTTGTGGTTATGTGCACGTAGAAGTCGCAGTATAACTAGTTGCAGTAGTCGTACCATTGTAGTAGTAAGATTAGTAGTACCACTATTAGTTGTAGTTGTAGTAGTTAGCATGGTGGCATTTGTAAAGCTATTTGACATCTACGAATACACTGCCATCCTGCTCCAATCCTGTTGAAAAAATGATCCATGTCTTGTCGTTTGTTACCATGGCGAACGTTAGCGCTATAATCGTGCGCGTTTAGACGGCCACCTGCTGCACTGCCGTCACTCGGACCTGATTGTATCTTCATATGCGCATCCATATTTCACATTCACATGGAGGTAATGTGCAGCCAGACTCTCCAGCTGGCCGTGCCCTCCTCCTCAGACATGCTGAGTTTCTGATTGCACGGCGCACAAATCATTAGTGAACGTTTTTAACATTCTGTCCACAGAAACTAGAGACAGAGAGTTTACTGTACTGTTGGCAGCTGTGCATGACAAGGCTTAGGAGTCTATGACAGGAGTCTAACACTTCTATGACAGCCGTGGATCATTATGTTAAAATTTTGACATTTTAAATTGAAAAACTGATCTAAAATAGCTTAATAAAAGAGCAGGCTAGTTGTTGCCCTTAAAAATTCATCATGGTGAATAAAAAGGATGATAGGAACAGGAATAACTTTGGACCAGCAAATTGTTTAAAATGAACGAGTAAATAAACATATAAAGTAACTATATTCTTGAATTAATCATTTGTCATTGTGTAAAAGATGCAAACATGAACTGAATTGTCTTTGCTACTAAACTGTGCACATGGTGTTTGCATAGCATCACCCACTGTTCCTGGTGCTATTTTTGGCCATTTTAGTGAAATCTAGACCAATTTTGCAGCTTTGTGGTCACAAAAGTATTGAAATTAGAGCGTCCCGACTCCAGTAGCAACTGCGATTACAAGTGCTACGTGACATTACAAAGGACTGCCCTGATTACACACATGGCTGCAGGGGTGGAGTTGGAAGATCAATCATGCTGTTCCATATACCGCCAGACCCCACCCCTCTTTTCCCTCTTCTTTTGTCCTCCAGGTACTACCCGGTTTAGCAGCTCTACCAGTTTAGGTGTTTAGTCCTACTTTCAAGCGTGGAACTAGCTGTATAAGGAGCAGTGTGATTGGTCTAACAGGTATCCGCACTTCAAACTGCACAAAAAACAGTAATCAGGGTAGTCCTGTGTGATGTCACCAACTACTTGAAATTGCAAAGGCCCCTACACACAGCACATATAAATTTTTTTGATGAGAAAACTGCATTTATACTTAGTTTGCACTGAAGTTGGACTAAGGATTGTAGATATTAAAACACCATATACACAGTTTAGTAGCATAAGAAGTGGATTTAATATGTCATTTAAATTTAGCCATAGTTTTAATGGATAATATTTCAAATTTGGTTGATTATGTGTCAATAAAAAGTTATTGTTATTCAGTTACGCTGTACATGGAACCAACCTATTCTTGGATGTAGTTTATCTTTGACTGAAAAGATACATTAATTAACCTATTTACAAAATGAACTCCTTAATAATGATGATAAAAATTAAAAAAAATAAATAAAAAAACAAAAAATAATAATAATGATAATAATTCATTATTTTATTTTTAAGTCACTTTTTGACTGATAATAAAAATACATAAATATACACCAATTTAAAATAACAGTAAAAAGCAGTCCTGATGCCCGACAGATTTAATACTTAAGGTCATGTATTCACTGTAATGAACCTACTTTTCCACATCCCAGTGACTTCTTGTTACTTTAACTCAATTTAATGTAAAACCCCATCCATCACTTTAATAACAAACCTGATGTTAATCTGCTCTGATTGGGCGTAGTGGCAGAACTGCTCCAAAAATAATGAAGCAACGATCAAACAAGCATATGCCCCGGCCAGCTTTACAGGCAATCTCTGTGCTCTCCCAACTGAAGCCATGTGCTTCTCGAAGACTGGATTAGCTGTATTTGATTAGACCCAGGTATGCACCATCGGGGAGGGGGGGGTGAGGGTGGCCCGGGCAGAGTGGCATGCCATGGGTATAAATCCTGGCAGCGGGTGGCATTCAGCACGACACAGGGGATTAAAAGAGATTTAAACACAAACTGAGCTGCCTTAAGCTAACTAATGACTCTGACAAGCTTATGGCCATTCACACCGACTTTACAGGTGCAGTAAATGCAGTGCCGCTTTTGTACCTGACTCAATCACCATAAACTGAAAACATGAGTAAAAATGCATTTCAATCTATAACTTATTCCTCACTGTCACAAACCCTTTGGCGCACTTCGGCCTAGCTTTACCCCGGGCTCGCAGTGAGGGTGCGCTGTGCAGCATACTCACTGACTTTGGTGGCCCTCACAGTCAGGTTGTGCTGGGCAGTGCTCTCTCGGTCCAGGAGCTCGTTGGTGGAGATGGTTCCTTCCACGTTGTCGATGTCGAAGCAGCTGTCGGACTCCGTCTTCCACTCCAGAGAGTACCTGCAAAACCCCATCGTGCAAGTGCAGTAAGTAATCACATTAATGATCAGCTTGGCTCTTTTTAAAGCCTATGTTTTAGAACATTTTTAGTCTTTGAGCAAAACTTATCTTGCTCCAATACAGATAAATATTGCATAAGCAGCTCTTAAGAACAAAAGAGTGATCAAGAAACGTGTGGTTAGCCTGCTAGTTGTTGTTAGCTTTGTCATGACAGCCAAACTTCGCTCTGATCTGAGAGTTATGAAAAGCACTTATAAACTTATTGCAGTGAATAATTAGGATATACTTGGAGTGCATGAAGTAAGTGAGGAATAATTTTGGACCACTGCAAATGAAGAACAGAGGTCTACAGCCAATCTGTCACTAAAAGCAAAGTTATTCCTCACTTAACTTATACATTCCGAGCATCCTAATTATTCACCGAGATGAGTTTATAAGCAACTCCGAGACCAGAGCGAAGTTTTGCCTTGGCCGTAAAGCTGCTTACAACTAGCATGCTAACTCAAACTTCCTGATTCTTGGACAGTAATACACGCAGCTGACTCATTTTGACCTCCTGAGCTGCTTGTGCAACGCATCTGTACTGTGTGTGTGTGTGTGTGTGTGTGTGTTTGGGCACACTTTTCTCATTTATATTTTATTCATCAAAACTAAAAATAAATCTAAAACAAATTTATTTTAGATTTTTGAAAATACCTTTACCCTTTGCTTTGATGACTGCGTTGCGTTTTGCGTCTCTTGGCATTTCTTGACCATTTCATCAAGAAGCTCATAGAGAGAAGGACAAGGGTTTGCAGCGCTGTCGTCAAAGCGAAGGGCGGATACTTTCGGGGCTGGATTTGATATCTACTGTATATAAAATGTTGTAAACCTGAAGGAGAAATACACTGAAAAAGACGATGTGTCCAAACTGACTGGTAATATATGTAACTGAATTGCCCGTGAGGTATAATGTTCCTAGAGAGAGAACGAAAGTGCATATGACAGGTTTTCATGTTTTTCTAATTCTGACTTGGTTTGATGGGATAGCACCTGTGGTCAATATTTACCATAGTTTTACATCAGTTGTCAGTTTGTGATGCAAATATGAAAACTACAGCAAATAGCGCTGCATTCTCAAGTGGAATCTCTCGTCAGTATACACAGTTCTATCAAAATGCAGGGGCCATTTGCTCTAGGAACTCGCATATATGAACACGTTCTTCTGACAACAAACATGAATGAGTTGTTATATGTTTTTATTAGTCAAAAATAACTATTGTGGACTTTTGACGAGCTAGTGCTACATGCAAGAAATGTTTGCTCTCACCGTGAGACCTACAACCTGCGATTTTCAGCCAAGACTCAAAATTTTTCCCCACAATCAGAAATCTTCCATTGCCAAAATCATGCAGTGGACTTTCGACTTTAAGCGAGACTCTTCACCCACCTCTCCTAGTGTGAGTGGTGTGTGAGTGTTGGTGGTGGTCTGAGGGGCTGATGGTGCGGATTGGCAGCCTCATTTCTCTCAGTCTACCCCAGGGTAGCTGTGGCTTGAGAAGTAGTTTAGCAACACAGAGAAGGGAATGAATGAATAATGACAGTGCAGTGGTTTGAGAGTAAACCTGCCATGTTAATTACTATATCAACTTATTGCTCAGTATAGGTTATGAACAATATTTTTTCAGGCTCAATATTTATCGAGTCTAACTTTTTGTTGCACAAGTGAAGGAATTTATCTTCATTTTATGTAGTATTAGGCACATGTATGAGCTATAGATGGTCCAATAATTAACTTACATGACACGTTATAGACACTAGGTTTGATTGTACTATTTTTTTCTTATTACTGGCCACATTATGTTTGATATGATTGCCTTAGGGTGTCACACTAGCCCAATTAAACCATGCCCTAGCACATTTAGCCCTTAAAGCACGGCACGTTTGTTCAATGTGAGTGCAACTGAACCGTGCCTGGTCCAAATGATACTTTTGATCGGTTGGAGGAGATGGGCCAAAGCATAGCACGGTTGATCATGCACGATTTATGTTTACGAGCCCTGCCTTGGCCATGGAGAAAATAGAGGACAGGAGGAAAAAGTTAATGAACCCCAAAACTCACGGTAAACCTAACCTTACCTTCAATAAGGACTATGGACAGACAGAAGTTTTGGATCCTCGTCTCCTGTTTAACTCTCACAGCTCTACACTTTTTGTTGAATCCATAAACTCGTGGAGGAACATATCATAGCAGGACTCATATCATATAGAGATATTTCATGCTGATGGTCTTATTTTCTCCTTTAAACCGTTAGCACTGCTGCACAACATGTAAGCAAACAGTGCCAATGCCATAAAATGCTCCACAATTGCGCTTTTATTGTTACCTCATCAAATAGAAATACATTGTGTTTTGTTTCATTCATACACGCTTGAGTAATCCTTTAATCTCCAAAGCTCAAAATGCTCTGTTCCAACTTGTGATGTCATGAAGTGGTAGTTTTCAGGTGTGAGCGCAGGCCATAAAATGCTCCACAATCGTGATTAAGCGTGGCACAGTACAAAAGTCCTACTGTGAATACGACTTTAGAAAAGGGTTTACTGTGTGATTATCATCTATTGTTATACTGCCACATTCAGCATATTGCACTTTTTTTTTTTTTTGACAGATCTAGCTTTGACTCTGTAAAGCACATTACAAGAGCGTGAGTATTATTATTTAAAGGTCCTATATTATGGTAAATTGACTCTTGTGAGCTTTTAGCCATGTTTTAATGCTGTTCCCTCCTCAAAAACATACCTGGAGTTGTGTTTTGTTTCATTCACACATTTTGGTAACCCTTTTTATTAGTCTGTTTAAACCTCCAAAGCTCAAAATGCTCTGTTCCACTTAGTGATGTCATGAAAAGGTAGTTTTCAGGTAAACAGATACCTTTTAGTTCAGTAGAGATGGGCAATTCCAGGGCTGGTAATCATCTAAATCAGTGGTCCCAACCACCGGCCCGGGGATCGGTACCGGTCCGTGACGCATTTCCGAAGTGACTTTTGCCCGCTCCTCATGACACGCTAATAAGCTCGTTCGTAGATATATAATGAAAATCCTGATAGGAAATCGCCACATAAATCCACGACAAGTTATATCTGTGCTAGATGTGTGTCCGCCGCACAACAGTCAGAGCGTCAGGGCAGAGGTCGAGGAGAGGAGCTTGTGAGTCTTAGCACAAACAGCAGAAGCTAAAGGAAAAACTGCTCTATGTGAAATATTAAGGTTTCTTGACATTGACTCCATATTCTGAAATATTTTAAATGTTCATGAAAATAACACTTTATAAATGTATTTGTAGCATATCTGAATCTTATTTTGAAAGCTCCTATGTGCTCTGTGTCAGTGTGGCGCGTGAGTGAGAGGTGACGCCCCCCCCCAGCAGTAAAATTGTCAAACGTTGACCGGTCCGCGGGTGAATGAAACAAAACACAACTCCAGGTCTGTTTGTGATGACGAAACATTATAACATAGATCAGAAAATAGCGTAATTTGAGCTCTGTAACCACGTTTGCTGGATGGGTCCCGACATCCTCTCACCTGACGGCACTGCTGCTAGCGTCCAGGTCGTACGCAGTGACAGACCCGATGACGGTGCCGGGGGGCGTGTCCTCAAACGTGTCCATGTAGTAGTGCGGTTTGGTGAAGACCGGCGGCTCGTCCACGTCCAGCACCGTCACCTTCACAGTGGCTGAGTCCTGAAACGGGCCCACGTGCAGGAAGCGAGGGTCCAAATGAGCGTTGGTCGCATCCACTTTGAACATGTACGACTTCTTGGACTCGTAGTCGAGAGTCTGAGAAAACAAAGACATAGAGAGGGTTGTATTAACTCACTGCGTTGAGTTTTAAGCCAAGTTAGAATGTTATATCTCACCAAAAGCATACTCAAAGTTGTGTTTTGTTTCACAGATTTGAGTAACCCTGCATTATTAGTCTCATCTCCGAAGCTCAAAATGCTCTGTTTCACCTTGTGATGTCATGAAGTGCTAGTTTCCAAGCTACCTTTTAGCTTTAGTTCAGTACAAATCGGCCGTTCCAGAGCTGAAATTATCCAAATGATTCACAGTGGAGCGTTTCCTGTATTACCACATAGCGCAAATATACAGGCTGTCAGCGGGCTTGTTCCTTTTATGAAGTCATTAAAGATGAATATTGGGATTAAAAATGTGCAAATTATAACATAATGATCCACAGGTGTCATAAATTATAACTATATAGCAGAGACAAGCGCAATATGTCATTTTTAAACCCACGTCTTTGGCCCTTTTCATTCTTTTCTTTCATTCTTTCATAATCCACACCTCTTCACGCTCTTCAGTTTAATTAAGTTCTACCGTACAGTTCACGTCCCTCTACGCATCACCCCGTCTTTGTTCCCTGGCAACCACGTCGGCATTTGGATACGAAACCCGCTGGCATGGGGGACTTCAAAGGTTAGAGGATTTGCTTATATTGACGCGTGATCCCGCTGCTAACGCCACTAGAACTGATTGATTGCGTCGGAGAGGAGGCGGGATTCCGGTTGCTTCCACGTTTCAGGGGTAGAGAAGGCGGACAGGAGAGGGACGCTTTGATATGGAAATGCGCGGGCTAGCTGTAGCGTACGAGTTAGCATTTCCATATCAAACTACATTCCCGGAGTGTGTGAGCGTGAGCGAGGAGGTGTGGACAATGACAGGGTTCGCTCTGGTACCGTTGAAGACTTTTGACAGAAGTACGACAGGTGATATGATTGTAATGATGATGCCGTGACCAAATATTGAAGTGCAAATAAAGTCATGGGAGGAATAGGTAACACTGGTGTAGTTTAGGGACTGCATTAAACAGCTCACTAAGTGTTAAAGAAAATGGATTCTTGTGAACTTTTGGACAGGTTATAATGGTGTTACCTCCTCAAAAATATGCCTGGAGTTGTGTTTTGTTTCATTCATGTTAGAGTAACCCTGCATCATTACGCAGTCTATATCTTCAAAGTTCCAGATGTTCTGTTGCACCTTGTGATGTCATACAGCGGTAGTTTAGGAATTAACAGCTACCTTTTACCTTTCGTTCAGTGGAGATTTGTAAATCCAGGGCTGAAATTATCCAAATAATTCTAGTTCTATTCTAGTTCTGTTCTATTCTGTGGAGGTCAAAAACACAGTGGAGTACTTCCTGTATTACCACGTGACATCACAAGGTGGAACAGAGTGTTTCCTGTTTGTGAGAAAAACAAACAAAGTAAATATGCAGTGTTGTGTCTTAAACATGTGTGAATGAAACAAAACAGAACTTAATTTGCGCATCAGAAACTGGGACTCCATTGGGACTCAATCTGGATCTAAACCTGGACCAGAACAGGACTAGAACAGGACCAAACTTAGTCTACAACAAGACTTAACTGGGCTCAAACTAGGACTCAAACCAAGACTAGTGTGAACTGTGTGAGTTATTTACTTTTATGAATTTATAAGCTCAAAAAAAAACCCAAACTCTTTCAAAACTTTGCTAACAACTAGCATGCTAACAGTGCACAAACCTCACTTCCTCATTATCGGACAATAAACTGCTTTGTAATTAGATGCAGACAGTTCACAGTGGTCTCACTTTGACCCTAAAAGCTGCTTTTACAATATATCTGTGTTTTCTGTATTTTACCTTATTACATGACATTAGGTACCACCTTTTTAATAACATTGCCTTTGTGCTAGGCAAATACGCAGTCAGGTATGCGGATGGTGAAAACAAAATAAATAAATGAGTTTTAAATCCAAACTGTTTCATATGGAGCGCAGATTGTCGTGAAGTTCTTGGAGCAGACTTCAGGAGCAGTAACACAATCGGCACAATCATGAAACCGCAAAGACTACAATTATTTACATCAAGTATTTCCTCCTTGTCAGCTTCCTGTCTTATTTGTCACTGTCATCGAATCACAGCATGCTTTGTCTCTCAACCAATCAACACTTCAGTCATACGTATACACATCCCACAGCAGCAGAACCCTCAGCCTCCTCAGCCTCCTCAGCCTCTCCACCTTTCACTACAACGACTCTTTTCAAATCATTCCTGGTTCCACTATTATTACCAAACATGGCAAACAAATACACAAAGAGTATGTTTTTTTTTTTTGCTTTGTGTCATACTAAAGAACAGGCTTGACACTAACTATGGATTCTGATGATGAACACACTTTATTTAGACCAGTCGTGTCAAACACATTTTCACCAAGGGCCACATCAGCAAAATGGCTGCTCTCAAAGGGCCAGATGTAAAATAAATTTAATTACTTTTTTTCACTTGTTAATTAACTGTTTCTGTATTTATTACCCCACGCTGTTCACGAGTGAGGGGGCGGATGGAGTGTGAGATTGACAGGCGGATCGGGGCAGCGTCTGCAGCGATGCGGTCGCTGTATTGGTCTGTTGTGGTGAAGAAGGAGCTGAGTTGTAAGGCAAAGCTCTCGATTTACCAGTGAATCTACGTTTCTACCCTCACCTATGCTCATGAGTTTGGGTAATGACCGAAAGGACAAGATCGCAGATACAAGCGGCCGAAATGGGTTTCCTCCGCAGGGTGGCTGGGTGCACCCTTAGAGATAGGGTGAGGAGCTCAGTCACACGGGAGGAGCTCGGAGCAGAGCCGCTGCTCCTACACGTCGAGAGGAACCAGCTGAGGTGGCTCGGGAATCTGCTCAGGATGCCTTCTGGATGCCTCCCTAGGGAGGTGCTCTCGGCATGTCCCACCGGGAGGAGGCCCCGGGGAAGACCCAGGACACGCTGCAGGGACTATGTCTCTCAGTTGGCCTGGAAACGCTTTGAGGTCCCACCGGAGGAGCTGGAGGATGTGTCTGGGGTGAGGGAAGTCTGGGAGTCCCTGCTTAGACTGCTGCCCCCGCGACCCGGCCCCGGATAAGCGGAAGAAAATGGATGAATGGATGGCTGTATTTATTACTTAATCAAGTTACAAATATTGCATATGGATTTGCCTAGATGAAAAAATATGGCTGTAACTGCGTATCTCCTGGTAAAATGACATTTTAAGCCCATCATACAATTTTAATTTACACTGTCAAGGGCCGCATAAAATGATGTGGAGAGCCACATTTGGCCCGTGGACCTTGAGTTTGACCTAGATTTAGACAATAGAATGTGATTTTCAACATTAAAAAGTAGTACTTTCTTTTATATTACCATGTGACCTCGTATCTGTCATCCAGGTCGGTTCCATAGTGGTCCATGGGTGTATACTAGTCTATGTGTCTTATACTTGTTCTGATACAGCTCAAAATCATTCTAAAGCTCTTTGGGAAAGGTTAATTTCTGTCCTGTGATTGTGACTTTTTTAATATCGACACCTGCTCAAATGTATCTAGTTTCGTATCTGATATTCAATACTTTTGACAATCCTAGATGACATTATGTAGGTCTGTGTAGGTGCAGATGAGAACAAGCCCCCACTGCGACCACACTCTCTCTCGTGATGTGAAATCCTTTGCTGTTTGTTCCCACAGCTGTGTCAATGAGTCCTATTGACATCACAAAGGCCCTGATGATGCCGTGGGCTGGGTCACTACCTCTGCCAGAGAATGAGGGGGCGGAGGGCTTATATGGCTTTGAAAGTATTGAGTATTTTCATTGGAAATAGCAGTAACATGTGGTCCTACATACTGCTGTAAAAACTTAAACGTCCATCCATTCATCCATTTTCTTCGGCTTATCCGGGGCCGGGTCGTGGGGGCAGCAGTCTAAGCGGGGACTCCCAGACTTCCCACACCCCAGACACATCCCCAGCTACAGATGGGAGTAGCTCTTGAGGTCTGACCAGCCTAGAGAATCAGGAGTTAGCATTAGCATGTCCTGGGTTAGCTCTACTGTGGCCAAAACTTCACACTGGGACTGAGAGTTTACTTAAAGCCTGCACTTATAAAATTTTCCATGTGTTTAGCAAAATGTTTCTTGCCCAAGTACAGATACGAGCTCTTGAGGTCTGAAAACTGTTGTAAAAATGAAGTTAGTTCTGTTTTTCTACTTTGAAAACTTGAAAAGCACTATAAACTTATCATGGTGAATATTTAAGCTGTTTAGAATGCAAACGTGACAACCTGACTGCAAACTGTTAAAAATGACTTTGTCAGTAAAAATCTGTCTTTTAGCTAATGAGCACACATGACACATATGAGATGTCATTAGCTGTCTGTCATATAATGGGCACACATCATCAGTGGGGTTTTAGTTCTGGCAACCCCAAGTGAGGAGCTCATTCTGCTTTCTGACTGGATAATTGGCTTGAGAACCAACGCACAAAATAAAAAAAGTCATTTAAATTTGAACAACTTCAGATCTGAGGACACAGTTGAAGTTGCACTATGTAACTGTCTAAAAAAAAAAAAAAAAAAAGGTGATATCACAATGACTTGCCTGTGTAATCCCTCATTCATACAGGACTGGTCCATGGGAGAAAGTTTCAAACCAGTATTTTTAAACTGAAAATGACTTCCAGATGGCAGCCAAAATGCCAAAAATGTATAAATAAAACAAACCAAAGAAAAAAAATCAAACCATCTTCTAGCTTCTGGCCTTGTCTTATTCCTGTCTTTCTCATGCCCCTCTTACTTCTTACTGTTTCACTTTAAATCACTTTCCATCCATCTTCTGCTCCAGGACAACCTCTGTCCTCTGTCTGCTGGACCTGCCCGACTCCACCTGCAGAAGGGTCATTAACTTCCTGATGGACCAGAGTCGGTGGATGCGGCTGGGGAAGAATGTCTCTGGGACTATCAGCACAGGATGTCCACAGGGCTGTGTGCTCCGCGGGGCAGCAGTATGAGCGGGGACTCCCAGACTTCCCTCTCCACACACACACTTCCTCCAGCTCCTCCAAGGGAATCCTGAGGCGTTCCCAGGCCAGCCGAGAGACACGGCCCCTGCAGTGTGTCCTGGGTCTTCCCTGAGGCCTCCTCCTGGTGTGACGTGCCCGGAACCATTCCCCAGTGCTCATCCCCCACGCTCCCACACGCAGGATACACGCTGATTGTGTTGTGATAATGTTTGTCTTGCCGTGGAGAGGGACGGGAGTCTCAGGAGAGCGTCAAAACACGAAAGTGAAACTTATAAAACATGTCAATACCTTTTTTTGCCGAATATAAATAATAAAATCTAACATGAGGATTTAAATATGTTATCTGTTAGCAGTTAATACCTCACAGAAGAGAAAAATACTCTCTCTTTGAACAGAATGCGTGCAGACATTGGCTGGATTGTGAGGTTGAGTGAAGCTTCAGAGCAGCACAGGAATTGATCTCATGTAAAAAGCAGAGTTCAAACCTTTTTTCAGATCAATGTTTTTCTCAGGGCATTCCTGGGGCTAGCATAGAGACTGTGGGTTAAACCAGGGCACAGGAGGAATCTGATTAGCAACAAGAAGAGAGAGAGGAGCGAGGGAGGGAGGGAGGGAAAGCAAAAACGGTGCACAGCCACAGACCCTTTCATTTTAAAGAGGCAGTATTACACTTCTATGGGACACTGTATCTGCAGAAACATGACATATTTAGATCACCGTGTTACCTTCTATTGTTTTGAAAATGCTATATCAGCCTGGAAACAATGTATTAAAATATGTCGCTAGTTTCAGTTTTGTTTTTGGCATGTTCTAGATGCTAAGTCACATTGCATCAGGTTTGTGAAGTTGTAGTGTACAGTTTTGCATCCTGCTTTTGTATATTTATGGAGAATTGTCGTGCAGGAGCATGGGTGTGATAGGTTTGTGGGCTCAGCCTTGGAGAGAATCGTAAAACTAACCAGGGAGAGTTTGAATAGTGCCCTGGAGAGATTGCAAAATTACTCAAACAAGCATGAATAACATCTAAAACCTCTTCAGGCACTTTTTTGATGAGAGAACAATGTTACAACATGGTATACAGCTCAAAAAAGTCAAGTTTACATAATAATCCCCCGCTTTAAAGTAAAAATGGCCAATGTGTGTCATCAGATATGAAATGAACAAGACGATAGAAAGGTGCACTATGTAACTTTTCTGTTGGAGAGTCATCCTGCCACCTGCTTGCCTCTATGGCGATTTTATGGCTTTGATTAGAATATCCCGCAGTATGGCAATAAACTTTTCTTCATGCAGACAAGCAATAAAAAAACACCTGTAGTTGGATATAAGCGAGCTAGATGAGTTTACTGCGGAACATTCGGCACTAACATCTCCATGGAGACGCTGTTGACACCAGATGCTCGATGTTTGTGCAAAAGAATCCATTGAGCCAAAATTGAAAGAGTAAATGTTAAAATGGCATTGTTAGCCTACATTAGCATACATTAGCAATTAGTGTTTTCTCTGACACTTGCCGCTTTTCTCTGATTGGTTATTTTGCATTATTTAATTTTTGTAACATTATAAAATTGTGGATAATCAGAAAAATCAAGCATCTTTAATTGGAGAATAGATACATGATTGTGCGCACTCTGCAAACATGAAGAACACTGTAGAAAAAAGAAAATAAAAATCATTCAATTTATTCATTACAAAAACAATATTATGAATTTTACTGAAAAGTGTGAAAAAAAAAAAAAAAAAAAAAGACCAAATATTGTTGTTGTTGAAAATGTGAGCTGGGGTGGAGGCCATCTACTGGTGAAAAAAAAAAAACGAATAAACTTACAAATTGTAGCTTTAACCTCCTAGGACCCTGCGTTGTATGTGGACAGCACATTTTCCGTTGTCTAGGCCACAATGCAAACTTTTAGAAGAAGAACAGCATCGATGCAAAAATGTTCAATTTAAAATATTAGTTTAGAATGTTCAGAATTTTATTTATTTATCTATTATTATAATTTTTTTTTTTTGTAAAGGCATACATCTTCCTGCACCTCTTAGGAGTATTTCAAATTGTTTCAAGAGGCACAATTGTTTTTACACTCAGGATAGATGTTGCTGTGTTCAGGCACTTAATAAATAGTTTTTGCAAATCATTATTCAAATGTTCTATCAAAACGATTTAAATATAGAACGGATGTCCTCATATGTGAACATTATTTTTCTCAGAAAATATAAATCTTTGTTTTTATACTCATCGGGTCCAATCAGCCCAAATAACAAAGATAAATTAATAAAGCATGTCATGCAAGAGCTCGGGTCTCAGGAGGTTAAACCACAAATATAGAATGATAAAAAAAAAAAAATCAAACAGTGGCATATTTAGTTATTTGTCTGCTCAAAGCTACCATAGTTTCCACATTTTCCTGACATGTTTGATTTAAACTAATATAATAGTCAAAATGTATTCCTTGCATGCTCAGTCAAAGCCCTATATTTTCCAGAAATGTGCAAATCTACAAACTGCAAATCCAAAATTTCACACAAACCATTACAAAGCCTCCTAGACACATCCTTTTTTTTTTTTTCTTTAAACTTCATAACACATTTTCTTTTTTTATGTTGCAAAAATTGTCTTTTAAGTACAACTGAGTTGGATTTTTGATCACATTTAGAGCAGAGCCGAGTAAAAACCTTTTTTTCTTAAAAAATCCCACCTGTTTCAGCACCATGGACAGCTCCCCAGCACAACATCCACACCTCACATGTTTTATCAGCAGAAAATAAAAAAGTCTCCTGCCATTTTCTGAAGAATTTGTAAAATTTGTCAGTGATCTCTGCACGTGCCAGGATCCAAAACTCAAAGCCAAATATTGACTGAAAATTGTACTGCTGTAACCCTGAATATGAAAACAACACAAATCGATACAAACATGTGAAATATTACATTTTTTATGAAACTAAATCGTTTCTGCTCGTCTGATCTCTGCGCAGCCTTGTCAATATTGACCAAACTTTATCTGAGCCTGCAGATGGCAGGACTTGCTGCTAGCTTGGTTTAGCATTGACTTAAACAGATAATTTTGTATTGAGATTAGACTAAAAAAGAAAAAGAAAAAATTACCTCTATTAGTTGAATAATTCTGACAGTGGCAGAAGATGTTTTTTTGTTACTTAACTAAAATTACAGATACAGGAGCAAAATAAAAATTAATTAAATTTAAAATAAATTAAATTAATTAATTAATAGATTAAAAAAGAAGTAAAAGTATTTTAAAAATGTTAAATGTTAAAAATGTATTTAGAGAGTATTTTCTGCATATTTTGAAATTCAAACAAAGCATCAGATGTAGTGATTTTGATAAATATTTCTGCTGAATTTTGTTCAAAAGGAAGAATTGAACCTAGCTGTTTTTATATTTGTGTTTTATATTTGTTTTTTAAGTGTCCACCATTTTCAGTTTGACACTGAATAGTCCTGCCCCCTGTCTTTGAAAAACACTTATTATTCCTTTAATGGCATTTACTCTTGGGGCATCTCTGGTATTAAAATGTCGACGGTAACACCACTGGGTTTCTGAATTTGACCCATGTGACTCAAAGTACCACTGTACAATGAGGGTTCGGTCCTCTGTGCTATATTTGCTCATATTAATGTTGGAAGGGTCGTTCTAAATGCTCTGAAAAAATAAAATAGAAATATTTAGAAACAAAGGAGTTATGAATTTTTATCAACTGTCAGTGACTTTTGGGCCACCCTGTATTTGAAGAATTCATAAAGGTGCGCTGGTCCAGAGTCTATCACATGCTTATTTTCATGCTTGAAATGTTCTGCAGTAGGGTATTTAACATATCTTTCTGCAGTTATTCAATTTCAGGTGTTTTATTGACAAAAAAAAAAAAAAAAAGTTGCCTGCTTGTCTCCATGGGGATATTATTGCTTTGATCAATATTTTTTGAATAATTAAACTCCTGCAATTGAATATATGCACGATAGATGAGTAACGGTGGTGGGCGATTATTGTTGACCCTTTTTATCACAATACACTATATTATTGTCCCATCTCTACAGACCCCGCCTCCTACACTCCCCCCTCCCCGCCCCCTGCTTGTCCCCAGACCTGCAGGAAATACCCACTTCTGGAATACTTCACCACCTTTGTCTGCTCTGGTTTCTTCTTGTTTTAATTGTGAATGAAGCAGCTGTACGAGCATAATAAACAAAATCAATATTTGATTTGGATTTTGAATGTGCTATTTGATGACACCACAGAGTAAAAACTTCCCGTACACAGCACCTGGAAGCATAAAAAACTTTGAAGTGGCTATACTCTCTGTACCTTTGCATACATTTGAGCGAATCCGCGATAAAAGCAGCACGATTCTCCTTCCTCACTTCCTTTTTCCCTTTTAAACTCCTCCGTAGACTCCCTTTGAACCAAGTGTGAGCACGGGCAGAGCATGAAGTATTCAGATGCATAGGGGGAGAATGAGGCTAGTGTGTGTACCTCATAGTCTATTGTGTCTGTGCTGCTCGAAATGACATGTTTGGTACTTAGTTTCGGTGGGAAGCGTCATGTTTACAGTGTTCAGACATATATCTTTTGGATTTCTTTTATTTTAAGGAGAGTATCTTGCATGTGCTCTCTTACTGTTGTTCAAAAGGTGCTACAGTGTTAGGTTTGGGCACCTTTTTCCCCCCCTCTGTTCCTCAGTTCTCTAGGTTTTTTTTTTCTTTTTTGTTTCAATCCTAAGAAGTTATTGCATATTTTTCCTGTATATTTTTATTTTTAAGTTAGTTAGTTGTTAGTTGAGAATCTTTATCCATGTTATTTTGATATATACTATTTTAGTTGGTTTTTTTAGTATAGTATATAGTATTTAAACAGGCATGCACTGGGTCCGGTGCTGCCCCCTGCTGGTGCCTCCACGCTTATAGCTTATAGCTTTTCATTACCATAGCTTTTTTTTTTTTTTTTTTTTTTTTTTTGGTGAGTCTGGACGTCCTGTTTTCGTTAGTTATTTTGTGTAGGAAAAGTTTATGTTTTTTTTTTTTTTTTTTGTTAGAGCAGGAACAGAGTTGGCCCGTCCAGCGCACTGTCCTTATTTTACATTGCTCGGCTCACCATGGTCATTTTTCTTTGTTACTTTGTTTTTCTGGTTGAGCACGGGGTCTGGCAAGGGGTTTTTTTTTTTTCACCTGCTTCAGTTTTGACAAGAAACCGAAGCCATAAAAATAAAAACCTGTTTGAACCTTAACCCTGTTTTCCTGTGTCTTTTCGTAAATATGTTTGATTCCTTTGGGTCGTAACATAAAATCACAACCGAACCAGTGTTGCCAGTGTCTTAACCTGCAGATAGAGGACATGTACAAGTTTTTCTCACTCTCAGTATATGGACAGACCTCATGTGAAAGCTGAGAACCTCCAGAATTCACTCACTGATTAATGATTACTGATTAACCAACTGGATTTCAGCACCGAAGCTGGCAACCCAAATCAAAGACTCATGTGAGGTTCATTCTGCTTTCTGATTGGATAATGGAAATGCAAAATTATAACCTGAATAACTACCATACCCGTAGGCAAATTTAACTTCTGCATTTGACCTGTCCTTCCACACTGCTACGACAACTTGTTGCTTGGGAGCTCATCTCAGAAATCACAAGCCAGACTTCCTATCCAAAGCTTTTGTAATAAAGAATAAATCAGCATTACAATTGTTACCAGTAAAAAGCTAGATTTGATTTGAGCATGTTTACCTCTTATCTGGGGACACATCTGGAACTCGGCTCCAAATTGCATTTTCAATTTGTTCATTATGCATTAAGTCTTTGTTCCGGCTTTGTAAGTTAATTAAAAGGCCCATATTACTGTTTTCTGATCTCTGTTATAATGTTGGTTTCTCATCAAAACCAGACCTGGAGTTGAATTTTGTTTCGTTCGTTCACGTTTAACACAGAAACCCTGCATATTTTAAGTTCTTCTATGAAACAAAAACACTCCGTTCCACCTTGTGATGTCACGTGGTGATACAGGAAGTGCTCGACAGTGTTATAATCCATGTGTGTAATATAGAACCGTCAAGGCACACTGGTCATTCTTACATTTATGAACATATTATCACGTTTATATATTTTGACCCATGTCGAGCACAGTCTTGAGGGAGCGCTCTGATTGTGAACTCTTTATGAAAGCTTAAATCAGCTCGAGTGGTTGTGTTGTCTAAATGTATGTTCTAATTTGGACTGGAGTGCCGTGTTATTGTTCCACAGAGACGTAGTGGAGATGGCACAACCAAACACAAGTGAAAATCTACTACACTATAAATGTCTTCAGAACAGTCCCTCTTCTCTTAATATGAGACTGGGCCCTTTGCTGCAGTCTCTCCTCTCCTCCTCTCCCGTCTGCTCTCCTCTCTTCTCTCTTATCTCCTCTTTCAATCTCTCCTCTCCTCTCTCTACTCCCCTCGCTTCTCTTCTCTCTCCTGTCCTCACCACTCTTCTCTCTCCTCTTCTCTCTCCTGTCGTCTCTTCTCTCGCCTCTCTCCTCCCCTCCCTTCCCTTTCCTCTCTCATCTCTCCTACCCCTTTCCTCAACCTCTATCCTCTCCTCTCTCTTGTCTCTCCTGTCTCTTTTTCTCTCTCATCTCTCCCCTCTCTCCTCTCCACTTTTTTCGCCCATCCTCCTGTCCTCTCATCTGTCTCTCCTCCTCTCTCTCCTCCCCTCTCTCCTCTTTCTCCTTTCCTCTCCCCTCCTCATGTCTTCTCTTGTCTCTCCACTTGTCTCTCCTCTCTCCTCCCCTTACTTCTCTTTCCTCTCTCGTCTCTCCTATCTCCTCTCCTCCCCTTTCCGTGTGTCGTCTCCTCTCTCCTGTCTCATCTCCCCTCACCCCTTTCCTCAACCTCTATCCTCTCCCTTCTCTTGTCTCTCCTGTCTCCTCTCCTCTCTCTTCATGCCTCCTCTTCCCTTTCTCTTCTCCTCTCTCCCTCTTCTCTCTCGTCTTTCCCCTCTATTCTCTCCTCTCCTCTTTTCTCTCCCATCCTCCTCTCCTCCCTTTTCTTCTCACCTGTCTTGTCGTCTCTCTCTCCTCCCTTCTCTCCTCTTTTCCCTTTCCTCTCCCCTCCTTGTGTCTTCTCTCCTCCCCTCTCTTCCCCTTTCTCTCTCATCTCTCCCCTTTCCGCTGTCATCTCCTCTCTCCTGTCTCATCTCCCCTCACCCCTTTCCTTAACCTTTATCCTCTCCCTTCTCTTGTCTCTCCTGTCTCCTCTCCTCTCTCTTCATCTCTCCTCTTCCCTCTTTCCTCTCCTCTCTCCCTCTTGTCTCTCTCCTCTATTCTCTCCTCTCCTCTCTCCTACCCTCTCTTCCTTTCCTCTCTCATCTCTCCAATCTCCTCATTTCCCCTTTCCTTTGTCCTCTCTTCACTCCTGTCTCTCTATCCTCTCCCCTCTCTTGTCTCTCCTGTCTCCTCTCCCCTCATCTCTCCTCTTCCCTCTTTCCTCTCTTCTCTCCCTCTCCTCTTCCCTCTTGTCTCTCTCCTGTCTTTTCTCCTCTCACTTTTCTCTCCCGCCCTCCTCTCCTCTGTGTTCCTCTCTCCTGTCTCCTCTCTTCTCTCTACTCCCCCCGTCTCCCCTGCTCGTTTCTTGTCTCTCCTCTTCTGTCTCCTCCCCTCTCTTCCCTTTCCTCTCTCATCTCCTCTCTCATCTCTTCTACCTCCTCTCCTCCCCTTTCCTCAACCTCTATCCTCTCCCCTCTCTTGTCTCTCCTATCTCCTCTCCTCATCTCTCCTCTTCCCTCTTTTCTCTCCTCTTCTCTCTCGTCTCCCCCCTCTCTTCTCTCCTCCCTCCTCTAAATATCTTCAGAAAACGGTCCCTCTTCTCTTAATGTGCAGCCGGGACATTCGCAGCGCAGTTACAGCACAGGAGAAAAACTACTACGTCTCTTAGTGTCGTATAATCCTATCTAAAGTGCATTATGGGTATTTGGAGTTGCTGCGTTCACAAAGATAGGGAGTGTTGGTCAAATGTTGCAGTCTAGTTCTCTCATTCTCGTGGCTGATTCAGAAAACCACTAATACGTTACTATTTTATTTTTTCCTCCACAAAACACCTAAAGATAGATAAGTTTAGTGCAATATATACTGGGGAGTGTTCCAGGCAAAGTGAGAACATCTCCTTATCTCTCCTGTCTCACCTTTCTCATCTCTCTTCCTCTCTCTCCCGTCTCCTCTCATCTTCTCTCTCCCCTCTAATCTCCTCTCTTCTCCCTCCATCCTCTTCTCTTTCTCTTCTCTCCTGTCTCTTCTCTTCTCTCCTCCCTCTCCTGTTTCTCTCCGCTCCCCCTTTATCATGTCTCCCCTCTCTCCTCTCTATCCTCCCCTCTCATCTCTCCTTTCCTCTTCTTCGCTCTCTCTCCTCCCCTCTCTCCTCTCTTTTCCTCCCCTCTCATCTACTCTTCTCTCTCGTCTCCTTTCCTCTTTTCTTTCGTCTCTCCTCCCCCTCTCTCCTCCTCTCCTCTCTCTTCTCTTCTCTCCTCCCCTCTCTTCTCTCCTGTCTCTTCTCCTATCTCCTCTCCTCTCCTGTTTTCTCTTCCCTCCTCCTCCTCTCTCATCTCTCTCCTCTCTCTTTTCCTCTCTCCTGTCTCCTCCTTTCTTTCCTCTCTCTCCTCCCCTCTCTCCTCTCTTCTCCTCTCCTGTCTCATCTCTCCTTTCCGCTCATCTCCCTTCTCTCCTCTCTCTTTTCTCCTGTCTCTTCTTCTCTCTCATCTCTCCTTTCCTCTTCTCTTCTCTCTCTCCTCCCCTCTCTCCTCTCTTCTCCTCCCTTTGCACCTCCTCTCTCATCTCTCCTCTCCTCTTTTCTCCTCTCCTTGGTGATAAAAAGTGTTTATTAATTCTTCAAATACTTTTTAATTATTACTTAATTCATAATTGATCAACAAACAGATTTAATCTTTTTGCATGTACCAAGTTAATCTCTATACCGATGCCCCTGTTCAAAACAAGGCTAAACCGAGCTGGCAGCAAGTTCTGCAGTCTGCAGGTTTGGTCTTTACAAAGCGAGGTACTTTCAAGGTTAATGCTGGTTTAGCAGAACTATGAAGCTGGATCACTTTCTATCACAGGAAAATCTCCATGGCAACAAACTCTGAACTCAGAACTTGCCCCGGACCAGGTTAAGTTCCCCAAAAAGATAAGAAGTTGATGCTTTGATCAATCAGAGACAAGAATCCAGCTGTAAATGAGAACATGGCCATGGAGAGAGAGACACGAGATGAGGAAAAGGTTCGCTGTGTATTTTTTTTTTTTTTTTTAGTTAATTTGTTTTCCATATTAATGTAATGTAATGTAATGTAATGTAATGTAATGTAATGTAATGTAATGTAATGTAATGTAATGTAATTTAATTTAATTTAATTTAATTTAATTTAATTTAATTTCATTTCATTTCATTTCATTTCATTAAATTTTATTTTATTTTTTTATTTTTATTTTTTCAGTGTACACGGTTTTAGAAAGAGGATTGACATTTAAAGACATATTGTGCTTGTGTCTGTTATATACACAGCTACAATCTACAGTCTAGTGCCTGTGGATCATTATGTTATACTTTGGACATTTTAAACACAATATTCATCTAAAACGGCTTCATAAAAGAAACGAGTCCGCTGACTTCTGCGGTGCCCAATGGGAGCAAACATCTTCATAATAAAGAGTCGGCACCTCTGATGGATAGCTGCATATCGTATTAGTGAGCAGCAGATTTGTTTTTTTGTTTGTTTGTTTTTTTCATTTATACCAACATTAATAATTGACACTGACGAATTCTACGCGTATAATCAATTCTGAAAATAAAATTGGAGAACAAAGTAAGTACAGAGCAGTGGCCGTATACTGGGGACTGTGAAAATATGGTGTCTTGAAAATAAGTGATTAAAGATTGCTCAAATATGCATGAATCACTCTAAATACAACTTCGAGAGTGTAAATGGTGAGGGAAACAACTATAACATGGTTAAAGCGCTCAGTGTATGCAGGTTATGAATCATACTGCATTACTGTCCTAAATACACATCATCATAATTTGTGATGATTTAAAAACTAAAACTAATGCAATCACTAATGTATTATGTATGTGGTGTGCATCTTTACGCAGCTTGAAACAGACATGAGTGCTGTTCATTTGGTGTATGAAGAAGTCATAGTCTATGTTTCATGACTAAAGCACGTTAGCGCACAACTATAACCTTTTCTACTGTATCATTCTGATTGGTCGGTTGGCCCTAACCCCTCCCCTTGTTCTGGCGATGCGCACGGCTTTATTCAGAAAATCTGGGGTTGATAGAGCGAGTTGTGAACCCCTTTCCAGGACAGACTAACCTGTCCGGATTAGTCTGTCCTGGAAAGACTAACTTATCCAGGATGAGTTTAGCCAGCTTCACAGTACAGGCCACTGGTAAAAGTAGTTGGATATCCATCCATCCATTTTCTTTGGCTAGTTCGGGGCCGGGTCGCAGGGCCAGCAGTCTAAACAGAGACTCCCAAACTTCCCTCACTCCAGACACGTCTTCCAGCTCCTCCGGTGGAACCCCAAGGCGTTCCCAGGCCAGCCGAGAGACACAGTCCCTCCAGGGTGTCCATTTCAGCCACTTGTATCCACGATCTTGTCCTTTTGGTCATTACCCAAAGCTCATGACCATAGGTGAGGGTAGGAACGTAGATTAACCTGTAAATCAAGAGCTTTGCCTTTTGGATCAGCTCGTTCTGTACCACAACAGACCGATACAGCAACCGCATCGCTGCAGACGCTGCACCAGTAGTTGGATAAACACATGGCATGTAAGTTAAATGCCATACTGTGGAACATTGTAAATAAAGCCCCATCTCCATGGAAACAAGCAGCTGGCGTACCCTTCCACTGGAAAATTCATATGGTCTGCCTTTAAATCAAGCCCAGCGCAATCACCGAGTTTTATATCATATCACAGCCAACAAAATGACTTGATCCGGTAACAGTACAAGCTAGTTTGAATGCGAGCGCTGTCCGTGGTGCTTAACAACCTCTAATGCTTCTTAGCTAGTTTTATTGCCCGAAAATAGTTTTTAGGAGACAAAAACTACAACTTATGCGCAAATGAACCAAAACTGTCCCATTAAACCCAACATTATTCATCATGAGTGCTCCCCGTGGCCATAATCTTGTCTTTTATTCCAGCATCAAGCCCCACTACCCTCCTCTCTCTCCTCTACAAAGATCCTCTATTGTCAGGGGAGACCTACGGCTGACTCGGCACACTGCATTATCCGCTGTAATGGCCCGGTTCAATGAAAGGTTAAGAGGCGGGATTGTTTTGGAGCAAGGCCAGGAGATGTATTCCTCACACGGAGACTAGGGCTGACAGCACCCCTCGAGATATGCATGCGGTTCAGAGGAGGCTACGGCTTATAAAAAGTGTGAGTTATAAGATGACAAAAGCGTTGGCAGAGATAAAGTGAAAAACAATATGAGGGTGAGAAAAAAGTTTGGTCCTGGACGACGTTTTAGCATTTTTTTAAATTTTTTTTTTTTGCAATCTAGGAGTTGTTTTGAAGTGACTTTTCAAAGGTGATTCGGGGACAAGGGTGTACCCATTGCTTTAAAGTGAGACGAAAAACTAAATCAATGTCTTTGTGTTTTGTTTTGGTCGCTATGCGGGAAGGTCTGGAGTTTTGAATGAGACAGAAAGCTCAATTTGTGAAGTGTGAAGTAACCTCTACACTACGGCTTACACGGGTCATAATGGACGCTAAGCTTTTTGTTTAGGTCTTTTTGCTTCCACAATAAAGTTTAACTGGCGCCAGCTGTGAAGAACACTGCATGCTGGGTAGTAAAGCTTGCAAGGTTCAAGCGTATGTGCAGAGAAGTCAAACCCACACCTTGGAGCACATGGAGGTACGAATAAAGCAGCAGATTACTACCTAGTGATAGCCTGTATACATAAATAGACATAGCTAACCTGCTCGCCGCCACGTTCCATGCAGGAGGTGAGCGTGGGCACACTTCCATCTCCATCGCTCCAATTTACTTTCTATTGAAAAACTGTCACTCCTCTCTCTGTAACTGCTGCTGTCAGACTCATTTTGGTCTTAACCCGTAACTCTGCAACCAACTGTGCTATTGTGTGAATTCAAACGGCATCTCAAAGTAGATGCATGGGGCTCTATAAGGACTTAACACATTATAGACCATTATAGCTCACTTAGACTTTTTTTTTAGCCATAAAAAATCGTGTTAAAGGAAGTATCAGCATGTACTTTTGAACATTCACTTAGGCTGCTTCTTTATACAGTCTACGTCTGTGACTGAGGCAAAAAAAAAACTCTAATAGTGACTTTAGCTCACAGTGTTAGACGCTTAATAGTACAACCTAGTGTCCTGTACCTTCTTGAGCAGCACCACTCCTTCCTGTCCCGTGGAGCTGATGTCAAACATGTCCCCCTCGTCTCCCGGGACGATAGAGTACTCCACCACCGCGTTGTCCCCCATATCTGCATCGTGAGCACGGATATGGCCCACGGACGAGCCGGTGGGGGCGCTCTCCGGGACACGCAAATGGAAGATACCTGCAATAAACAAGAACGGGATCAGTGAACAAGAAATCCTAAACACTATTACTTTAATTTATTCATTTTTAAAGAAATTGTATAGGGGTAGTTTTACTGCAGCATACGGCAGCCTTACCCAGTAAAAGAACATTTTAGCAATAAAAAAAGACAATCACCAGCACCACCAGCTGAAATGTAGAACCGATTTTGATTATTTTAAATTATGTAATTTAAATTTACGACAAACTCCCCCCAAGTCCTTTTTTACCACAAACCTATTAGAGAGCTGCGTTGTCACATTTTGTGCAGTTATCTCTTTGTATTAAAGTGTTAATATAAAGCTTGGTGTGCATTTAACCCGTAAGTGCACATAAATCTTGTGCTCAGGTCTCTGCACTGGCTCCTGTGGCTCAGAGAATAGACTTTAAAGCAGCTCTGTGTGAACAAGTCTCTCCATGGACCAGCACAAAAGTACATCTCTGACATGTTAGTGCCACATGAACCATCTCACACTCTCAGGACTTCAGGGACCGGCCTCCTGCTGGTCCCAGAGTCAGGACTAAACATGGAGAATCAGTGTTCCAAGTGAGTTCCAGGTTTAAGCTGCATAAAATTCCTGTGGAACATGAGTTTTATGGAGCTAAAACCAAGATGTGAGACAGGTCTCTACTTTGACATGTTTAAATCCAGGCTCAAAATGGTTCTGTTTAGCTGTGCATGTGACTGAAAGGTTTTTATGTTGCACTCTTTTCTTTAATGTTAAATTTTATGATGATTATTTGTGATTATTTATGTTTTGATTTGTGTGATTTTAATTTCTTTCTTATTCTGTAAAGCACTTTAAATTACCTTGTGTACAAATTGTGCTATACAAATAAACTTGCCTTACCTTGCCATTTTTAGGCAGCAGATTGCCCAAAACAAAATATTGGCCTATGCTGGAGATTTGAGGCTAATAGCCGATACGCTAAAAAGGCCAAATATCAGTAAATTATTGTTTACCTGTTGAGCTCAATGAGTAGTAATGAGCCCTCTAGTGCTCACTGTGCAGCTACACACCTTAATTCCAGCACTTTGTACATACACCACTCTGTGTTCCTGTTATTTGCTCCTTGGGCACAAATAAAGTTATTTGAATTGAATTTCATTGACAGTACTCACTCTTAGCGAAACGCGGCGGGTTATCGTTGACGTCGCTCAGGGTGATGTTGACCGTGGTGGTGGAGGCCAGTCCCCCGAGCTGACCCCCCATGTCTTTGGCCTGCAGCAGAACCTGGTACTCCGCCTTCACCTCGCGGTCCATGTTCGCCAGGGCAGTCCGGATCACTCCTGAAAAAATAAGTGTGGAAAAAATTACATTTATTACAGATAATTAATCTGTGATTAACGTCTGTGTAATCCCTCAGTCGTCCAGATCTGATCCATAGTAAAAGCTAAAGTTAAATCTGTCAACTGGAAAAAAACTGGACAACCGGTCAATTAGCATACTATTAGCATTCTGGGTATCACTATTGTTTTCCTAGCTAGTATGCTAATAGGGTGAAAGCATCCATTAAGGGCCAGAACGATTATGCAAAAAATATGACTCAGTGTAGTTCAAAGAGCCCTAACTAACAAACAGAAACGATCAATCTGACCAGAACTGAAGAACCAGCAGCAAAACTTCTTCAGTCTAAAAACTTTTAATCCAGTTGACAAAATTGGATTTTTCTTTCATTATAAAAACAAAACTAATTCATTTTAAGTGTTTACAGTGGTCCAAAGTTATTCCTCTCTTACTTTATACATTCCAGGCTCACTAAAGTACTTTTCACAACTTTCAGAGACCAGTGGGGAGTTTTGGTCTGACGGTAAAGAAAGTGATATGCTGCTTATACAATATATCTCTACTGGGGTTTAAACCTAAAATGCCTCTCTCTGATCTGAATGGTCACTACTTAAACCCCAGCACCTGCAGCCAATCCCGAATCAGTGCCAGTGCAGTCTCTACAGCTCAGGGAGTGAATTCTGGAGGTTCTGATCTTTCAGATTAGACCTGTCCATACACTGAGGATGAGAAAACCTTCACTGCGTAACCTGGACTTAAACCATTTTACCTTGAAGAATACATAAGTGTCTTCTCAGTCTTACAGAGTGAACTCGCCTTGAACCTGCTGTACTTCCTCACACTAAATTTCGGACTTGTCATCTCAGATCAAAGTCATAGCTCGTGTGTTCTGCCGGAGCTTCACAAATCATTTCATGGACGGTATTAGCATTCTGTGGAGGTGTTTTCAATAAATACTACTTCTAACAGTAGTTTTCAGACTTTATACTTTCCTCCTACTTCAGTAATATATCGCACAGTGTAACAGCTTTTCCCCCAACTCTTACTTGGGGAAAAGTTTTGGTTAATCTACAAGTGACAAAAACTTTATGTTGACAATATGAAATGATTTGAACATTTGCGTTTCTAGCACTGCTCCTTCAGCTATGATTTAGATTTTGTAATTCTTGTGCATATCCTTAGAAAATACCAGATTTTGTGCATGATTTGATGTTTCATCCTTCCAATTGCACTAACTTTAAACACCCAGACAGTTAATTTTACAGTTGCTTACAGTATTCACTTACCCCAAATACTTTTTAATTCTTACTTGAGTCATTTCTTGGACCACTAATACTACTTACTACCTGAGTAATACTATTCTTACTTACAGTTTCTACTTTATCCATCACTGTTGAAGATTGGGTCAAATATCCCTGTGTATAATTACATATACCAAATCCTACACAAGTTTGGGCTCCCTTACCGGTCTTGGGGTCCACAGAGAAGTAGGGCTGGCCCTGCAAGATGCTGTAGACGATACGAGCGCTGCTGCCGTACGTGGGGTCGTCTGCGTCCGTGGCCGTTACCTGGGTTACGTATGTGCCTATAGAGAGAGAAAGGGCGACCACATTAAAATGCGTAGGACAGGTTTTCATGTGTTTCTAATTATTAAAGAAAAAAAAAATAGAGAAGAAAAGTCCAAAATACAGGAAGTAGCACTGAGTTCTAAAGCAGAATCCCTCTATGTCATCAACACAAAAAATCCAACCAAAATGCAGGGATAGTTGGCGTAAAGGAAGTACATTTTCTGGTTGTTATTGCTATAAAAAGGGGGAAAAAAGCATCATAACCTGCAGTAAAAACATGACCAGGAAGTGCAACTCCATTGTCGTGGCAACTGAGGACCTGGCATCATGGATTCCCTTTGGAAAATTTTGGATGGTTTTGATGCAAAGTTTGTAAAGTTTGGATGGAGGGGCTGTGGCTGTTTCAAAAGACGTCTGATCACACGGACGTCTTTCTGATTGGTGATCGCACCAACGTGGTAAGGAATGGGGTTTGAACGTAGACCACAGAGAAACATACACTGCCTGGAAAAAAAAAAATTAAAAAAAAGTCGCCACCTGGATTTAACTAAGCAAATAGGTCCGAGCCTCCTCCAGTCGGTCAGGTCTAGGTTCAGCAACAGTCTGTGCTGAAAGAATGAGGTCAGCTGACTACCTGAATATACTGAACGACCAGATTATTCCATCAATGGATTTTTTCTTCCCTGATGGCACGAGCATATTCCAAGATGACAATGCCAGGATTCATAGGGCTCAAATTGTGCCACCACAGAGTCCAGACCTTAACCCCATTGAGAATCTTCGGGATGTGCTGGAGAAGCTTTGTGCAGAGGTCAGACTCGACCATCATCAATGCAAGATCTTGATGAAAAATAAACGCAACACTGGATGGAAATAAATCTTGTGACATTGCAGAAGTGAAATCGAAACAATGCCACAGCGAATGTCGTAATCAAAGCTAAAGGCGTCCCAACGAAATATTAGAGTGTGTGACCTTTCTTTTTTTGGTGGTGACTTTTTTTTTTTGGCCAGGCAGTGTAAATGGATATAGCTAACCTGCTAGCCGCCGCGATCCACATAGGACGTGCGCGTGGGCGTGCTTCTGGCTCCATTGACTCCGATTCACTTTCTCGCCCCTCTCTAACTACTACGGTCAGGCTCATCATTTTGGTCTTAAAATGTTCACATTAACCCGCTCTACACGATCCTGGTGTTTCTTTCGCTATGTGTCCATAACTCAAGATATGAACATTGATAACAGACAAATCAAGTGGCATCTTTCCCTAAGGTCGCTCCGGCTTATCGTTAGCAACAGGTTTGATTGACAGCGTTGCTAAGTGCCCGCTCCCTGCTAAACCAGCGGTGCAGTGCATTTTACAGACGTTAAAACTAACCCAGTGTGAACAGGGCTTTAGTGAAATGAGTAGTCTAACCTCCCCTGTGCACTTTAAAAGGCGCATGACAGGTTTTTGGTGCGTTCGTGCTTCACCTAGTTTGAGACCCTTTTAGTCCTGATGTAGACTTTGTTTGATCCTGTTCTAGTTCTGGTTTAGTACTGGTCTGGGGCGGGGTTTAGTCCCAATTTTTGATTTGCGCATATGGCGTCATCAAACTAAACTTTTACTTTGTTTGGAGCTTTTGCGAAGTAATAATTATAGAAAGCTAATAGTCAACAGAAGGACGGTCCGGTGTATCGTTATCCCTGCTTCTCTTTGGGAGGATTACGTGTGAATCATATGGAGCGCTGTTTACTAGCAGGCTAATCCGCTCCACACCTCGGATAGACAAACATGGACGGGTCAGCGTGGGGGTGGAGAAGGGGGTCAGTGTGAGGGCGGAGGAGGGGGGCTGCTAAGTGCCCCCTGTGCTCTGGTATTTAACGGACAGATGGTCGGGAACAGGTGGTCGAAGCGGGCGCACCAGCAGTACTTTTGTGCAGAACTATTGTGCGAATGCAATCAAATGTCCGATATTGTTTCCATGGAGATGTTACTGCTCTGAGTGAAATGTTCCAAAGCATGTATTAAGCATTGATTTCACCGTATGTGTCTGAATAGCTCAAAAATACCTTGCGAAACATGCTCTGTAACAACGAGTAGTCTTGCCTCTCTATAAATGTAAAGAGACAGTACATTTTGTAAGATTTTGACTTTACATTTCACACCTGATTCAAGGTAAACCTGTTCAAATCAAATCAAGCTTTTACTAACAATTGATCTAAAACTCAAAGCAAATTTGTGCCCGGGTAAATAGCTTTTTCCAGCTACGATGACTGACCAAAATGAAGCTTTTTAATTACTGTAACGCACTTTTGCTGGTATTAATCAAAATGCGCTTTGCCGTTTGCAATGTGTCCAAAACTCTGCAAAACTGGAACCCGAAAACAGAAAAGCATCTCATCAATTTGAGCTTTACCTTGAAATGTTTGCATGGCCTAGCTCGCTCCAACCTCCCTGACCTGGTCCACCCTTACGCCCCCTCACGCTCTCTTAGGTCAGATCAGCTGCAGCTTGCCGTCCCCAAGACTAAACACAAGCTTCATGGGGGCTGTGCGTTTTCTTTTCCCCCGTGGCTGTGGAACCAGTTGCCATTAGAGATCAGACGGGCTGAGTCTCTGCCTGTTTTTAAATCACTCCTACAAACACACCTTTTTGCACTGGCTTTTAACAGATGAGATGAGGATTTTTTGCTGTTAATCAACTTGATTGGCTTGATGATGATTTTGTTGTTTTATCGTGACTTTGATTGCCTTTGTCTGTTCAACGTTTGTGTACGGCATTTTGACCAGCGGTAAAGTTTTTAAACTGCTTCATAAATAATGCTGATATGGTAATGTTGATTTATTCTTAATTATAACAACACTACGCTGGACATGATGGCTAAGTTGTTTATGTATAATTTGGTGTTTCGTTTCTCAGCACGATGATCCAATTAGAAAGCAGGGGTGTCTCATTTGGGTTGCCAGTTTCAATGCTGAAATCCAGTTAATTTAAACTTAAAAGGACTCTCTCTGATCTGAACTGTGAACCCTGGCACCTGCATCTAATCATTAACCAGTGCTAGTGCAGCCTCTGCAGCTCAGGGAGTGAATCCTGGAGCTTCTGAGCTTTCACATGAGGCCTGTCCCTATACTGAGAATGAGAAAAACTGTATGTGTCCTCTAGCTTCAGGTTAAGACACTGGCAACACAGGTTCAGTTATGGTCTTGGGGACACTAGTGTACATCTATGTCTTACCTGTGGGAGACATTTCAGGGACACTGGCGCTGTAGGGCCCCTCGATAAAACGCGGTTCATTGTCGTTGATGTCCTGCACTTTGATGATGAACTCTGATTCGGGCTCCAAGGGCACGCCGGTGTGGACGTCCACGGCCTGGGCCTTCAGAGTGTAGAAGGAGCGCTCCTCCCTGTTACAGTTCAGACACAGGAGAGTAAGAGAGAAGATCGCTGTTCAAATGAAAGACTGTATGTTTTATTTTATTTTTACTTTGTGTTACCAGGCTAGTGGCAGCAGTGGGAGTAAAGTGAAAATTAACCAGTAAATGCCCCCCTGCTCCTCTCACCTGGCCACTGCCACGTTAAAATTAAAAGCTGTTTTGCAAGGTTTGTCCCTATTAAACTTTGTCCACCTTAATATTATCATTTTAGTCCAGATTTCCAATAGCAGATTAAAAAAAAGCAAAGACTGAATTAGGCTTACAATAATAGATGTTTGCACTGAGGTTGCACTAAACTGATCAGGTCTGGGGAAAACATTTTACCATTATTGTTATATGGGACATCATGCAATGGAAATAAGCATAAAATGTGCTAGAGAGTGGACTCGGACATGATTTTTTTTGCATGTATTTGAGCAAAATGTATCTTGCCCCAGTACAGTGCCCCATATTGTCAAAATAAGTCAGTTGTCAGTCATATTGTATTGTCTGATAATCAGGAAGTGCACTTTAGCATGCTAGTTGTTGTTAGCTTTACTATCATGGCTCAAACTTCGCTCTGAAAAGTTGTGAAAAGCGCTTAAAAACTTGCCATGAAGAATTGGGATGATAAGAATACATATGGTAAGTGAGGAATAACTTAGGACCACTGCAAATTATTGAAAATGAATGAGTCCTATTTTAACGTTTGTTTTTTTACTACTTTTTAAAAAATAGAAAACAGAACCTTCTCTTCCATGTTAAACCAGATCTCTACATGGTTATAAATGACAGAGACAGCTTCCCCTATTAATTTCACTGTACTTTGTCATAAAATATCCAAAAAAGTAAATTAACAAACGTTGAACCTGATAATTTCTATTACTGACTAGACCCAAGACCTCTAAAAAAAATCTACCTTTTGGTTGACCCCCCCATCGGTATTAAAGAGAACGTAATATGCAAAATGGACTTTTTGGAGCTTTGTTAATCATTGCAGATGCTAAAGATCGCAGCTGTGTGTGTGTGTCGTACCTGTCCAGCCCCACCAGAGCGTGGATGTCTCCGGTCAGCTGGTCGATGGTGAAGATAGACCCCGCCCCCTCTCCTGAAAGCGTGTACTTCACCGCATTCTCCCCATGGTCCATGTCCGAATGCAGCTACACCACACAAACACACAAGATACGGTTTTACCTAAAGTACATTATATTGTTTTATTACTAAAAAGATGGTGTTTGACTTCTATGGGGTATTAATACATAATGTTTAGATCACAGTATTACCTTTTACTGTTTTGAAAATGCTATATTCACCTAAAATAACGTATTATAATTTTCACTTTTGTTTTTGTTTTTTTGAGTCTCTCTTCCCTTCCTAAGTCACTCCCCCTTCAGAGCACAATCACGACACAGTCAGCATGCATCCTGCTAATGAAACTACCGCACATCGCTTTGTCAAGTTACTCTGTGCAGTTTTATATCATGTTTTTGTATATTTATGGAGAATTGTCAAGTGGGAGCATGGGTGACGTAGGCTTGAGGGTGGAGCATTGCACAGAATCATACGGCTAAAAATGTATTTTGCGTCATACCCCTCTTTAAATAAAACTGCAGTGTTACAATAATAGTTTTAGCACAAACATTAGCACAAACATGAAATATAAAGAAAAAAAAAACCTAACACTATCTGAAAGCGAAAATTATATTACAGAATAATGTGATAAATAAATATAATATAATATAAAATAAATATATATATATATATAAAAAAAAATAAAAATAAATAAATAAATAAAAAATTAAAAATAAATAATACATAAAAATTTAAATTAAAAAAAGAATAATAAATAAATAAGAAAGAAAGAAAGAAAGAAATATTAGTCTCTCTGTATCTCAAAGCTCCAAATGCTCTGTTCAACCTGTCCTTTAATTGAGATATCATTGGTCTCAATCCGTTTATTACTTTTGTGAACTACAGCCTCACTGAGCTGATCTACACTGAGCTTATATCATCACACGGTTGTGAATCATACCACAGCCGTCTGCACGAGGCACTAAATCTGTGCAAGCGGCACTAGCACACTGTCCTGATCCATCTTCATCCAGATGTGCACAGTGTGGAGAGGTGTTATCCATAACCATCAGAGGAGTAACGTGTGTAACCAGGTCTGATCAATGTGACTCATACATATAAACCTGCTTTACATATGCACACAGTACACAGTATACATGTATACAGTATAAGTACACAGTATACATGATACATTTCTGCAATAAAACAATATTTTATTTTAAACTGTTACATAATTCAGAGGTATGTATTTTAAAGAACACATTTTCATCAAGCTAAAACCCAGATATTTATATGTGGTGACTTGTTCAGTTGATGTAACATTGAGTGTATCAGATAAGATAAGATAAGAGATATGTCTTTATTAGTCCCACAGTGGGGAAATTCCAGTATTGCACCGCACAGTTAAAGAACAGAAGGAAAATGGTACATGCAATAAAAACAAGATAATAGATAAATAACAAGATAATAGATAAATAACTTTAAATAATTTTAAAAATAGACTTAAAAATAAAACTAAAAATAGACTCTAATGTAACATCTCCGTAAAGTGACTTGAGTATTACGCATAGGTATGGTTGAATGACACATGTTCAGTGTATCGTGTGATGAATTTAAAAAAAAATAAGTAAAACAAATTCTACAGTCACAGTTGAGCCTGTGTTGCCAGAGTCTTCACCTGCAGGTAGAGAACACATGCAAGTTTTTTCTCATTCTCAGTGTATGGGCAGGCTTCATGTGAAAACTCAGACCCTCCAGAATTCACTCCCCGAGCTGCAGAGGCTGCACTAGCACTGATTCATGATTGTCTGCAGGTTCTGGGGTTTAGGTAGTGAACATTCAGATCAGAGAGAGACATTTTAGCTTTAAACCAACTGGATTTCAGCTTTGGAACTGGTAACCCAAATGAGAGACTCAAGTGAGGCTCATTTTACTTTTTGATTGGATTGAACCAAAACACCAAATTAGGACATAAATGGGGCATCAGGTCCAGTTTTTTTTTTTTTTTTTTTTTTTTTTTTTGTAATTAAGAGTAAATCATCATTTGAATCAGTAAAGGTGTATTTGTTTTGAACATGCTTACCCCGTATCTTTAAAATCTAAATCTTACACACAGCTCCTTTAATATACAGTATTATATTGGGTGGGTTACATGTCTTGCCCAAAAACACAACAAAAATGTAGCAGACTAAACAGCTTTGGGCTTAGCTGAACAGTGATTTTGCAATCTGAATAAATATGGAGCCTTTTTTGAAGATTTTATTTATTTATTTATGTATTTTGTGAATTATCTACTGTAAAATTATCAAAGTCCGTATTTTCCGGACTATACCTTGCTCCGAAGTCACAGCAGCCAGAAAAAAAAAAGCATAATAATGAAGAAAAAAACATATATAAGTCGCATTTTTTGGAGAAATTAATTTTACAAAATCTGAGAACAAGAAAAGACATTTTATGTTTAAAGGCAAGTTATAAAACACGCGCTAACTAACACATTTATATTTATTCAGCTGCATGAAGCACAGACAGGACTGAATATGTGTCTAGTATGTTAATGTAAGATATTAACAGTTAATCAGATTTTTTATCTATTTTATTGTGTTCAGTCATGCAAACGTGAATACAAAGATTTATTTAAGTTATATTGGAAGAAGGATCCTAATCATCCTAAGACCATAACTGTCTAAAACAGTTCAGAATAACTTATAATATAATGTGTCATAATTCATTTGTGTTTCTACCATGTTATAATGCTATTTCCTCATCAAAAACATGCCTGAAGAGGTTTTAGATGCCATCCATGGATATTTGAGTAATTTTAGCTATCTCTGCCTTTTAAATTTGATTAACGAAAATATGAAATTACATGTAAGTCGCATCTGAGTATAAGTTGCACCCCCAACCAAACTATGAAAAAAAAGTGCAACTTATCGTCCGGAAATACAGTACCACTCTAATCAATAAGATAAAAAAAAAAAAACAATTAGCAGTGCGATGTAGGGGCTACAGAAATCACTATTCATTCCCTCAGTATTGAACATGTTTGCATTCATGGCGCTGAAACCTCCATACAGCACTACCTTGGTCTGCAGACTGGATTTCCAAAGAGCAGAGCAGCCCAGCGGTGCGTTCAGAGCACTCTGGAAATACCAATGTCATTATGAAGACTGAACTGAACATACCTGCAGGTCTCCGCTCGTGTGAAGCAGCCACTGGAATATTAATGATTTACTCAGGCCCATTTTACGCTACTTTCTAATCTAATGTTGTCATATATTTTCCTCTTCGAAAACATACCTGGGGATGTCTCTCAAACAGAAACAACTGGTTCCACCTTGTGATGTCATGTGGGAATACGGGAATTGCTCCACTTTGTTTTTAAACTCCATACACTAGAATCGTTTGGATGATTTCAACAACGCTGGAACTATCAATCTGAACTAGACTAACGGTAAAAAGCAGCCGTTAACTTGAAAACTGATGCTTCGTGACATCACAAAGTGGAACAGACGTAGACTAATAATGCAGAAAACTCAAACATGTGTGAATGAAAGAAACACAACTCCAGGTGTGTTTTTGATGAGGTAACGACAGTCTAACATGGCTTAAAGCTCGCAAGAGACCTTTAAAGCACATTTTAAATTGTAATATTGATATAAAATAACTTTAAAAAAACAGCTAACTTCTGGGTTGGAAAATGGCGGAACCCAATGAGTTACTCGGAGCCGATTCCCGCCCGCCCAGTAACTGTAAACATCATCACAGCAAAGCACCACACGCTGCCTGCCCCTATGGATGCACAGTAGCACGCAGCTTTTCAATTTGTGCCAAAATGGCTCTGCGACACTGCAGAGTTCTATATGCATCGCCAATTTAAAAAATAAAATTGGAGAACGAAGCAAGTACAGAATACAGGAGCATAAAGATTACTCAATCACGCCTGAATCAGGGTAAATACTACCTCAGAGTGAGTAAATGAGAAGGGAAAACAGATAAAATGGTCCTAAGCTCTAAAAAGTCAATTTTTGCAGAATAGATCCAGTATGTAACCGGCACGTGGCCTGCATGACTCCATGGAAATAGAAAGTTAGAACCACACTTGGAAAACGTTCAAAGAAACGCTGTACGTGCTGTGAAATGTTCAAGCCAAAGGAGCGACATCTCCATGGAAAAAGGCCACATAAGGCTCTCTCCTGCAGTCTTTGTGGAGACGCAAGCCCGCTCAGAGCAAGAACACAGGTTTTTAGTGTAATAAACGCAACCAAAATGAAAAATACATTTATATAAATTTTTTTTTTTTTTTTTGTCAAAGTTACATACAGTGGCTTTAATGGAATTATATTTGACCTTATACTACAAATCATTTTTTTTTTGGTAGCTTTTTTATTTTAACCTCCTGAGACCTGGCGTCCTCATATGTGGACAACACATTTTGGGTTGTCTAGGCCACAATGCAATTTTTTAGAAGAAGAACAGCAACAATGCAAAAATGTTCAATTTACAATATTTTTAAGAGTTTAGAATATTCAGAATTTTTTTTTTTTTTTTTTTTTTTTTTTTTGTAAAATTTGTAATTTGTAAATTTTTGTCAGAAACTACATCATGTAAAAAGATGATTCTTTGTTTTTACACTCATCAGGTCCAATCAGCCCAAATAGCAAAGAGAAATGAATAAAGCATGTCATGCAAGAGCTCAGATCTCAGGAGGTTAAGTGTATAATTTTACTTCCAGCTGCAGTAAGACTTTGAGGGAATTCCATAACTGCTGCCTAGAAAAAACTAACCACGATTTTTAATTAAAAAGCTTTAAAAGTCCCATATTACGGTACTTTCTTATCTATGTCATAATGTTGTTTCCTAATCAAAACATACCTGGAATTGTGTTTTGTTTCATTCACACATATTTATCACACACCCTACATATTTAGGCTGAGTTCTTCTCTCAAACACGAAACACTCTGTTCCACCTTGTGATGTCATGCTGTAATACAGGAAGTGCTCCACAGTGTTTTTAAACTCCACACACCTTCACTAGAATCAGCTCTGGAATGGCCCATCTCTACTGAACTAAAGGTAAAAAGTATCCGTTAACTCGAAAACTACCACTTCATGACATCACAAGGTGGAACAGGATATTTTGAGCTTTGGGGATGTAGATAGACTAATAATAAAGAATGATTCAAACGTGTGTATGAAACAAAACACAACTCTGGGTCGTTTTTCGATGAAGAAACGATAAATCTAACATGGCTTTCAGCTCTTGAGTCAATTTTTCATAATATAGGTCCTTTAAATATAGATGTATACAGATGAATACATAATTTGCATTCAAACAAAGTAATAGCAATATTTCCCTGAAGTTATTTAAGGTTACATATATAAGACATGCTAACATAAGCTCATAACTGCTCTATAATTTATTTTATAATGTATTTTACAGCACACATGTCCCCACGGACATGGACAGGGGACATGAGGACATCTTTTCTCTACGCTGCAGTTTCATAGTCTCTGTGAATGTTCTCCTCGGAGTATTTCATTATTCATAAAAGCATGTGTACTTTAACTCCCATTAGCTTGTACTACAGAGAGATACACTACTTATGCTGTGGTTGAGTGTACTACTTACTGTACAAGTACACAGTATTATGAGACAGACATAGAGGCTCTGTGCTCTTATCAAAATGCATTTGTTATCTTTCCTTTATATCCATTATTTATCTAGTCTATTTTTGATATCTATTATTCTTCTGTTGTTCGTGTACTTTGGTGTTGCAACAGTGAAATTTCCAGACAAACAAATACGTGTAGGGGGTAAGTTTTGAACTTTTTTATTTTGTTATTTAATATGTGTTCAGTTATACAAACTTAAATATAAAGATTTACTTACTGTAGGTTACACTGGAAAGAGGATCCTTATCATCCTAAGACCATAAGTGTGTAAAACAGCTCAGAATAACTTATAATATAATATGTCATAATTAATTTGTTGCTATTTTATGCTAATGTTCTTTTTTTTTTTACCATGCCTGAAGAGGTTTTTGATGTCATCCATGCACGTTTGAGTAGTTCAGCGATCTCTCCCAGGCCCTATTCAAACCCTTTTTACGGTTAGCTGCAAGATTCTGTGCAAAGCTCCGCCCACGAGCCTACATCACCCACGCTCCCACACGACAGTTCTCCATAAATATACAAAAACATGATAGAAAACTGGGTAACACTTTATAATAACTACACCCTATTTAGCCTTAATAAAGCATGAACAAACACTTAATTAATAATGAACAAACACTTAATTAATAATGATTCATGCTTAATAACTACTTAATTACAACCTTAATAAACACTTGACAAGCCTGATGTAATGTGCAGTAGTTTTAAAAGATGCAGGTTGATTGTGCTGTGATCGTGTTCTGAAGGGGGAGTGACTTAGCATGGAGAGCAAAGGGAGGGAGGACTCTTTAAATTATAGTTTGGCAAAGTTCACATGACATCATAGCGTCAAATTGTACTTTTTTAAGCTTTGGGGATGCAGAATGTGTGTGTGAATGAAACAAAACGCATCTCGAGGTATGTTTTTGATGAGGAAACAACATTATAACATGATTTAAAGCTCAGAAGAGTCAGTTTGGTAGTAAGTAGTAAACATGTATGAACCATAGTACCTCCCCCGTCCTCCTCCGCCCCTTCCACCTGGGCCATCTCTCTGTCGTACATGTTTGTATGATGGATGGTGGTCAGAAATGGTCAGTCTTTGCAGTCCACACACAGACCTAGAGTGAGCTATGGGCAGCTCTGTGAAAAGGTCAAATGCACATGATAAATGAAGCCCACCAGGAGCACATGACTATATTACTAATACTATATGTTATCCATCCAAGTGGAAAAGTACATTTTGTTCCATAGGCTGCGTTCATGACATTTTTTTTTGAATCTGAAGTCTTAATTTCAGATTGAGAGCAGGGGCTTGTGATTTCCCACTGTGAGTTAGAACCGCAGTCGCGTGAAATGTATCTCACACAACGTTTGTTACTCACTACACGAACACGCTAAAATGCCGTCAATTTCTGGTAATTGAAAACATGACCCCGGTGTTTGTGAAAAGCATAGATTGTTGTCACCCGCTGCATTCGGCTCCGACCAAATGAACTCAACCGAGGCTAATAGTTACAGCAGGTAAACCGGAACCCGAGAGCCAATCGGGAGCGAGGTTGCTTGGCCGGGGGCGGGGTGCTTAACAACGATGCATGAAATGTTAATCAAATCTGTTTCAGACACTGGCAAACGTGACCTTGAGGAAAGACGGCAGCTGATTGTTTTATTATTAATGGTTATATCTTGATGTACGGACAATATAGTGGGGGAAAAAAAAATCACGTAGAGTGGGTTAAAACGATAAATAAATAAATAAATAAAAGAAACAAGGTCAGAGTGATGAGCCTGACAGCGTGAGTTACAGAGAGAGGGACACAGATTTTTCAATAGAAAGTGAGATGAAGCCAAATCGTTCGTATGCTCGCTTATTTGGAACGTGGCAGATAGTGGACTAGCTATGTCCATCTATATCAAGTTCTGCTTATGATCGATTGGACCCACATCTCAGCAGGAGGCCACAGACTGGAGGGACAATAAAAACTGGTCTGGGGGCCGCATTTGTTTGGACCCCCCCTGATCTGTATATAGGTTTATTGTGAAAATGCAAAGTTTAACTGCTAATAAACCCAATAGATCATAAACTTGTAGACTTGATTTGGTCTTTTTGTAGTCCTGGTCTGGTCCAGGTCTAGTTCCTGATTAACCCTCCGTTTAGTCCCAGTTTTTATGTGGTGTGCGTGCAAGTCTGAACACTTTATGACTTCTGAACTAAGGCAACAACTGGCTGATTCAACTGTTTGTCGCCATAGTGATAGATTAATGCCACACTGTCAAACATCCGAAGCAAAGCAAAAACATCTCCATGGAGACACGCAGGTGCTTACCCTCCATTACGACAGTGACACGGTGCACACATGATCAGGGCCCTCAGAGCTTTCTAATGCAGGAGAATGTAAAAATAGCTCTTTGCAGATTGCTGGTTGCACACATTCCCACAGGTGACACTGACAGGTGAAGGACAACCTGACACCTGTCAAAATCCTCTCACTGTCTGAGGCTGTCTGCAGAACTACGGTGGCCCCAGAGGTACGAGCCCACTGCTCAACTTTACTCCACTCACAGTTAAATCTGTTGAATGTGTGAGCTTGAAAGAGAAATCTTAATCTAAAAATCTGCATGACTGAAAGGGAAGACGGTCCTGCATTTATATTTTGTGTGTGAGTTTGTGGCGGTTGAAGGGGCAGCTGTAAAAACAAGGGCGACTGTATAAGAATCACCTTTTCACTCGTGTATTTTAAGTTTTTTAAATGTGAAATTCAATTCTTAAAGGTCCTATATTACACAACCTTGACTCTTCTGAGCTTTAAGTCACGCTGTAATATCGTTACCTCATTAAAAACACACCTGGAGTCGTGTTTTGTTTCATTCAAACGTTTAGTCTCCAAAGCTCAAAATGCTCGGCTCCACCTTGTGATGTCATGCAGAGGTAGTTAGCGGTTTTCAGTAATTCCAGGGCTGAAATCATCCAACACAGTGGAGCACTTTCTGTTTTACCACGTGACATCACAAGGTGGAACCAAGAACCAAGCCTAAATATGCAGGATTTGTGTGAATGAAACAAAACACAACTCCAGTTTTTTTGTTTTTTTTTGACTAGGAAACAACATTTTAACATAGATAATAGTGTAATATGGGCCCTTTAAGTTACTTAAAAAGTACTTGTGTATGTATGATTTTCAAAACCCTAACCCTAAAGAACGTCGCTCACCCATATATAAAAAAAAAAAATGCATAGATTCATAAATTACAATACATTTCATTACACACATATAAGGTTATTTAAAAACATGAGATGATGAAATGTCTCTGTCCTGTAGTTGTATGGGACCGGACACTGTGAGCTGATGTGAATTGCTCCACTTTCACATGGAGGTCCTCTGGAGCATATGTCCTGTATCACGGAGGAGCCGTGTGCCGACAGAGCCTGATGCAACTGCGGCACCGGGGCCTAGCGTTACAATGCACACAGCTAGGCATGGAAAAGTTAAGTAAGGCTCACGCAATCGCTATATGTGGAGAGGTTAGAGCGACAACTTCATAGCAACAGGATCCAAAAAAAAAGACTATCAGTGTGGAGTTTGAATTAGGGATGGGCGATATATCGGCTCCGGTATTGGTATCGGCATATATCGAGTCAATATTTGATACTGATATTCTTGGGGCTCTTTCCCATATCACTCTATTATCTGATCTGTGTTATAATGTTGTTTCCTCATAAAAAACAGACCTGGAGTTGTGTTTTGTTTCGTTCACACATGTTCAACACACAAATCCTGCATATTCAGGCTGAGTTCTTCTCTCAAACTAAAACGACTCTATTCCAGCTGCTGATGTCCTGTGGTTTTAAACTCCATACACCTTCACTACAATCATTTGGATCGTTTGCAGCTGGGTAATTGCCAGTCTGTACTGAGCTAAAGGCAAAAAAAGGCAGCTGTTAACTTCAAAACTACCACTTCGTGACATCACAAAGTGGAACAGAGCATTTCGAGCTTTCTAGATGTTGACAGAATAATAATGCAGGATTACTCAAACATGTGTGAATGAAACAACACACAACTCTAGGTCTGTTTTGATGAGGTATCAACTTTATAACTTAAATCTTAGCTCTCATAAGAGTCAATTTTGTGTAATGTATGACCTTTAACCCTATTGCGTCAGATGCTATCGCTGCCGAAAGACTCACATTTGTGGACTTTCCATTTCCGTAACTCCGCAACCAAATGTGCTCTCATGTAAATTCAAATGGCATCTCAAAGCAGAGGCATGGGGCTCTTTAAATATGTTACTGTCATTATGGTAACTGTGCAAAAGTACATGCTGAGACTTCCTTTAACATGATTTTTATGGCTAAAAAAAGGAGAAGAAAAAAGTCTAGGCGAGCTATGATGATCTATAATGTGCTCAGTCCTTACAGGGTTAAACAGACTCATGAGAAACAGTGGACACAGAAGTGCATTAAATGGCTTTACTTCAACTTAAGAAAAACTTGGAGGCCTAGCTATGAAATTTAAAAGCTAAATATTGGTATCTGCGAATATCGGTTATCAGCACCAGCAGCAAGCCAAAGATCAGATATCGTATCGGCTCAAAAACTTCATACCGTAGTACTTTGTTTATATTACCAAGTGGCCTTATATCTGTGTAATCGCTCAGTCGTCCAGGTAGGTTCCATAGTGGTCCATGGGTTTATATTAGTGTATGTGTCTTATACTTGCTCTGATACAACTCAAGTTTTAGTATCAATTATTATCTAATTTTCGATACTTTGGACAGCCCTAATCTATACTGGCGCAAGACAAATTTAGCTCAAATCTCAAAAATCAGGTAATCAGGGTGTTTAAATATGAACTATGAATCAACTGTAATTGTATAGTTTGTGTAGTTTAACCTTTAAGGCCAGATGCAAAGAGATATTCTTGGATCTGACCTGAAAGGTTTTCTATTGTCACAAGTGTGCTCCTCAGATGATCTGTGGACTGAGAACAGAGTACGCTCTGTTCTCAGCCTTTGGTCAGGCATAATTAGACATTTTGATTTCCAACAAAAGTGTTATTTTTCCAGCCAAATTATTTGGAATCTGCGTTTTGTATTTTTTATTCGTTCCGTTTATTCATGTTAGAGACTTGCCACAATTTTAACAGCAAGAAAATATGTTTAGTTTTCCCGCTAACAAGTTCATAAATATTCATAATTCACGCTTTTAATTAAAATGTGTGAATAAAAATGTTACACCCATAGGCTTTTCTTTAAAGTGAACCTATTCAGCAAAATCGACTTTTCACAAGTTTTAACTATGTTATAGTCGTTTCACTTTCTCATTTACCTGCTTGAAGTTGTATTTAGAGTGATTCGTGAATGTTTGAGCAATCTTGATACTCCTGTATTTAAGGCGTTATTGCTCTGATCTAATCACGTTTTCACTGCCTCTGGTACACGCCCACTGTGATGTACTTACTTTGCTGTCTAATTTGAATTTTTTAATTGGTGACACACATAGGATTCACCAACTATCCATAGGAGGTGTCGACAGCTGCGTAACTCTTTATCGTGATGGCAATTACGGAGATGTCAGCTTCTATTGGGCACTGCAGTTTTCTAAGTCTAAGTGAACTTGTTTCTTTTATTAGGCTGTGTAGGATCAATATTGTGTTTTAAAATGTCCCAATTACATTGCCTGGCCAAAAAAAAAAAAAAAAAAGTTGCGACCTGGATTTAACAAGCAAATAGGTATAAGCCTCCTATTGGATAATTACTGCATGGGCGACTAAGGTCAGAATGAAAGTATGAGGTCAGATGAGGTCAGCTGACTACCTGAATATACTGAATGACCGGGTTATTTCATCAGTGGGTTTTTTCTTCCCTGATGAAACGGCATATTCCAAGATGACAATGCCAGGATTCATCAGGCTCAAATTGTGAAAGAGTGGTTCAGGGAGCATGCGACATAATTTTCATACATGGATTGGCCACCACAGAGTCCAGACATTAACCCCATTGAGAATCTTTGGGATGTGCTGGAGAAGCTTTGTGCAGCGTCAGACTCGATCATCATCATTAGTCATTTGTTTTCTCCATTTCAGTCTAAAAAAATATTATATATCTAAAAAGCATCATATTATTAGTGAATAGGTCCAATGTTACCTCAAAAATCAGCCCATATACGACATGCCCACCACCCATCTCCACTATTGTATTGTTAGCTACAGCCGAGGAATCCACTTAAGTTATAAAAGATGCACGAACAATGCTCTAGTGTCCAAAAATAGTTTAACAAGCCTGAATTATGCATGCTACGGAACCTTAAAGTCGACCTATTATGTAAAATATATTATTTCTATGACCTTTTTTGTTCTCTCATCATTAACCTATTCAGAGTTGGAGTTTGAGTGATTCAGGCATGTTTGAGTATTCCTGTATTCCTCGGCATTTGAGTTACCCGATTCACCCCAGATTGATCAGAATTGAGTACTACATTTCAATCGATCTCGAACGGCTCTCTCTGAAAACTATGAAAAACTTTGAGAATTCATCTTGTTGATACATAGATACATAGAATGCAATCTTTCCCGAACTAAAGGTGAATGGTAGCTGATAACTTGACATCAACCACTTCATGACATCACAAGGTTGAACCGAGCATTTTAAGCTTTGAAAATGTAGGCAGACTAATAATGCAGGATTACTCAAACATGTGTGAATGAACAACTCCAGGTTCGTTTTTAAGGAGGCAACACAATTGTAACATGGCTTAGTCAATTTCGCGTAATATGGGACCTTTAAAGGGCCGCAGCATTTGACTTTGTACACGTATTAGCTTATAGCATTAGCTTGTAGCATTAGCGTGTCTTCCAAAGCCGCGATTAATCCTGATTTCAAGGTAATAGGTTGACCTCTCCTCACACTACTCCTAAGCCTCTTGTCTGCCCCCTGGAAGAAAACACCGCGCCCTCGGATCTGCCCGGTCATGTGACTGGAATTCCCTCACGTGATTGGCCCCCTCCGATGATAATCAAGCTTGGATGACCCCCCTTCCCCTCCAGGGCACGCTCAAGTCCAAACCCCCACACGTGAGTTCAGCCTGGGCCAAAATGCAGGAGTAGACGGGCCCTGTGATGGATGAGGTGTGTAAAGTACTTTTTGATTGTCCAAGTATAAAGTATTTACACTCAGAGGTGGGTAATTTAAAGTGGATATGACAGGTTGGACTACTCATTCTACTAAAACCGTATTGTAAACCTGTATTGTTCTGCATCTGGGGCTTGGGGCTGTTTTCATCTGCCCCCTATCTCCACCCACTTCTCCAAAATAACTCCAGGTCATACATATAAGGCTCAAAAATGTTGTGCAGCCATTTCAACAATTAAAACACTGAAAAAATGAAAATCCAATCCAAATCCTTCATGTCATTGCTCCATTACTATTACTAAGCTGTTTTAGGGTGTGTTCAATAAGCACGATCCAGGTTAAGAAATGCGTATCCATGGAGACAAACAAGACGGCAGATCCTACAATTACAAAAGTTCATGTGGCATTATTATTGAGATAATAATGTCGTGGAATCAGACAGTGCTCAGTGAGATACTCCCTTCATATGCATTTTCCATTTTCTCCCCACACTTGATGGTGCTAAGCTAGTTTAATAGCCACAGCTGCCCCGAGGTAGACTGACAAAAGTGTTGAACATATTAAAAGAACATTTGCATTTCTTTCATCGCTCCATTTTGAATTTCTGTCGCCTATTTATTAAAATTATGAATGATTGGATTTTTGTCCGACTATGATTATGTAAATATGGATGAGATGTTATGCCCAAACAAATACTGAGTGGTTTGAGTAGTAGTAAATTCACCAAATATTTTTTTATTCATTCAATACACTGAATGAATAATTGACATCTGCTATTTATCTGTTTCAATTTGTGCTTCGGACCATTTTTGGCTACACACCTGCCTTCCTCAGGATATGCAGACAGTGGGTGCTATCAATTGTCTCAACAATTTTCACAGTTAAAATCAACAATGTATCTTTTCACAGCAATTCAAAACCCCAAGTGATGTCTCAAATCCATAGACTGTAGAAAGACGTGGACTAAGGGAGTGTGACGTTACCCGTAGAGTTCGGCTCCCGTCAAATGAAGCTCATCGAGGCTGGAGGGTGAAACTAGGGATGAAACTGGAGCCAAGTTGCATATTAGGAATTCCAATTCAAGTATCATAGCAACCAAAGAGCCAATCTGGAGCAAGGCTGTTCAAGGTAACTCTGCTGGTAACCACTGCTAGCCCACCACTGAGGCCACAAGAAGGCCCCCAATCTGGCAACCCCACATAATATATATTGCATGCAGTACGCTCGCAGTGCTCGCTACTGACGCATCTCCACCGTAGCACAGTAAGCGCACTCTATGCACATAGGATGTATTTGTATTGATAATCTGGCAACCAATTGAATGGTGCTGCACCTGATCTTGCGATGATTGGCCAACTTCATTGTAAGCGAGCACGTGCAGTGTGGAATAAACAAATGCATAATGTAGCAGCACTGTGCCCGACTGTTCATGGTCGTCTTCGTTTTCTTCACATCATGTCGAAACAAATCTACCCATCGAGTGCGGAGAAATGCAAAAAGAAGAAAATAGAACAAGAGAAGAAACAGCAATCTCGAGCTAATGTTGAGTGATTCTTACATAGAGGTTAGTGAAATTGTTAATGTGTCAGGTTACATTAACATTGTCATTTTAATCCACAATGTCACCACCACACCCGCCGCCATCTCAAGTATTGCCAACACGCTATCACCACTTAGCATAGCATCACAGCGGCAGGTGGAGTAGCAGGCGGCCGGGCCCTTAGCCCAGCCCAGGACCAGTTCAGCGCAGGGTGGTGTTGAGTTTGAGACCGGCTGTGCATCCTTCTTTCCTGTGTGTGTGTTTGTGTGTGTAGTATATTGTTGTTTGCCATTTAGCAAGAAATCTGCTGTTCTGAAGCTCTTAACATTAAATCCAGGCTAAGGCCCGCGTTGCTGTCAGTGCTGTCTTGCTGTCGCTGCAGTGTTTTGTGCTACATTACTCGGCTAAATTATCGAGAGAGCCTGGGGCATTGATGGAGCTAACGGGAGGCCGGTCTTTCACATTTGTAGTAGAGCTGAGCAGCGCCTGCATAATAAAGTCAAGTCCAAGGTTAGTGATAGTCTTATTCAATGCACTATTCCGTTTATAAACTATATATAACTATTATATACGTAATCCCTATTGCTGAACATTTCACATTTTACTTCAAAACTAATGCAGAGATTCAGGTTACAATACTCATCAAAACTGCAATTTACATGTTCCAAACTGTCACATCAAGAGCTCAGTTTCGCCTACGACACAGAGGCTGTGAAGTGTGGAGCCAATTTTCACATCTGGCTTGTGATGCAGATCAGAAACATCATTGTTTGAATCCACTATTCAAGTTACATACATGCTGTTTTTTTATCCAATGCAATGCAACAATGTTCAATTATATATATGCATAAGGTGGAAGCTTTACTATAAGGGCTTTTTGTCTCTTTCTACATGTTTTTTTTTTTTTTTTAGTTTTTTTTTTTTTATATACACTGTGTCCTTTTTAGGGTTATATGAACACAATTTGACTTAATGTTATAGCCATTATTATATTTAATTATGTATACTAATCTATTAACAACTGACTGACAGTCACTTGCTCTTGGCCGTGTTTGTCAGGTCAAACATAAATATATAAAGGAAAAAAATATATTTTATTAAAACTGGTTTAGTCTAAACAACCTGTTCTTGTAAAAATATCAATATCAAATCATTTTACAGCTTTTAAAATGTGTAAGTATATTCTCACTTTAGCCAACAAGGCCACATTATAATGCACCACCTATTTTGTAACCGTTACAGTGTCTGACTTAAGATTCTTGATGTCTATACAAAAGCTGGTGAGCGCATCTTTCTTTACGGTGTGTTATTTATACAGCCTGTAATCTGTAGAGCTCTGTTGAGTGTGCGCAGTATCAAGATGTGATGTGAGATTTGTGCCATTGACAGTTGGGCTTAGTGGTTGATGTTGCTGATGTGGTGAGGGCCCCCAAGGCAAGTTCTGTTTAGGGCCGACTAAAGGCTGGGGCCGGTCTTGCCACTTAGTAACACTGTCACTCAAACCTGTTACTTACGTGAGCGGGTGTGACCTCGGGGAAAGAAATCGCCCGATTTGTCTGTTATCAGTGTTCATATGTTTGAGTTACGGACACGATAGCAAACTGAAAATACCAGGATCATGTAGAGGGGGTCAATAGGAACATTTTAAGACCAAAATGATGAGCCTGACAGGAGCAGTTACAGAGAGAGGGGCCACAGTTTCCTAATGTAAAGTGAAATGGAGCCAGAGGCAATGGAGCCCGAAGTGCTTTGCCATGTTCATTTATATAGACAGTCTACGCTCAAATCAGATAAATCTCACTTTAAATGAGCCCGGGTTTAAAGTATGAATGAACGAAGAAGTAACACCATTTGTACTCTGGCTAATTTAATTTCATTAGCTTAAATCATATGTGTGACCAAGCCAAATCCGGTTGTTGGCTCCATCAGGAGATTAGCGGTGACCCCCCGGGGAGCTCTAAAGTCCTCTGCCCCACACGTGAGCTCGGTCTGGGCCAAACACAGTCACAGCTGGGTACCTTCAGTCACCTCACACCCAAAAGACACCGCAAGAGCAAGCGAGATCACCACTAATCCCAAGCAGTCTTCTATCTGATGTTTAATTAATGTGAGAGGGGAATGCAATGTTGATCTAGATTCTATGTCTTTTGATTGTAAACCACTTCACAGCAATTCTGACCGTGATCCAGGACGTGCAACCGTAAAACCAAACTATATGATGAATAAATGTAATGCAGCTCAGTTGGTCCAGCGTCTGTCCACTGATCCACTTGATATAAACATCATTAGGTGAGTGCTCAGATCAGCTAACCCACAGGTTAGTGGTGCGATTCCAGCTCCCACAGATGAATACTGTCATTGTGTCCTTGGGCAAGATACTTAACCCACCTTACCCACATTGTCTGCGTACACTGGAGTGGGAATGTGTGAGTGGGTAAGTGGTTCCTTAATGTAAAGTGCTTTGAGTGCCTTGAAGGTGGAAAAGTGCTATATAAAAAATTGACAATTTACCACTGTGACATTTACAGGACCCATATTGCGCTATTTTACCTTATTTTTTTATTTAAATCAAAGGTATACTGTCAAACACACACTTAGAGAGATTTATCCATGCATTTGTCTCCAGTAGGTTAGATTACTGTAACGGCCTGCTCACTGGACTCTCCAAACGGGCCTTAAGACAGCTGCAGTACATCCAGAACACTGCACCAAAGAACATCTCTGACATGTTAGTGCCATATGAACCATCTCACACTCTGAGGACTTCAGGGACCGGCCTCCTGCTGCTGCCCAGCGTCAGGACTAAACATGGGGAATCAATATTTTTGTTTTATGCAGCTAAAACCTGGAACAATCTTGCTGAAGATATGACACGGGCCTCTACAGTGTTTAAATCCAAGCTCAAAATACTTCATTTATGTGATTTTAATGTCTCTCTTATTCAGTAACACACTTTGAATTACTATTTAGGCTGAGTTCTTCTCTCACACAGAAAACACTGTTCCACTTTATGATGTCATGTGGTAATACACGACATCAAACTCCATGCACCTTCACTAGAATCACTTGGATAAACCCGTCTTTCCCCTCACTCTTCCCTTAAGTTCTCCAGGTACTGCCCAGTTTACCAGCTCTAGAAATGGTTCTGGTTACACAAAGATCATGTAACCCTCCATCTTGAGAGTGAGCACAATGACACTGATTCATTTCCACGTTGAGATGATCTTCCTCACATGTGTCACTGATGATTCACTGGTAAACCCATGTGCTCCTTCCTCCTCTTCCCCATCCCGTTCTCTTCATCATCTCCTTTTCCCCTCCTTCCTCGTTCTCCTCCAATTTTTTGGTCTGCATGCAAGATGTTATTAGGTTTATCGTGACACCCAAACTCCGCTTCGGTCTCTGAAAGTTGTGAAAAGCACTTATAAACTCATCGTGGTGAATAATCAGGATGCTCGGAATCATTTTGGACCACTGCAAACCGTTTTTCATTTCGCTTTAATAATATGTGCTACATGACTTAGTTTACAGTTTCATGCTTTATTCATTCTCTCCACATTCGGTGGTGGGATCTACTATTGTAGCCACAGCTGCCCTGGGGTACACTGACAAAAGCGAGGCTGCCGATCTGTGCCATCAGCCCCTCTGACCACCGCCAACACCACGTTCATACTAAGCGATGTGGATGAAGCGTCTTGCCTAAGGACACAACAACAGTTCCCACTAGAGCAAGACTAGGCAAGATCGAGCACTGACACAGAAGTAAAGCCACTTTCCCTTTTCATTCCTGTGATTGTCCTCTTTTTCTCCTCCTCTCCTTCCTCTCTTCACCCACCCCTCCCGCGTCTCATCCCCACCTGCTCCGAGGAGGAGGTAGAGGAGAATAAAAGGAGGAGGGAAAAGGTGAGAATGTGGAGGAGGAGGAAGAAGAGAAAGAGCAGGAAGAGGAGGTGAGGAGAATGAACAACAAGAAATAGAGGAGGAAGAGAGAAGAAAGGAGGAATGAGGGAGGTGAAAGAAGTATTTCCTGTTGCTCAGTCTCCTCACCTCCTCTTTCTTCCTCTTCCTCCTCCACATTCTCACCTTTCCCCTCCTCCTTTTAATTCTCCTTTACCTCCTCCCCCGCGCTTATGTTCTTCTTCCTCTTCCTTCTTTTTCCTCTGCTTCCTCCTCTTCTCTCCCTCCATTCTTCCTCTCCTCTCCCCTTCCTCTTCTTTTTGCTTGTCACTGTGAGGTGTGTGATGAATGCGCGTGGACAGGTGCCAGAGGGGGGCATTAGTCAGGCGCATTCTGACACTTCATAATTAAACACAACCACGGCAACCATGCAGAATGTGAGAATGGGATTACGCACTGAGAGGCCAGGTCAGGCTGAAGAGCGGATCTTACAGTTGTGATTTTTACCATCTTAAAAATGTGAGACGAGTTCATTTTAAAGGCTTTGCAGTGGTCCAAAAAAAGTTCTGTTGAATCAGAATAATTCAAATGTGGACACTTGTTCCACACAAGACATTTGGTTTGATTTTATGTTAAATAATAGTGTTATATATAATAGTGTTACATGGACATGATTTGTTGATGTAGGAGCATGATCCTGGAGAACAGAGCCCCACACGAGCTTAAGTCTGTCTGCTGTGAAGGGCTGTGTCAGAGTAAAGTCGCTGATGCTCACCAGTGTACATCGTGTATAGAGCTGCAGTACAGAGCTGTCATACTGCTCTTTCTCTGTATCATTGTGGGTTTTACTTTATACTTATTGTTTCCGAGGCCATGGTTCTCGACCGGAAAAAGGTGGCTTGCCCTCTTCGGGTGGGTGGAGAGTCTTTGCTTCAAGTGGAGGAGTTCAAGTATCTGGGGGTCCTGTTCACGAGTGAGGGAAGGATGGAGCGTGAGATTGACAGGTGGATCGGTGCAGCGTCTGTAGTGATCCGGTCGGTGTATTGGTCTGTTGTGGTGAAGAAGGAGCTGAGTCGGAAGGCAAAGCTCTCGATTTACCGGTCAGTCCACGTTCCTACCCTCACCTATGGTATTGAGCTTTGGATAATGACCGAAAGATCAAGACAAGATCGCTGATACAAGCGGCCAAAATGGGTTTACTCCACAGAGTGGCTGGGTGCACCCTTAAAGATCAGGTGAGGAGCTCGGTCACAGGGGAGGAGCTCGAAGTGGAGCCGCTGCTCCTCCACGTCGAGAGGAGCCAGTTCTGGTGGCTCGGGCATCTATTCCGGATGCCTCCCGGACTCCTCGCTAGGGAGGTGTTCCGGGCACATCCCACTGGGAGGAGGCCACGGGATGACGGATGACATGCTGGAGGGACTATGTCTCTCTGCTGGCCTGGGAACGCTTTGTGATCCTCCTGAAGAGCTGGAGGAAGTGTGTGTGGAGAGGGAAGTCTGGGCCTCCCTGCTGAAACTGCTGCCTCCCGGCCCCGGATAAATCGGAAGAAAATGGGTGGATGGATGGATGGATGGCTTATTCTTTCCTTAACATTGCTGGCATTCTTGCTCTTACGATTTTTGGTGTGTGTTTATTTCTGTTGCAATTTAAAAATGCCTCATGTTACTGTACATCTAAATAATTGTCAGTGACCTTTTGCTGCATTTATTGTCAGGAATTGAATGAATTTATGTGTATGTATACATATGTTTAACTGAAAAGGAAGCTTAAACGAAGAATTTGATTTATGTTCTAATGGAAGATAGGGGTGGGATCTAGTAAGTTTTCTCTTTCCCACTCCTTTTTGAGCTTAAATAAGAGCATGTGTGTAAGTGTACTGGATACATGTGTTTATTTATCTGTTCAAAAAAAAAAAAAAAAAAAAAAAAAAGTGTTGCAGTGTACAGTTTGTATATTTACGGAGAATTGTCATGTGGGAGCATGGATGATGTAGGCTTGTGGGCGGGGTCTTGGACAGGATATTAACTGTAAAAAGGGTTCAAATAGAGCCAGGGAGAGATCTCTAAAATACTCAAACATGCATGACATCTAAAACCTGTTCAGGCAACTTTATAACATAGTGAAAAAGTAAAAAAGAACAATGATTTTTTTTTTAATAATACCCCCACTTTAAGAACAATACTGAACATAGTGAATACGTATTTTCAGAATTATTTCAGTCCGACCATTGTAAATTCAGTCATAGGCTCCACCAGTCCCTAGGCTACCTCAGCGTCCCACAGAGGTGAGCGATCCAACACGACCAGTACAGTGTATCCTGCTAACTGCCTCATGAAAATTACTGTGTGTGTCATTTTTAATGAGGAAACCTGCTTTGATCGGCCTCCCTCTCCACAGTGCGTCGACTCGTGCAGACCCTCGCTCACTCGGAGGTGATGAAAGCTTCTCTCCTGCCGCTGACCAGCCTTTAATATCGCAGCATTAAACTTTCATCCCAATAAAAGATTCAAGTGGAGGCTTATGGACAGATTTAGACCTATGTATTCTGAGAAGTGGGAGGAGCCGAGTTTAAAGCAGGCCTATTCTGCAAAATCGACTCTTCAGAACTTTTAACCATGCGATAGTCGTTTCACATCACCATTTACATATCCAAAGTTGTATTTGGAGTGATTCGTGCATGTCTGAGCTATCTGTAATTGCTTTATTTTCACTGCCACTGGTATACGCCCACTGCTCTGTACATTCTCCATTCATCCATTTTCTTCCACTTCTTTGGGGACAAGACGCAGGAGCAGCAGTCTAAGCAGTTACTCCTTGACTTCCCACATCCCAGACACTTCCTTCAGCTGCTCTGGTCGGATCCCAAGGAGCTCCCAGGCCAGCCAACAGACGCAACAGCAGGTACATATGAGAGGATGTACACTATCAGTCAAAAGTCTTCACACCTTCTCATCTCTATTTTTGATTAAATAAATACATTACGTAATTTGCCTCCTGTTACGGCCCTCCAGCTCCTCCTACATGCCTATGTGTTGTCCCTGCCGTCTCTCCACGGACCTCTCCAGGTGGTGCTCCTCCAGCTGGCAGCTGATTGACTGAAGGGCCCTGCGAGCGACTGGAGCTACAATCAAGATCCTGGCCAATCCTTGCTTCCACCTGTGGCAGCCCCCCTTTAAAAGGACCCGCCCCCTGCCACTCCCTGCTGCTGGATTCTGCGCCTGAATCGTATGCCACTTGTTATTCTCTAAAACTTTGAAAAGCTTGTGACCAAATTTTGATTTAAATCTTTCATTTTTTTAGTTTGTAGCGTAAATTTAAGTTTATGGTCATTGTGATCCTCATTTATCTCAATATGAAACAGCTACTTATTACTTATCCTTCTTATATCCTGGGTTGTGTTACTTCCTTTTTCCATAGCAACAGTTTGACTTTTTCACTGTAGCTTCACTAAACATGGTCATGGTCAGTGATGGAAAGAGTACTGACCATTTGTACTCAAGCTGAATGGCTAATAATGTACTCAGTTACACGTACAAGTAATGCTGCCAAAATTGTACTTAATACTCATGAGAAATACTACTCAAAGTATTAGTTACTAGTTAGTTTTTAACACAATTTTCAAAGCATTTTAGATCACACTGTTATGCAGAACTTGATATAGTTTCAAATCGCAATCTGCATATTCTCTGAGCTCTTTCCAGTCACAGCAGGAGATGCGGTGCTGTTATGTTTGTTTGTTGATATTGAAAGTAGCAGAGACAGGTGTGGATTGCACAACTGGGACTTGTATAATGCTCAGTAACGTCTAATTTTAAATGTAACTAGTAATTGAGTCTACTTCCAGGCCTGTAATTGTAACAAGTACAAATACAGCTTTAACAACAAAAAAAAGTACAATTACAGCAAAATCTACTATACAGTACTAAGCTACTATAAATATTTGGTACTTTTTTTTCCACAAAGCTGAACAAATTTGACTTAATTGCATGACAAAAACTGGGTGTAGCCACTTAAACTTTTTTCCTGTTCCTTCCGAGAGCGTGCACTGAAGCAGGACACCTCTCTGCAGCTGTGTGCTCACTAGAACATAAGCGTGATTTCTGCAGTGTTCATAAACATATATTTACATCCAGTCTGAATGCCACATGATGAAGGCCTTACAAAACCCTGTCCGTTTCCATAGAGACAGGCCTAAATGTCCTCTGTTCTGGTGAGGACACAGATGTTAAAAGAGATTTAGTTGTCTAATGTCCACAATTACTGAGGAATAAAGTAGAAATAGACCCATATGGGATTTTTCATGGCCGATGCTGATGCCGATTGTCAGGAATCCAGAGCAAGCGGTGGCCGATAATGCTTTGCTGATATTTTTTGCCAACATCTAGGGACGATTTTAGAGCCAAAATTCAGTAAATTTACTACAAAGTCACCCACAGTCATTTTACCATACATCTATAAAAGAACTGTGCAGTCACATTTTGGGCTGTTGCACTGAAGTGTTTAAATATAGCTTTATGTGTACTGTTTAGATACAAAGGTGACCAGAAGATAATATCAATCTGTGCTTAAAGCTGATATTCAAAAAGTGCAAATATCGGCCTATCTTTAGAATAATAGTGTAGAGGAATGTTCAAATATGATTCACAAAATTAACCTACTTAACTCTGGAGAACCCAAGAACCCTTTTCTTCTTTGGAAAATTATGAAGATTTCATTAAATTACTGCTATAAGTTCACTGAACACTGAAATATCCACCTTTTCGATTTTAATTTAGATTTAATTTAGGATCAGGGCCAAATTTGACCCATTGGGCTCACTAATTTATTATAACTAGACGTTCTGCAAGCTATTACTGAAAAGATTCACACAAAAAAAACACAATTTTACCAACCGCTGGTTTGCTGAGAAGACGATTTTATTTGCGTAGTTTATCAGCTCATGTAGTCAGCCATCTTGTCACTACGACTCTGGCTCATTTTAGTTCAATATTCATCCACTATGTATCTCTATGCAGGAGCCAGAAGTGGCACTCTGGGCTTTTTGATTTTTTTTAAATTAAAATTTGGCTGACTTGATTTTTTTTTTTTTTTTTTTTTTCATTTTGGGTAGCAGCAACTAACTGTGGCCAAATTTGACCCTGTGGGTTCTCCAGTGCTAAATTTAGAGATGTCAAGTTGAAACTTAAAAAAGTAAAACAGAATTACAAGTTAGTTTTTTTTTTACTTTTTTTTTTTTTTTTTTTTCTAATATTTTAATATATAAATAAGGCATTTTATGTGTAAAAACAGCAATGGTAATTTTTTGGGACATTCAAAACAGAAACATGCAGTCACTTGAAAATTGCCTACAAATTTTAAACTCAAATCATTCAGACTTGTAATTATAATATCAAAAAATCCCTCTGTATGGTGCATCAAAATCTTGTTAAGTATTTGACTGAAAATGTTGGTGACTGTAAGTGCTGCTTTAAGGGGTGATCCTTTTGTCCCCATGGGAGAAAATGCATTTTGAGTAAAAGACCTTTTGAAGTTAGAAAGTCCCACTTAAATCAATAGATGCAGGTTCATTAACGGAAATATTAAAACATCTTTTGGTGCAGAGTGGCCATATTTGTTGTTTCCACATGAAAGTGTGTATGCTCAAAGACCAAACTGGCGAAAGAAAAAAAACAAAAAAAAACAAACCTGAAGTATCTTCCGTTAATATGTGAAGGAAACAGGTTCAGGTTAAATCAGAGCTTTAATGTGTCTATGTAAAATGCTTTCTGGTCCCGCACTTGTGTTGTGTGCATAGACTGTATAAAGAAGTGGACTAAGGGAGTGTGACGTCACCCATAGCGTTCGGCTTCAGTCAAAGAAGCTCATTCGAGGCTACCAGTTATTGAGGCAAATTTGGAGCCAAGTAGCATATTAGGAATTCTGACTGAGAGAATGATAGCAACCAAAGAGCCAATACGGAGCTGGGCTGTTGAAGGTAACGCCTCTTCCTGTCCGCATTGCTGGTTTAGCATCGAGCGGGAGCTTAGCAACACTGTCAGTCAAACCAGCTGCTATAGTGGGAGCAACCTCAGGAAAAGAAGGCACCTGATTTGTCTGTTATTAATGTTCATATCCTGAGTTACGGACAAAATAGTGACATAAAAACACCAGGATCGTGTAGTGCAGGTTAATACAAACATTTTAAGACCAAAATGATGAGCCAGACAGCAGCAGTTACAGGGAAAGGGGTGACAGTTTTCCAACGTAAACCGAATTGGAGCCAGTGTTGATGGAGCCGGAAGCGCGCCCATGGTATTCAGTATTTCACACCTTGATAAAGAACTGTGCAGGAGAGGCCAAATATGTTTCATGTATTTCTTTTCTTCGGGGCGCTGAAGCTCACAACAGTGTGTCAGTCATGCTTCGGCGGCTTCAGAACACAGGTTTCACTAGAGATGATTCCAGTCTGTCACCGAGACAGACGGGGTCCAAAAAAAACATCATTATGCCTTGGCTGCACATGTTTTTGTTTTGTTTGTTTTTAACCACCATGCTAAAAGTCAACACGGTAAAACAGACCAAATTCAAGACTTACCTGTCCAACCAAAACGGCCCGATTTGCAAAAAACGAGTGGTTCTGGAGCTATATCTTGTTCAGCGATTTCAGACAGGCACGATAGACGGGCAAATTAACCACTGCCTTATATGTATCTGAAGGGAGGAGCTATACAGCGATCTGACCATCATACCTGGACGACTGAGGGTTTACGCAGACAGCCAATCAGAGAGATGCACGGTCTGTTCATGTCAGTACACAGATGGCGGTTTGCAAGTAGAAAAGAAAACCTCCATTGTTTTAACTAAGACTAACTTTTGAACTCCCTGAATACTCTCATTCACATATTTTAGTTTTATAATACACGCGCTTCTCAATAGTAAATCAACCTCAGCGTATCAGTGTATACTCGCAGTTTAGCTCCTGGATAGAAAAAAAATGAAGCTCTCGAACTACTCTGGCATTAAAAGGTTGAAGGAAGAGGGAAAGAAAACAGCTTAATTGAACTGCTAATAAAATTTATACAAATAAACCTTATAACTTGTTAAAAAAAATAAATAAAATAATCTAAACCTCGGACACACATTTGAGTTCATTCCCCCGGCACTATTTCAAGGGTGTAATTTAGGAGTGTCCAAACTTTTCTCATTAAGGGCCACATATAAAAACACAGACAAAGCTGAGGGCTGATTGAGAGCCACAGACTGGTCGCCAATACAGTGAATACTTCAAATTTTCCATTATTACAAGTTAGACTGAACCATTAGACCTTTATTCATGCTACATCCTCAGTGGGACACATTAAATAATAAATATGAGATGGGCAGTAAGTAGATTTTCAGAAATGTGCAGAAAAAAATACTGTTTAAGGTAATATGCGCCAATTCACCTGGAAGCTTGAGGGCCAAGAAAAATTGGTCTGAGGGCCGCATTGGCTCCCGGGCCACAGTTTGGGCGGGCCTGGTGTAATCATTTTGGCCAGCTTTACATGTAATAATGTAATAACAGGCTAATCATGTAAAAGGTAAATGGTCTCGGTCACATTTTTATATTGCATTTTCCACCTTCAAGGCACTCAAAGAGCTTTACACCAAAGAACCAAATGTCTTGCCCAAGGACACAACGACAGCATTCATCAGTAGGAGGTGGAATCGCACCGCCAAACCTGTGGGTCAGTGGATCAGACCGCTATACCAATGATGATTTAGCAGGATCCGAACCGGCAACCTTCGGATCAGTGGACACTGTGAGCGCTGTACCAACTGAGCTACTGTCACCCCAATGTAATAATGTCCTGGCAAATTAACCAGTCAATATCGCAATAACTTAGTAAAGTGTTTCTCAAACTGTGGCACATGTACATGCACGCTCCTTTAGGTGGCACTTGGACAGCTCTTCAGTTAGTGTGGTTGCCTGATTTACAGTTCATTTTATTTACTTTTTTGCCCTCTTTTGGATCATTTCTACAGTAGAAATGATGAAGACCTACAATAGTCCTGGTTTAGATCTGGTGATAGGCCTGTCACGATATTTATGAAAGCTGGACGAATGCATTTTGCGGCCCAGTGTTTATCGTGTGTATATTTTTTGCAATTTTTTTTATGTAATGAGGTAATATTTGAGCTCTAGCAGATAGAATAAATAAGTGGCTCAGGCTTTTTAATGATAGTAGATATTTAAGAATAGGTTTACTGGGATTACCTTGCTTTGCGTAAGTGGCGTAAAGTACGTTCAATCTTATCGTTTATCGACATATTTCTCTGTAGCAATATGTCGTTCTTCAAAATATGTTATCGAGGCAGGTCTATCTGGTGGAAAGCCAAATCTTTTCTTTGGTGGTACTTGGCTTACTTGGCTAAAATGATTAAACGTGTTGCTATAGGATGAGTGAATGCCTTACCTTCCCGACGTACTGCGGCTCCGATCCCATGTACTCCTCCAACACAAAGAACTGGTTCCACACCCATCCTCTCTTAATCCTCTGCGCTCTCTCTCTCCCGTGTCTCCTCAGCTTCGATGGCCCCTGCGCCGCCCCCGACAAAGACGTCGCTCCTCCGACGGCGGGGTCTCGCTCCCTCTGCCCCGCCCTCTTCACCCCACCCCCGAGTGACTCCGCCCTGGCTTTAGTCCTGCTTTGGAACCCCGACTGAGAACTGCAGTCCAAGAGCAAGCACAGGACCAGGACAAGGAGCGACGCATAGTTCCGAGTGATCATTGGATCCAAATACGGTATGAAAGATTATATCCGAAGATTTGCATCCAATTATAAAGTTGGGAAGGTGGTGAACATGGAAAAAAACGATAATCCAGATTATTGTTGAGATGAAAAATAAATGTCTTGTTGGTTGAGAATATGTTCAGTTTGTTTGATCGGTGTCTTCTGGTGTCTCAAAGCGATCAACTTGAGCTGGCCATGGTTAAGTGCGAACGTAATGTCCAATATGTCGAGCGAATCTGTAAGAAATAGAAAATAAGTATTACAATATAACCGATACTAAGGAATAGGCCAGATCCTCAATATTGATTCCTGATACCATATATAAAAAACACATTCTTTAGACAATATAATGTGATTTTCAACATTGAATCATAGTTTTTGTGATTACATAACCATTGGCCTTATATCTGTGTAATCCCTCAGTCGTCCAGGTAGGTTCCATAGTGGTCCATGGGCGTATACTCGTCTATGTGATCTAGAGCAGTTCAGGAAAGGTTCATTTCTGTCCTGAATGTGACTTTTTTAATGTATAATAATACTTTAACAATAATAATACTTGCTCAAGTGAGTATCTAGTTTCAATACTAACTCCAGTATCAGTTAATATCTGAATGTCGATACTTTTGACAACCCTACCACAGAATATGAAAACACAGACTTTCTTGCTGTGAGGTAAAACTACTTTGTGCTCCATACCTGCATCACAGCAATAATCCTTAAATAGTGTGTTTAAAGATGTGTCAGTGTGAGGGTCCACCAGCTGCTACTGTCCATAGAGATGTTTAGTTCTTGCCTGTATGATATCAAGTTAATTAATTGCGTGCATTAAATTACATGTTTTTAATTACTAAAAATATATGATAGACAGGGCGCTTCTTCACAGATTTGACCTGTAGCTTTTTGTCTCCATATAGATAGATAAGTTTAAAGTCATGGAGTGAAATACTATAGGCAAAGCAGTAACATCTCCATGGGGACAAGGAGGTGGAGGAGCGTCCAACAGAAAGTTATATAGTGCACCTTTAAAGCCATCATATGTAACTTTTTAAGCCAAAGATTAGAAAAAAGCATGTTTTTTGTTCATTCTGGTTGTGTTTATTGCAGTGCAGAACTTGTATCCTTCTTTTGATCTGCCTTACATCTCCACACACCTGATCTACTCGGCCTCCTCCTGCTTGATTCTATGGAAATATTGTTCCTACTCCACTTTATGCAATAAAACTGATCTATCTTCTTGGAGAATGTTCTGAAGTATGGTTTTAACTCTCTATTTTCATGGAATCATGCAGGTGACGTCCCATCTTCTACCTTTAAGTAAGTATTTATTGCCATTTTCAAACTCGGTGTCTACTACTACTGTCACTAATACAGCTTTAGGGCAGCTATACCGAGCCACCCCAATGAGCACAAGGACTTAACTTCACACCACAGTGCACTAATTCAACGACCACACTCATTTGATAGACTATGATGTGAGAGGCGTTCATAATGCACTGAGAAAACACATATACAGCTCCAAAACACGTACAAGCCTTTAAAAGAGACATACAGGTTATGCAAAATAGATAATCTCATTGTGTTAAAAATTGCAGGAAAGGTGGCAGACCCAGAAAAGCCACAAAGTGCATTTTTAAGGAAATTAATGATGTGAGAATACTGTTATAGCATGGATTAAAGCTCACAGTGAATTTTACATATGTCTCCTTGAGAGGAGTTCATGCACACTGGGAAAACACATGCACATTCCTATACCAGAAGGAACTGTGAGGCGTTCAAATGCGATAGGGAAAAGCATGCACAAACCCAATACACTACGAGCTAGGCGTTCACGAACACTGAGAAAACACATGCACAATCCTATGCTACCAGGAAGCTGGAGGAGCCGAGGGGCGTTCAAATGCAAAGGGGAAACAAGTACACAACCCCAGTACAAAACTACAGGCAACCTATAATATGAGAGATGTTCATGTGCACTGGGAAAATACTTGCACAATCCTATACCACCGTGAAGGTATAATGACAGAAGAGCTGTGGGGCATTCAGATGCAATGGGGAAAAGCATGTCTAACCCCAATACACAACCATAGACTGCTATAAATATGTGAGCCATTCATGAGCGTTGGGAAAAAAACAACAAAAAAAAACTCTCATTGCTTCTCGGTATGGAAAGGCCATAGTATGACAGAGGAGCTGTGAAGCATTCAAATGCACTGTGGAAAAAAAACAAAACATGCACAACCCCAATACACTACCATAGGCAACTTATAATATAGGAGGCATTCATGTGCGCTGGGAAAACACATGCACAATCCTATGCCACCAGGAAGCTGGAGGAGCCGAGGGGCATTCAAATGCAATGGGGAAACATGTACACATCCCCAGTACAGAACCATAGACAACCTCTAATATGAGAGATGTTCATGTGCACTGGGAAAATACTTGCACAATCCTATACCACCACGAAGCTATAATGACAGAAAAGGTGTGGAGCGTTCAAATGCAATGGGGAAAAGCATGCACAGCCCCAATACGCAACTTATAATACAGGAGGTGTTCATGTGCACTGGGAAAACGCACGCGCAATCCTATACCACCACGAAGCGATAATGACAGAAGACCTGCGGAGCGTTCAAATGCACTGGGAAAACACAGTCACGCTCCCTAAACTCATTACACGCAGTACATGCACTTGATTAGATTGTGTGGGGATTGTGTGGGAATTAGCAGAACATCTCATGCAGCAGATCAGCGTGAAATTAATGCCAGACAGTCCACATGGATAGAATATGGTGGTAACTATGTGGACACTTTCATTTATTTATTTGAAACCATAAGCTAGTATGAAATGTAAACACTATTTAAATCTTTTTTTTAAGGGTAACATTTACATATTTGCGCAAAGTAGAAATCCAAACAATATTGTTCCACACTTAAATTTAAAAGGCCTATATTACACAAAATATACTCTTGTGAGCTAAAAGTCATGTTATAATAGTTTTACCTCCTCAATAACATACCTGCAGTTGTGTTTTGTTTCTTTTCACACATGTATTAGTCTGTTTGCATCTCCAAAGCTCAAATTGCTTGCTTCCACCTTGTGATGTCATGGAGTGGTGTTGTTTTTTTTACCCCTGATTCAACTGTTTTACTCTGAAAACCACTAGAGTAATCATACATTGCTGCCTATTTTAGTTTTACCTTTTGTTCAGTTGAGATTACCACAGAAAGTCTACAATATTAGGTGGTGGAATGAAGCACTTTTAAGGCTAAAACAAGAGCTGTAGCTTCGAAATTTGGCAATTCCAGAGCTACAAGTTATCCAAGTGATTCTAGTGAAGAGGTTTGGAGTTTAAAAACACAGTGGAGAACTTCCTGTTTTGCCACATGACATCACAAGGTGGAACAGAGTGTTTTCAGTTTTGGAGAAGAACTCAGGGTAACTATGTAGGATTTGTGTGTTAAATGTGTCTGAAGGAAACAAAACACAACTCCAGGTATGTTTTTGATGAGGAAGCATTATAACAGACCCTTTAACCTCTGGGTCCCAATTCAATTGTGGAGCAGTAGGAATTTTATAGTAGCTGTTGCGACCATAAGAATAATGGTCCACTTCAATGCACTTTTCTACCTTCAAGGTATCGTTTTACCCGACCTGTCACCCATTCACGCACGCATTTATACACGGGTGTACACAGACTTCAGCTTTGGAATAACTTTAGAGCTTGTGCTTTTCTGGGACATTGCTGGCGGACTTTAAAGTGTGTACGAAGCCTAAAAATGCTGTGTTGTGTGATTGTGACTTTTCAGTGGAGCGCAGGCTGAATGTGAACTGAAAACATAGCTCAATGTGGTGTAAAAGAGTGAATAATCTGATGTCAAAACATAGTTTTATGAGTTTTGTGACTGTGAAAACAAACTGTAAGTGTCAAGAATATAAAAACAGAATTCAGCTGTGGCATCTGGACCAAATCACCAATCTGTGTGCCAGTAGATCTCTACCAACAGTGTTTATATTCTACCGACAATGTTTATACTCGATTCAAACTGCCGACCTTTGGATCAGCAGACAAACACTCTGCAACGAATATCGATCACTTGGATTGGATGTATGTTGCAATCTGATAAAAACAGATAATTGAGAGCTCAGCATTTTGAAAGAACAAGTAATCAGCGTAGCTATTAGCAACATGACCCTGCAAAGCTCTAAAAGGATCAGAATGAAGTCTGAAAGTCTGGAGAGCAACATTTGTCTTGCGTCAGTACAGACATATTGTATAAGCTGTCTGCATCTAATTAGAAACCATTTTATTGTTGGATAATCACAAAGTGTACACCGGTATGCTAGTTACACTTAGCTTTACTGTCTACATCTTATTAGAAACCATTTTATTGTAGGAAAATCAAGCAGTGCACGTTTGCATGCTAGTTGTTAGCTTTACCATCACTGCAAAACTCCGCTCTGGTCTCTGAGAGCTGTAAAAAGTGCTTAAGATGAAAAATTATCATTGCAAACCACTTAAAATAAACTAGTTTTTCACACTTTTAAGACAATTGGCGTAAATGTGCAAAATGAGTGTGCATCTGTCTTCTACCGTACTGCAAACGCCAACAGTGGTATAGGGAACACAAAGATTTATCTATCTACATTTACATTAGATTTAAAAATGCACATACATTTTAATGACCTCATGTATCGGTTTACCTTCCAACTCTAAGAACAGTATGACATTCTGCAGGTGAAGACGAGCAGACGTGTTCAGACTGCTCCTGCTCCTCTGCGCCCTCAGTCTCAGGTGAAGGGCTCCTGACAAGTTGTTTACAATGCTCTCTATAATGCTGCTCATAATAGAGGCTAAATAAGGACTCACCACACAGAAATTAGGTTTTATTATAATTTTATGAGGTTCAGTTGAGATAAATGGGACAGCAAACAGATTATAAGGATGCAAAGGTTATGAAAGAAGCAAAGAACTAGAACGACTATGGCTTTTACTGATCACAACTGTAATGATGATTTATTCTTAATTACAAAAAAACATTGGACGTGACGGTTGTTATAATTTTAGGTTCTCGAGACCAACCAGTTTCTGTGACGACAACTAGTTAGTTAAAACCTAAAAATCTGAATGGTCACTACCTAAACCCCATCACGTCTGCAGCTCAGTGAGTGAATTCTGGAGGTTCTGAGCTTTCACATGAGATATGACTTGCCTATATCGTGAGAATGAGGAAAAAAAAAATGTAAGGCACTGGCAACCGAGATGCAGTTTTGATTGTAGTATCTTTTTTAAAACCATAAAACAACACAAATAATACCTGAATTCGACTAAAACACTTATTTCTCCCTTTTTTTTCTACTTCCTGTCACCTTTTAATGTCAGCCAATCAAAGCCTGCTACCTTTGCCTCTCAACCAATTACCTCTCAAGCCATTCATATCGATACACTCTCTCTCCCCCTTACATCCTGACACTCGTTTTTGATTTTACCCCCAGGTATAGTTATGTCGTAAGGTCAAAATGAGACTGCTGTGCGCTTTTTGGATCTTGTTGCAAAGCATTTTGATATACAGCAACCCAGGAAGTTACACCGGCTCCCCGTTACCATGCGAGCTTTTGTTAGCATTACTCTGACGGTAAAACTGCATTCTGGCCTCTGAGTGTTGTGAAAAGTGCTTATAAACTCATCATGGTGAATAATTAGGGTGCTCAGAGCGCATTAGGAAAGTGAGGAATAACTTTGGACCACTGCAAAAATCCTTGACTGAACTAGGGAAAATTGTGCTGTGCGGATGATGGCGTACTATGAATTTTGGATATTGCTACATCTAAACTTGCCAAATCTGTGTACGAGCAGAGACAAAAGACTCAAAGAGATATACAGCGTGTTGTTGTCGACGCAGGTTGAATATATTTGATATGAGGAAATGAGACAGAGCTAAAAGTGGAGAATACACCAGGGTCTGGAGTCAGCAACTTTCAGAAAACACACGAGCTACAGCGGATTCGACTGAACGAGAGAGGAGGAGGTAACCTGAGTGCAGGACTTTTACACCATGGGACTGAAAGGGGGAAAAATATCGACCATTTTTAAATCTGTTGTCCCTCTTGAGAGCAGTTATCCCGTACTGCATGATGTCATCAGGTGGTACTCTTAAAAGTATGTGTTTTTAAAGTTCACTGTTTTAAACTTCACCATTCATATCCTTCTTATCCAGTACTTAAAAGGCAGGGTTACACTTGGAAATGCTAAGTTACTCCCCCTTCAGAGCACTATCCCAAGATAATCGGTGTACATCTCGCTAACAAAACCACTGCACATCACACCAGATTTGTTAAGTTGTAGAGTATCGTATAGTGTATAGTGGACCGCTCACAATAAGAACACAAAAATTTGTCGGTGAAGAATATTTCATCGACTTTGTGGGTTTTGTCGGGTAGAAAACTTGCAAACATACAGCACTTCAGAGTCACACTGCGATCGAACATTTATGTAAATTTGGCTGAACACATTCTGTACTGTACAGGAGACACGGCACAGAGGAGACTGATGGACAATGGTCTACAGTCCCTCAGCCAATTAGGACACAGAACACAATGGTCTACAGGGCATTAGCCAATCAGGATGCAGAAAACAACGCACGTTCATACACTGCATTCAAAATTGCACAAAAAAAAAAAATCCACAAGACTGCAAAAGGTGAACTGCACTATAGCAAGGGACTACAGTACATCTTTGAGTACAGTAGTAGTTGTTTCCTCCCTCTTTCTCATTTACCTTCTCAAAGTTGTATTCAGAGTGATTTGTGCATGTTTGAGCAATCTTTAATCGCTTATTTTCAAAACGCCATATTGCCGATCATTTTTACTGTCATAGGCATACAGCCACTGCTCCGTATACAGGCCGGATTTTGGAACACATGAAAAAAGCAAAAAAAAAAAAAAAAGCAAATCTGCAGCTTGCTAGTGTGATGTGCAGCTATCCATGTGAGGTGCCGACAGTGATCACGCTTAACGTCACATCAGCTCCCATTGGGCACCGCCGTTTTGTAACGCAGAAGACTTGTTTCTTTTATTAAGTTGTTTGCTGTGAATATTGCGATTTAAAATGTACAAATTATAACATAACGATCCACGGGTGTCATCGATTTTAACTATATAGCAAACACAAACACAATATATCTTTAAATTTAAGGGTTAAAACTGAAGAAGAAGAAAACTTTTTTGCCCAGTATATGAGTATATTTTACTGATTGACATGCGCTCAAGGTTGGGAATATATGTAAGTGATAAGCTAAAAAGGAAATAGATTCTTCTCAGTTGAGCTTTAGCCTTTCAGATCCTTGTAAAGCGAGCCGAGGAGGCGGAGAAGAGCTGCAGCACTGAGCCTAACCCAAAGTGAGCGCATCTGGGCGCTAGCACCTCCCAAAAGACAAGATCCACTCTGAAAAGGTCAAAGACACATACAAGTAATCAGAGGTGAGAAGAGCGGCCAAATGTACTCAAGTCACAGAACTGGTACTTCGAAATTGTTCAAGTTAAAAAGTCAGGTGTTGAAGTTAAAAACAACATCATCCAAATAAGAACCCAATAAAAGAAAGACGGTTGAACCACAGACGCACATTTGTAGCATGTTTCTCTCAAATGCAGAAGACCTCTCTTCTAAATAAGAGTTTGGAGCTTTGAAATCCACACTATTTTATTTTATTTTTTTATGTTAAGCTCTTTTTGACACAAACAGACCATGTGTCACTCTGGAATTGAGGAGACAAGATACAGTTTGTCTTGTAAAGTTATGTAAAAGCGAGTGTTTCTGAATGGCCAGGTATGGAGTTTGCACAGTCCGCATGAGTTTTGTGGATCTGGACATTCAACCGAGTCCCTCCTGGTGCTCTGCGGGGGGTGCTCTGGGAGTATGGGGTCCGAGGCTCTTTGCTAAGGGGCTGTCCAGTCCCTGTATGACTGGAGCATGAGCTGTGTTCTCGGCAGTAAGTCAGATCAGTTCCCAGTTGATCTGACATTTCTGAACGAGTCGGCTCTTTTAAATGGTTCCTTGAATGGTTTTGATGCATTTTTTTTACAGAAAAGAAGGAGGCGATGCGAGTTTGTACACAAAAAACATATTTGGCATCATAATAACAGTTAGTTATTATTAATTATTTACTATTGTAGTGCAAAGTGTTATTTGGATTTTCATAATTTCAAAGGGCAAACACCCTCCCACACTAAATTTGAACCATTTTAAACACATCTGAGCCAAATTTGAGTCATTTCTCTCTCGCATTGGGTTCTGTCATATAAATAAATAGTAAAAAAAAACTCTTTAACATGAATCAATCCAAATGATTTGTATCCTACAAAGGAGCCGAAAGTCCCAGCACTAAATTTCCTAGAGCGTGTTAGACCAGAGCTGCCCTTTTTCAGTGGGTCTGTTCATTGTTTTTATGGACAGAATTTCTAAGCGCAGTCAGGGGCCTGAGGGGAGCCGGTTTGGAGACCACAAGGATCTCTGCTGTTTGCAGATAATGCTGTCCTAATGGCTCTTTCCAACCAGGACTTGCAACGAGCACTGGGGCGGTTTGAGCCGAGTGTGAAGTGACTGGGATGAGAATCAGCACCTCCAAATCCCGGGCCATCAATGAATAAAGGTTACAGACAACTACAGGCTCATTTACGCTCTATGTTCTACGAGCATGCAGGTACACATGGAGGCTCGTGTTTGTCATTTGGTCCATCTCCTCAGAACATGTAGAATCTTGCCACTAGCGCAGTACATGTGCTAACCGATGGGGACAGTAGTGAACACAGCTCGATACTAAAAACTATTAAAAAAGTGACTAGAACCAGCCGCAAAACAAATAAAAACTTTCTTCGCCTCATTTTCTTGACTCTTTTCCAACAGATGCAATCTAAAACTGCCGTGGGCTCCTCCATGTTTGTTTGCTGCTCTCCTCCGTTCCTCTGGTGGTTGAGAAGAACACAGCCTTGACATTACAAACATTTGGAAGTATAAATGCAGTGACGGTTACTACGCTCGAAACGCACAAATCTGTTCACGTACGACAGAAGATTATGCAACATGTCAACCATCCTTTTGCTGCTGCCTCTGCACTTGTGTTGCAACAATACAAACTCGTCACTGTGAGACAAATACAGTGTTATTAGCTTTGGGACACCGCTTAATATGGCACATTTGACTGACAGGTGAAAAATGGAGGATCGAGGAGAAGAATCATAACAGAAGGAGGCGAGGAAAGAGAAATGAGACGCAGCCCCGGTCTTTTTCTCTTCTCCAAACCTAGGCCTTACTTCTTCAGCTGTTACAGACCACTGCTCCTCCTCTGGTCCACACACTGCCCCCTGGGGCCCGGGGGAGACCGCTCCAGTGCAGTTTGTGTGAGCTCAGATGAACGTGCTTCTCCAGAGAATAGACCGAGCCGAAAGAGCTCTTTGAGAGGATAGGCCCGTCCCAGCACAGCCCACTGCTCACACTCCACTCAATATCTACATTTTACTGTTGCCAAAAGCTCTGTACTCAACTTTCTTCCATGTATTTCAGCAAAATGTGACTTGTCCCAGTACAGATATATTGTTAAAGCAGCTCTTGAGGTCAAAATAAGTCCACCATGGTCTGTTTAGTTACTGGAGGTGCCCTGCTAGTATGGTAATTTTTACGAACTTTACTGTCACTGCAAACTCATCCCCGGAAGTTGTTAAAAGCACTCGTAAACTCTTTGCGGTGAATAATTAAGAAGATCAGCCCGTATAAGGTAAGTGAGGAATATCTTTGGAGCGCTGCAAACTGTTTAAAATGAACTACTTCTGTTTTTTAAGACAGTAAAAATCCGTTTCATTCTTGAACATAATGCGTAACTAATAAAAGTCACAGGATTAAAACATTTTATTTTAGGCAGATAATTAATTTTGTTTACTGAAATGAATGAAGTGAAGTGTACTTTGTTGTGAGAAAGAAGCCTGGGGCACACACTCAACACTAATGGTCAGTTCTAAATAAAAGCATTAGTCATGATTCATAAACATGATGTGTCCCAGAGGCTGTTTGACCGTTCACAGTTACATAAGCCTGCTCCTGTTCACGCTGTAGTGCTTTAACATGCATTTGAACAACAAGCTTAAATTGTATGAATAATCCAAACTTATGCTGGGTGAAAAACATCCATTGGGTTGTTTCTGAGAGTCTAAATGTACCTCGGTCTTAAACTGTTCTCACAATGGACTGACTTCTTTGTATTGGTTTTCAAAGTTGGGCAACAGCTTGATTTCAAACTTTTACTTCTAAGTGTACATTATGAAACATTGGCCATCATAACCTCTTACCGTGGTAACTATGAGCATTCGACCTTCAGACACCAGTAAAAGAGACAAAGCCCCTATTATTGGACAGCATGGTCCTAACAACAAGAAGGTCCTGGGTTCAATTCCAGAGTGAGATTTTTCTCTGTCACTAAAAACAATTCCTCCCCTTTGGGCCCTATGTAGGTAATAGTGTGGACATTTGGATGCAGCCAATGTAGCCTTGTCAGATTGCATGATTGTCTTACTACAAGATCTCATTTTCAAGGGAGTCCTGACCCCAGGGGGAACTCCATTGTTTGTTTTGTTGTTGGCAAATGTCCATAGCCCTGAGGTGACCCACAACTTCAAGTAGTACCACATGTGCAAGAACTTAAACCACGAAACTGACTGAGGTGGGAGAGGGTTTAGGTTTTTTTTCTGAATTATACAAATGTTTAAGAGGATGTATCTAATGCATTTAAGACACAAATAAATGTCTGGGATTACTACCAAATTTGTGGAAGAAATTATTTGCTGAGAGCAAGGTCCCAGGCCATGATATGCCTGATATGTGTACATGTATACACACCATACAATATCATTGGATACGTTGTGCACAGAAAACACGAATGGTTGTGTTTGACATGACTTGCTAGAGATTGCAGAATTATTTCTGTGAAAATTAGACAGATAATAAAGACAAACCTTTATGTCTTCCCCAAATTGGAAAATCCCTGGAGTAAAAGTAGCAGGAGCGTTGCAGCCAGCAGTCGACTCTGACCAGTGCCAGAAGTCACAAATCACGAATTCAATACATTCAAATAGAAATATCTTTTATTATAAAATAATGAAATAATGCCAGATTTTATATATCCATGGCAACACATTTCCACAAAACACTTCCATAAGAAGTCTTAAACAGAAACTCCCTATTCCTCCAAAGTTACAGCTTTACTCACAGTGTCTCACACATGCATCAAGATGGATGTGGGCATTTCCACTTATAAAATCAGGCTCCACATTATTGGCTATGATTCAGTGAGCGCCTCTGGACTGAAACTATTCAATTAATCACTCTAAATCATGCTATTGATTTGAGATTCCTGACAATGTTAATATCCTCTGTGATAGATTGAGCCAGCCCCAGCCTCCCTTTGCTCTTTGCCCCAGATGGAGAGTGCGTCGTGGGCAGGTATGGAGCGGGCGAAGCGTGTCTCGATGGGAGCTCCGGTGGTGGAAATGGACAGGTGTCTGCTGTAATATTCCATGCACTGCTTCACTCAAAGAGCGCACTAATGATGCTGTCAGTCATGTTTTATACCACGGGGCACCCAACGGAGAGCCTGGAGTCATCATGGCAACGGAAGGATAATGTAAGTTGAGGAAGTTTTAGAGTGCTTGTTTTGAGATTTAAAGGCTCTGTCCCATGTATCTGAACAAAATGTACCTTGCCCCAATATATATATACTTTATAAGCAGTTCTTGAGGTGGACTGCATGCTGTCTACATTTAGTGTCTTGCCTAAGCACACACAATGTATAAACCAGCAGGATATTTCTGAATGCATGGCTAGAATATCTGGTTGTATTTTAAAATCTACCGAGTTCACAAAAGACTTCTGGCTGTTTCATTATTGAAGCAAGAGCGTGTTGAATCAGAACATGGAGAACATTCCCATTGAGAGTGTCAAAGCTAAGTGCACCGGAGAGCACCTGAACGCAGCACCGAGACTGAGGAAGAGTAAGAGGAGAGGTATGTGAGGCATTTAAAGAATCCATACTGATCTGTACAAAACACTGCTAATACCACAGCTGCACTGCATGAGAGCTTAATAGTGATTTTAACATATATTTGCATCGATTGTCTTGCTCAAGGACACAATGAAAAATGGTGGTTAAATGCATATGGCATAGTTAACATCCTTTGATTTAAAGATTTCAACAAAAATCTTGTCAATTTTTTTGTTTAAATTGTGGTGAATTTTATAATTTTACTTGACATATGGCACTTACATAACTGTTACCTAGCAACCGCAATGTAAATTAAGTACTACGGCTTAAGTTAAGTTAATACAGATAAACAGCACCTTTATTTTGTTGAATGAAGGTTTAAACTGTCAGAAAAATGCTTTTATTATGTATAAATTGTCTGTTTGAATAGAATTTTCCATGTTGATGACAGAGGTGGAGGTACTCTTCTCAACGCTACTTTCTGTATTTTCTTTTCCACTTTTTCCACAAACTTCCACTTAACTGATGCATGACTATGATACATATTTACTACAGATACTATCCCACCAAATGTCTGTGTAATCCCTGAGTCGTCCAGCGCTGATCCATCGCAAAAGACGAAGTTTAAATGTGTCAACTGGACAAATCATCACTTTTCACTCTTACAACAATTTGTCCAGTTGACACATTTAAACTTCGTCTTTTGCAATTAGAAAACACATTAAAACCTGTCATATGCACCTTTTGATAAACGTTCATTCCGTCTTTAATTTACTTGGTTTTGCCCGACAGTAGGGTAAACTCACGCCCCCTACTGTCTGACGCCTTCTCCGCGACTGCATCTCAAGTGTGTGATAAGGTGTATGCTCCCTCGTCTCGATCTATGCTCCTCGGATCTTGTTTTCCGGGTGTCGATGGCCTCTCCAGCGATGGTATCTATTGCTTTCAGCGTGGATGACTCTGGTCTGTTCCATTGTTCCAGTCCATGACGTGGTTTTATCTCTTCCAGTGGTCAGATATGGCTGATTTCATATTTTCCTGCTCTACTTGTTCTTTTATTGCTTTTGTTCGTGCGTTGGCCATTTCTTTTGCGCACTCTTTTTGATGTTCTTTTTGCCGTGTGACAAATGGGCTTCCCTTTTTTCCCCTTTGTATGTTTTCTTGCATGATAGACACAGTAACTCATATATTACATCACATTTGTGTTCTGGTTGTATTCTGTTCTTGGGTTTTGCTAATATCTGTGTGAGTTTTGTGTGTGGTTTGATGTTGTGTTTCCTCATGGCTCTCTGTATGTGTTCTGTGACCCCCTTATGTACGGCAGAGTGACTACTGCAGGGTTTTTTTTGGGTACTGTGTGTTCTTTTTCTTTCTTTTTGTGTTTTTCCCTGTGTTTTGTGCCCTTTTTTTGCCTTTTTTTGCCCACTGTGAATACTGACGGTTCGTGAGTGCATTATGTGTATATGTATGTGCATGTGTCCCCTCGTAGAGTGTTCTGACTACTGAAAATGTGTTCTGTTGGGTGTTCAGATGTCCATGGCTGGTCAAAATGTGTAGGCTTGCAATATGTTTTTTTATTTTTTTATTTTTATAGTCATATGTAAGACGTTAGACAGTAGGGGGCGCCTGCTTCCGCTACTGTCAAAACCAAGTAAGCTAATTGTGTCATATCGTCTTTAATCAAATGTTCCTTCTGTTTTTTTGCCTTTGAAACATGCAATTTGGTCACCACAGCAGGCTGACATCGCCATGAACATCATCACAGACTATGAAAGAAAGGCCATCACGTTTTAAACTACGATTTCGTGCATTTTTGATCTGGCTACTTCAAAATTTCAAAATACATTAGCATTGAGAAAGCACAAGAAAGCCCCATGTCCACATCCCTGCAGCTCCGTCTCCACCCGCTCCAGTGTTTCCCTCCACAGCAAAGGCCACGCTCCTCGTCTCACCCCCCACGACAGACCCGATACAGAATAACCCGAGACCTTTGCCGTTATTTACAGACTCGCGACCCTCCTTCACATCTGACAAAGAGTATCAGTCCAGTTTTTTTGGGTAACATATGTGCACCGTTTTGGTATCTTTCTAAGTGCTAATAATGACGCATTTCAATTCACAAGAAGCTGGACAATATGGGAAAAAAGATGACAAATATTTCTTGTATTGGCAAATTCCAATATAAAGACATCTATCAGTATAATCGATGACAAGCGTGAATGTTATAATTTGCACGTTTTAAATCACCTCCAATGGACAGTCGCACATCACGACTCCGCAACACCCAAATCCTGCACTTATCATCGATTAAGAAAATAAAATCGATTGATTGATTTATCAGCAATACAGAGACAGAATTCATCAGTTTTTATGTGTTTTTTTTTAGATGCATCCAAGGTATTCGTCAGGGTGAATCACTGAAAATTATTTATAAAGCTGATTCAGAAAGGTGTACCCAAATATATTGTGCGTATTTTAATCTATTGGTATGGACAATGCAGATTAAGTGGGGAGACAGTGTTTCTAGAGTCACCAATGGGGTCAGACAGGGAGGAATCTTGTCCCCTTGTTCAACCTGTATCAGGACCAAAGAGGGCAAGCACATGAGATGTCCTGATGTTTGTCTGTCTAACGTCGTGTTGAAGGTAGCAACTAAAATGAAATATCTTGGGCGCATCATCACTGCGGACACTGCTAATATTTATAGACAATGCAGGATGTCGTATGCTTAAGCGAATACTCTTATGTTCAAGTTTGGTTCGTGTTCTGATGATGTTAAGTTGTTTAAATCATATTGTTCACCACGATACACTGCCCACCTCTGGACTCATTACAAATAAGTCAGTCTCAAAAGGCTGCAGGTGGCTTATAACGACGCTTTACGGTTGCTCATGAGGAAGCCGCGATGGTGCGACCGAGATGTTCGTGACGAGTGAGCAGTTACGAACGTGTACAGTTTTATTTGCAGCCTGAATAAGTCCAGAAATGAAATAATAATGTCACTCGCAAACATAATATTCAGTGCAATCCGCTATCAGTCCAAAAATACGCAGACACAGGTATGGCTGTCTTTTTAAAATGTAAATGTTACTGTCTATATTGTCACTGTCCTTGTCTGTTTTGAAAAATGGACCATGAATCCGGAATAAAGATGAACTGAATTGAATATGGTCTGACACAGGAGTCGCAGCTGGACCGGGAACAGTCTGAGTGAGGCAAAAAATGGTGAAAAGAAACAACTATATCATTGTAAAAAGGTTGTCTAAAAGGTTGATTTCGCAGAGTAGCAGTTTTATCCCTCTCATCACATTCTGCAACTCCATTAAAGGCCCTGTCCTCCATTTTTCCCCATGTATACGAGCAAAACGTGTCTTGCCCGAGTACAGATTGTATAAGCAGCACTTGTATACTGTCTGCATCTAATCAGAAAGCGTTTTATTATCAGGACGTCCAAGGTTAGCATTCTAGTTGTTGTTAGCCGTTAGCGAAACTTTGCTCTGACCTCAGAAAGTTGTGAAAACTTTTATAAATTCATTGTGGATAAAAATTGGGATGCTCAGAATGCATAAGGGAAGTGAGGCGTAACTTTGGACCACTGCAAACCGTTTAAAAACCATTATCTATTACAGTATAACTCATCAGTCATGATAACAGACTTAACTCTACACTGCAGGTCATAAAGTGCTGTCCTCAGAGATACAGAGAGAGACAGAGAGAAATAATGAGGGGGAGAGAGACAGGGCAGAGAGAGAGACAGAGAGAAATAATGAAGGGGAGAAAGACAGGGCAGAGAGAGAGACAGAGAGAAATAATGAAGGAGAGAGAGACAGGGCAGAGAGAGAGAGACAAAGAGAAATAATGAAGGTGAGAGAGACAGGGCAGCGAGAGAGAGACAGAGAGAAATAATGAAGGGGAGAGAGACAGGGCAGAGAGAGAGAGACAGAGAGAAATAATGAGGGGGAGAAAGACAGGGCAGAGAGAGAGACAAAGAGAAATAATAAGGGGGAGAGAGACAGGGCAGAGAGAGAGACAGAGAGAAAATCATGAGGGGAGAGAGACAGGGCAGAGAGAGACAAAGAGAAATAATGAGGGGGAGACAGGGCAGGGAGAGAGAGAGAGAGAGACAGAGAGAAATCACGAGGGGGAGAGAGAGACAGGCAGAGAGAGAGACAGAAAGAAATAATGAAGGGGAGAGAGACAGGGCAGAGAGAGAGAGAGAAAGAAAGAGAGAGCGATAGTTTGGGAAAGACAGTGAGAGAGATATAGAATGAGAGAGAGACAGTGAGAGAGAGAGAGGTTAGAGAGAAGAAAAGGGAGAAAGACAGAAAGAGTGAAAGAGGAAAAAAAGAGAGAGATAGAGGGAGAAAGACAGGGGAAGAGAAAGACAGAGTGAGAGAGAGATAGAGAAGAAGAGAGAAGGGTGAGAGGGGGAGACATAGTTAGGGGGGAGAGAGTTGGGAAGAGAGAGACAAAGAGTGAGAGAGAGTCAGGGAGAGAGGGGGAGAGATAGTTGGGGGTAGAAACAGGAGAAGAGAGAGATAAACAGAGAGCGAGACAGGCAAAAAGAGAGACATGGAGCAAGAGAGATAGGGATAGAGACAATGTGAAGGGGGAGAGACAGCGAAAGAGAGAGACAATGAGAGAGGCATAGAGAGAGTAACGAGATAGAGAGAAAATAATGAGGGGAGAGAGACAGGGCAGAGAGAGAGACAGAAAGAGAAAGCGAGAGATGGAAAGAGGGAAAGAGACAGAAAGAGAGAGGGGAGAGCGACAGTTAGGGGAAGAGGGAGATTGAGAGTGAGCGAGAGAGAGGAGAGATAGTTAGGGGGAGATGGAGAGAGAGTTAAGGAAGGAGAGACAGTTCGGGGAAGGGAGAGATAAACAGAGAGAGAGAGACGGGCAAAGAGAGAGAGAGAAACACACAAAAAGACAGAGAGAGAAACAGGGAGCAAGAGAGACTGGGATACAGACAATGCGAGGGAGAGAGACAACGAAAGAGAGACGCATAGAGAGAGAGAGTAAAGAGATAGTGAGAAAAATGCCACACACAAAGAAAGAGAAAGACAGAAATAAAGACAAGTAGAGAAACAGAATTAAAGAGAGAGAGAGAGACGAATAAAGAGAAAGAGAGAGGCAGAGAGATATTTAGAGAGAGAGGGCAGGTGTGTCATTAGCCGAGGACAGAGGATCTACATTAGGTTGAGAGCACAACAGAATAGAACAGAACACAAAGGCCGTCTGCTCGCATTCAGAGGACTGGACTTTTAGAGCGGAGATAATACAAGGTTTCACAGCCCCACAAACTGCTCACAAGTGACACCACCAAGGATTTCTGAAATGTTCTCTTCTATTGGCTTTATGTGAAAGAACATGGAGCTAGAGTCATTTAAACAGTGAGAATGAGAGTGAATGTTCTGCACAATTCATCTCAAAATATTTGTGATTGAAAATTATTTTAATTTCACTATTAGTATGTGTGCTATGTATTTGAGTGTGAAGCAGTTACTTGGTGAAATGGCAGGTTTGGTAATGAAATGCCTTTAGGGTTATGTTGCTATTTGCCACTTTAGATTGGCTGAACTGGATAACTGACTTTGCTGGTCAAGTGTCCCAGAGCCCAACGACACAGGAACATTATGTGTCTTGCGAGAGGATCACACCGGCAACCTTCAGCTCCACCTTAACGTCGAGTGTCTATCACATACGCCAAACCCTCTCCGTTAATATTACAACTGTGTAAAGTTATTCCCCGAATTTAAAGCAGCTATTCCTTTCAGATTTTTACTACTTTAAAATCCTATTTGCAGTGCTCCAGAGTTATTCCTCACTTACCTTATGCATTCTGAGCACCCTAGTCATTCACAGGAATGAGTTTCCAAGCACTTTTCACAACTTTCAGTGCCCAGAGTGGAATTTAACCATCATGGTAAAGCAACAAGTAGCATGCTAACAGTGCACTTCTGGATTCTCTGACAATAAAATGCCTTATAATTTCATGCAGACAGTCTATGGCAGACTTATTTTGACCTCATGAGCTGCTTATACAATATAACTGCACCAGGGCAAGAGATATTTTGCTCAAATATGGAGGACCGCATAAAGGATCACATATAATATAATGGATTACAATGGGTTTCACATTGGGGTAAAGTATTTGCTATAATTTTCTGTTTTAATGCTGTTTCAATCATTTTTGGTTCTTTTTTATTTCTTAATTTCCCTTTTTGTATGTGTAAGTATATTAATATGTGTATGTAACATAACCTATATATTAGTATATGTTTAATGCAACCTATTAAACACATACTAATATATAGGTTACATTCAACACATATGCATGTGTTTAATGTAACCTATTTATTAGTATGTGTTGAATGTAACCTATATATTGGTATGTGTTTAATGTAAGCTGTACATGAATATCTGTGTGTGTAATGTAGCCTACACTGAAAAAAAAAAAAAAGTTGAATCAACACAATTCAATTATGGACACCAAATGAGTCCTGTACAACAAGTGTCTACCATTTGTATCCACACCATCCTTTGTGTTAATACTACTATCTCTTTAGTTTCTTGTGTGTTAAGTGTAGTCTGTTTAGTAGTGTCTTTAATAAAGAACTTAATAAATAATAAAGTTAGACTTTAATCTGAGCTTTATTTTAACACAACCTGATCTCAGAGAACTGACTTTATTTGGAACTACAAACTGCAGGTGAGCCAATTTGGGCTGTTAAACAAGTGCCTCTCAAATAAAATTAGAGTCACGAGCTAGCATTAGCCAACAGTTCTCCAGTTAGTCACTCTCACCTTTTCTGAGGAAAATCAATCACCTAAATGGGATCATGACCACTCGTAATGATTGCAGGCTTCTGAAAATTAGTTGTGCAAGTCTATTTTGTTTAGTTTTTTTGTTTTTTCTTGAGTTTTCAGACAATCTAATGTGCATATTGTTTGACCATGGTAACCGCTGAATATTCCTCCATAGACATACATGCAGTGCCCCCTCAGCGTGAATAGAATAGCACTAGACCATTATGTATGTTTACTGGTCTGCCTATTGTCAAAAGTGTTTAAAACAGAGTGAGGTAGATAAATGTTGCACTTGTGTATTTATATATTTGTGATCTCTCCGTCAGAATCCTCAGAGGGGCTCATTTATAACTGCTGATGGAGCTTCACTTGTCATAGATAATTATCATGTGAATCAATTTCCTCACTGGGAGAGTCTGAGTGTGTGCGTTTTTGTCGGTTTTGTAGTGACACTGACTGATCTGTCACACTGAGGAGTGAGACATCAGACTACTGTCACTCCTATGGGAGCTCACGCTGATGTTTCCACGTCTTTTTCACCATCTTTAATGGAGATCTCTTATGCAAAATTGACTTTTCAAAGCTTTTACCCGTGTTATAAAAGTTTCCCCTGACATTTAGTCACCAAAGTTGTATTTGGAGTCATTCGATCATGTTTGACCAATCTTCAATCGCATGTCCAACATTTTGTACACTCATAATTACTGTGTTCGTAGGATTCCGCAGCCTCGTGTTATCGTTTTGGTCCAGATGAAAAGAATCTGCTATTCGCTAGAACGATGTGCGACTATCCATTAGAAGTGCTGACAGCTGCACGTCTGTTTGCTGTGATGACGTTTACAGTGACGTCACCACAGAACACCGCAGTTTGGACTTGTTTCTTTAATTACGGCGTTTTAGCTCAATACTGAAATATAAAATGTCCAAATTATAACATAATGATCCACGGGTGTCAATGACTGTGTTTTAAGGAACTGTAAGTAAGATTTTGACTTTAAATTTCATAAACATAACCTACCTGTGTCTCTAGATATGAGGTAGACATCAGACCTAAAAGGACTCACTTCCTTAACCTAAGAACCTGCAGCTCTGGAGGTTCTGAGCTTTCACATTTAGCATGACTTGTCCATATACTGAGAATGAGACAAACTTGTATGTGTCCTCTATCTGCAGGTTAAGACACTGGCAACCCAGGCTCAGATCTATGGAGAAGAAAGAGGTATACACAGGGTGGCCCAAAAGTCACTGACAGTGGAAAAAAACTCATAACTGTTTTGTTTCTAAATATTTTTTATTTTATTTTTTCAGAGCATTTAGAACGACCCTTACGACATTAATATGAGCAAATATAGCACCAAGGAACGAACCCTCATTGTACAGTGGTGCTTTGAGTCACATGGGTCAAATTCAGAAACCCAGCGGTGTTACCGTCGACATTTTAATACCAGAGATGCCCCAAGTGTAAATGCCATTAAAAGAATAATAAGTGGTTTTCAAAGACAGGGGGCAGTATGTGATCTCCACAGACCTGACTAGTCCTAATTTCTTCCTGTGGGACTATCTTAAAGAAAAGGTGTTTGTGAATAAACCTCAGACAATAAACAACTTAAAGCATAATAATGAGGATCAAATAAGAGCCACAAGCCCAGAAATGCTTTCAAATGTTATGCAAAGTGTGTTGGATCGGGCTATTCAGTGAGAAACCGAAAATGATGGACATTATTTTTAGAAATTGAGTAATAAAAAAAAAAATTCCCCTAGTTTAAGTAGTGATAGGTTCAAGTGTAAGTGAACATTTATAACCGTATATATTGCCAAAAATCTCAGAAGGTTCAGTTTATCTACTGCTAAAATTTGGTGAGTACAAAGTTCTGTTCTTGAATAAATTGAAGATAGATTGGTTTGGTAATATTTTCCAGATAAAGCATTAATATCTCCATGGAGACAAGCAGATTACTGGAAAAGTTACATTGCCCTGCTTTACCTGCATGAGTACGACTATATCACAGAGAGGACGACCTATGTCAAAACCTGCTGAAGCGATAGGATAAGGAAGGAGGAGACACGGCCGCGAGGAGGTAGGACGGAGCAGAGGAGACAGGTGCAAATCCCTGAAACCCCACAAGTCATCAATCTCCCGCTGAAGTGGAACATACTATGCCCCATTTGGAGGTAGCAGCTAACCGCGTTAGCCTCATTCATTTCAATACATCACGGCGCTTCTCCTGCCTCCTGACAACACATACATCAGCGCATATATTATACACACACGGCATAAACATAACATATGGTTCACGAGGAACTGTGCCGTTTACATTGTAGCCTTGGAACATCAAATTACCATCCGTCAAAGTAAAGTGTTTTCTGTGGAGATGAATATGTTTAGGAAAATGCATTACCGACACGCTGACAGCATGCATCCTGATTATCGGACAATGAAAGCCTTATAATTAGATGCAGAAGCACAGAGCAGACTTATTTTGATCTCGAGCAGCTTGTACGATATATCTGTAAGACAAATTTTACTCAAATACATGAAAAAGCAAGCAGAAACGCAGATCGCAGAAGAATAACCATCTAGAAAAGTTCCATAGTGCACCTTTAGGTCACCAGATAAAAAAACAGGGGGATAGTGCGTTGATATGTCCCGGCGCTGAACCTCCTCACAACCTCTTTATCTGAAACGCCAAAACTATAACTATAAAACAGCCCAAATCTCCTACTGACAAACCTGACTCCCAAAAGCCCCTGGCAAAAAATCTAAAATAATCTCCACTATCTCCGCTTAGAATACCCAACCCATCCCCATCTAATTCTGTGCACTAGATCGGACTTATCTATCATTACGTGGGCTGGCCGAGTCTGAGCTGACATTGAATGATGGTTTAAAGTGTGGGAGTGAGACATCAAAGTGCTGTCAGCCCAGAGAACATCTTTGATTTGAAACACTGCAGGAAAAGTGTTAGCTCTGCCCTCCACTATACTTCTCATTATACTCCGCGCTAGCTTAATGTTGTGAATGAACTCGGAACGCTTGATTAAATTTACTCAAGTATACATTTAAAGAAGACCTGTGCTTGCGTCTGCTATGTACGGTTTACATACATCATATAAAAAGGCAAATACATTTTTTTTTTTCTCACTGTCTCACCTGAAATCAGACTAAACTTTTCCTGTTTTAGGTCAATTAGGATTACCAAAATTATTTCTATTTGCTAAATGTCAGAATAATGAGAGAAAGATTTTTTTGACAATTTTTCATTATGTTTTTCAAAGTCAGAAGTTTGCATACAGTAAGATTACTATGCATTTAAATAATTTGGCAAAACCCAGCGCGGATACAAAATGGGATTCCTCCGCAGGGTGGCTGGACGCTCCCTTAGAGATAGAGTGAGGAGCTCAGTCGCACTAGAGGAGCTTGGAGTAGAGCCGCTGCTCCTCCACGTAGAGAGGAGCCAGCTGAGGTGGCTCGGGCATCTGTTCAGGATGCCTCCCTAGGGCTTTGTTTTGGGTACGTCCCACCAGGGGGAGGCCCCGAGGAAGACCTAGGACACGCTGGAGGGACTATGTCTCTCGCCTAGCCTGGGAACGCCTTGGGGTCCAACCGGAGAAGCTGGAGGACGTGTCTGGGGTGAGGGAAGTCTGGGAGTCCCCACTTAGACTGCTGCCCCCGAGACCCAACCCCAGATAGGAAGGAAATGGATGGAAAAACCCAGATGATGTCATGTCTTTGGATACTTCTGATAGTTTTATTGACAACATTTGAGTTAATTAGAGACACACATGGGGATGTATTTTAAGGCAAAGCTGATATTCATATAAAACGACTTCAGTCAATGGATTGCTGCAGATGAAGCTCAGTTGTACCAAAATGGCCCTGTCTATCACTGATTAAGAAATTTTAATCGGAGAATGAAGTTAGTACAGAGCAGTGAGCGTGTCCCTGTGACAGTGAAAACGGGGGTTGATCTGCCATATTGCATCTTAAAAATAAGTGATTAAAGAATGCTTAAACATGCACGAATCACTCCAAATACAACTTCGGGTGAGTAAATGTGAAGGGAAACATCTATAACATGGTTAAAAGCTCTGAAAAGTGATTTATTTTTTTACATAATGGGTGTCCTTTAATAAAAAAAAGACACCGTGTACTTCTACTTGAGTAATATTTATTATGAAGTAGCAATAAAGATTTATGTTGACAATATAAATGATTTGAGCATTTGCGTTTCATGCACTGCTCCTTCAGATAAGATTTAGCTGTTGTCATCTTCCATCGAAAGTACTGGAGGGGGGATTATGCAAACTCGACTTTTTGGAGCTTTCTACCATGTAATAACCTTGTTCCCTCATCAGAAATATGCCTGAAGAGATCTTGTATGTCATCCATGCATGAGTATTTTAGTGATCTCTCCTGGGCATTTTCCCATAAATATACAAAAGCAGGATGCAAATCGTTACGACGTTACAAACCTGATGTGATGTGCAGTACTTTCATTAGCGGGATGTGCGCTGATTGTGTTGTGATAGTGCTCTGAAGGGGGAGCGACTTAGCACGAAGTAAAAACGCAAGGGCGGATTCAGAGCGTCAACGATTTAATTTCAATTTATAAAACATGTTATTGTGTAGTTTTCAGCGTGTATAGCATTTTCGAGAACAATAAAGCGTAACATGGTGGTCTAAATATGTTATGTGTTAAGAGTTAATACCCCATAGAAGTAAAATACCCCTTCTTCAAGTATACATTTAATAAAAATCAAATCAGTTATTTTCAGATATCATACTTAAGTAATATTTTGTTTGATGTTTGAAGTATTTTCACCTCCGCAAAAGTTTTGGTTCCTCTTCCTACTGTTAGTCTACAAGTGACAAAAGCTTCATATCGACAATATAAAATGATCTGAACATTTGTGTTTCTTGCATCACTCTTTCAGATACGACTGAGTTTGTTTCATTTGTGTGTGTCCTTTGAAAATACCACTTTTTGTGCATTATTTAAAGTGATGTAATATGCAAAATTGACTTTTTGGAGCTTTCTGCCATGTTATTCCCTCATCAAAAACCTGCCTGAAGAGGTTTTAGATGTCTTCCATGCATGTTTGAGTAATTTAGTGATCTCTCCCGGGCCGTATTCAAACCCTCCTTATGGTTAGTTGTAAGATTGTGTCATTGTGTCATCCATCCATGCTCCCACACGACAATTCTCCATAAAAATACAAAAGCATGATGCAAAACGATACACTACAACTTCACAAACCTGACTTTTTCAAAAAAATAAAAGGTAACATGGTGATCTAAAATATATATGCGAACTATTAAACCCCTATAGAAGTGTTGTAACCCTTATTTTAATGTTTCCTTCTACCAGTTACTTTTAAAATGACTCTTTTTAAACATTTTACTCTTCCTTCTTTCTTCTTAGACCACTTTGTACTTTTACTTAAGTGATATATTGAAGTAAGAGTAATCTTGCATCTATAGTGAGTACCGTAGAGTGGGTGGCAGTTGTGGCAGAGCAGAGTGTAGTCAGTTCATCAGATATCTCACCCTCAGCAGTGAGTGATGAGCGGGGAGTCAATTATCACGTTGTCTCAGTCCCTCGTCAGCACAAAGACCTTATTATCTGTGACGTTTGAGCACGAGACGAGAACGAAATGTAGGAGGACAACTCAAACAAGCATCAAGATTTAAGTTTTTTTTTCCGTTTTCCATTTTCTAACCCGCTTCATTTTTTTTCCGAAATACCACGATTGCATTTTGTTCTGGATGTTGAAATTAAATGAGGGCCCATATCTGACTTACTATTGTCAAGATAAAAGCTCATTATGTCATGAATTGTGTGGAAAAAAAAAAAACTGGGTTAAACTGAGTAAAAAAAATAATAATATAATAAAATAATATATATAATAATACACAATAATAATAATATAATAATAATAATAATAATAATAATATAATAAAAATACAAAAAAAAAAAAAAAAAAAAAAAAAAAAGGACTCTTGTCAGTTTTTTTTTTTTAATCTTATAATCTGGCAACTTAATATAAAAATATATAGGCAATAAAGGCAACCAACTGCATGGCTCTATCCCACACAGTTGATTTTCTGTCATGGTGCAATATCAAATATCACAGTGGCAAAAAGGACTAAGTGGGTGGGGTTAAAAGTTAAGTCTAAAACATGTTTCTGATGCATGGTTCAAAATCAGGTACAGACCCTTCCACTCATCACTTTGCATTGTACATTGTAGTGTTAAAGAAGACATACCTGCCATATAGTTACATTCTTCAACCCAGTGAGTCATTATGTTACAATGTGCACATTTTAAATCGTAATATTCACCTGAAACGACTTAAAAAAAGAGACAAGTCTGCTGCGTTCTGGGTTAGAAAACGCATCAACAAAACAGCAGCTGTCGGTATCTCCTATGGATAGCTACAGGTCACGCTAGCAAGCAGATTGCAAGCAGACTATTAAGAAAATCAAAGAAGAAGGAAGAAGTAAGTACAGAGCAGTGGACGTGTACCGGTGTGGGTGAAAACGGTGGTTGAGCGGCAATATGGCGTCTTGAAAATAAGCGATTAAAGATTCCTCAGACATGCACGAATCACTCAAAATACAATGTTGAGAGGGTAATGAGAAGGGGAAAAGACTATAACCTGGCTAAAAGCTCTGAAAAGTCCACTCTGCATAATAGGTCTGCCTCAAAACGCTATAGCTAAACTCAGCTGCTGTGCTATATAGCTGCCAGTCTGCACCAGGAGCTAACTCAGGCCAACAAAAACAATGAGAGTAATTACAGTAATTAGTTTGAACGTCAACATCATGGTTATAAAACAATTCTACTGCCTCTACGTACTGAATAATGTCTCATAGGGCTGGGTGATATGGCAAAAAAATGTATATTATAATTTTCTTCGAGCCAGATCACAATTTCAGTTTTATTGCAAGTTATGTAAGCATTGTATTTTCTATTGCTTTTAAGAGGCAAGACAAGTTTATCTGTATAGCACAATTCATACACAAGGTAATTCAAAGGGCTTTACAGAATAAGAAGGACATTAAAATCACACACACAAATAATCATCATAAAATTTACATTAAAACATTAAAATAAAAGACAAAAGAGTGCAGAATAAAAACCTTTCAGGCAGATAAACAGAGCTGTTTAGAACTGAGCCTGGATTTAAACATTGTCAAAGTCGAGGCCTGTCTCAAATCTTCAGGATTGTTCCAGGTTTTAGCTGCATAAAACTGAAACGCTGATTCTCCATGTTTAGTCCTGACTCTGGGCACCAGCAGGAGGCCGGTCCTTGAAGTCCGTAGAGTGTGAGATGGTTCATATGGCACTAACATGTCAGAGATGTACTTTGGACCTAGGCCATGAAGAGACTTGTTCACAAGCAGAGCTGCTTTAAAGTCAATTCTTTGAGCTACAGGAGCCAGTGCAGAGATCTGAGCACAGGACGCATGTGCTCGCACTTCCTGGTTCTGGTCAGGACCCGAGCAGCAGTGTTCTGGATGTACTGCAGCTGTTTTAAGGCCCATTTGGAGAGGCCAGTGAGCAAGCCATTACAGTAGTCCAACCTACTGGAGACAAATGCATGGATAAGTCTCTCTAAGTCTGGCTTTGACAGTATACCTTTGATTTTTGCAATGTTTTTTAGATGGTAAAAAGCTGCAGATGTTATTGATTTGATGTGGCTGTTAAAGTTCAAGTCTGAGTCCATTATTACCCCTAGATTTCTAGCCTGATTTGAAGGTTTTAGAGAAAGAGACTGGAGGTGACTGCTGACACTTTGTCTATGTTTCTGTGGACCGAAGACTATGACTTCAGTCTTGTCTGAGTTTAGCTGGAGAAAGTTGTTTTGCATCCACACACTGATCTGCTGGATGCAGTGGCAGAGTGAATCCACTGGTCCATATTCACCTGCTGCAGTGGGACATAGATCTGAGTGTCATCTGCATAGTTGTGATAGGACACATTGTTGCTGTGTATTAACTGGCCTAGCGGCAGCATGTACAGATTGAATAACAGGGGTCCCAGAATTGACCCAATTCACCCCACAGCTCAGGGACATTTTATCTGAGACACATTTTCCAATTTCATCAAAGAACTCCCTGTTTTCTAGATAGGACTTGAACCACTTTAGTGTAGTACCAGAGATGCCCACCCAGTCCTCTAGTCTCTGTAAGAGGATCCCATGATCCACAGTGTCAAAGGCAGCACTCAGATCTAACAGGATCAAGACTGAGACTTTGCTTGCATCAGTGTTCAGGCGGATGTCATTTGAGAGGTAAATAAAGCAATATGCTTCTTCTGAAAGTTCTTCTGAAAGGCAGCTGGATTGAACTGTGATTAGTTCAATCCAGCTGCCACTCACTCAGTTAATAAGACGAGTGGATAGGAAAAAGTGTCTGTGTTTGACTATAGCTCTGCATTCAATAGAAAAAGTGAATCATGATATGGCAATTTCACCAAAATAGCAGATGGTCACAGTCATGGATTTTTATCACCATATCGTCCAGCCCTAATGATTTGACAATGTGATTGTTGAAGTTATAATGTAACCTTGGTAACCTGGAGTGAATACATGTTTCTCTTTTTCTCTCTCTTCATTTTCGGTGCGATGTAACAGATTGAAAATAGTCCAGGGACATACCACATCTGCAGAGCTATCAGGCGAGTCAACCCATTTCTGTCAGTGTGAAAGCTGGAGAACCCAATTACCTGAAAATTAGTCAGTGTAGTTTTTCCATCCAAGAAGTCCATCACCAAGGCAGGCTTTGGTTTTATGATTTAATTATTAAGCTGAAGGTTTTTGGATGAGAGCATGTTGTTGATTATATTGTGTTCTTCTTTTCAGAATCAGAATCAGATTTTCCAGGTTAAAGCTGCTCTATTAGCTAAGTCACACCCCCTTCAGAGCACTATCACAACATAATCAGTGTGCATCCTGTTAATGAAACTACTGCACATCAGGGTTGTCAAGTTGTGTACAGTTTTCATATATTTTTGGAGGATTGTCGTGTGGGAGCATGAGTGACGTAGGCTTGTGGGCTGAGCACTCAACAGAATCTTACAGCTAACAGTAAGGAGGTTTCGAATAGGGCCTGGGAGAGACTGCTAAACTACTCAGACAAGCATATTTTTGATGAAGGAATGTTTTAACATGACAGAAAGCTCAGGCTCAAAATAGTTTTAGCTGTGCATATGACTGAAAGGTTTTTATTCTGCACTCTTCTGTTTTAATGTTAATTTTATGATGATTATTTGTGATTATTTATGTTTTGATTTGTGTGATTTTAATGTCTTTCTTATTCTGTAAAGCCTGTAAAGGTAAATTTAACAGGATGGATGTGTGGTACCAGGTTGTAGCGGTAGTACTAATTTCCACCTTCCATCTTGTTCATTCTAAACTGCAACATTGATCTGAAATGGCGTTATAATAGAAACAGGTCCATTGACTTTCTTTTCAAAACTGCAGAAGTGACAATCCCCACCTCTTCCAAGTGCCATTTCACTGTAACAAGCTGCATATTAAAGAGGGGGTATTATGCAAAATTGATGTTTTGGAGCCCTCTACCATTTTATGATGTTGTTTCCTCCTTAGATGTCATCCATGCATGTTTGATTCATCTAGCGCTTTCTCCCAGGCCCTATTTGAACCCTCCTTATGGTTAGCTATAAGATTCTGTCTAATACTCAGCCCAAAAGCCCACGTCATCCATGCTCCCGTATGACAATTCGTAAATATACAAAAGCTTGATATAAAACTGCACAGAACAACTCGCCAAACCTGATTTGATGTGCAATAGTTTCATTAGCGGGGTGTTGTGATGGCACTTTGAAGGGGGAGTGACTTAGCATGGGGAGCAAAAGGAGGGGAGACTCAGAGTGTCAAAAACAAGAGTGAAAAAGCCTCTTCATAGCTGCATTTCACTGTAACAAGCAGCAGATATTAATGTTGGTGTTTGTATTGTTCGAAAAATGTGCACGTTACCCGGAGTCACATATATATTAATAATCATATGTCAGTACAGAGCGGTGGGTGGGGTTAGGGGGTAGGTGAAAGTTGAAATAGGCTTGATAAGGAGAGCCTTTAGCTAGAGGAGTGTGCATGTTTTCAGTTGATGGTTGCTTGGAATCCAGAATACACACTTCTCCAATACTTTACAAAGATGAGTGTGGTCAGCGGTGAATCTCCCAGAGTTCAGATAGGCGTTATTGACAGGTGCATTAGCCAATCAGGGACATGCATGGTCCATCCATATATATAAAAAAAAAATAAATAAATAAATAATAAAAAATAATACATTATTATTATTATAAAAATAAATAAATAAATAAAAAATAATAATAATAATAATAATAATAATAATAATAATAACTATAACAATAATAATAATAATAATAATAATAATAATAATAATAATAATAATAATAATAATATGAGGAAAAAATAAAGGAAAAAAAAATATCACAAGGAACTGAAAAATATTACAGATGCTGGAATGTCACGTCAGGAGGAACAGTTTGATGTGACTGGACATTTGAAGTGATGAAATTTAAGAACACGGTTAGTTGTTTTTTTAAGTTATGGTCAAGCTTGGGGTTTGAAAAATGCCTTGGGTCAGTTAGCATGTTAGCAGAAGTGCACCTACGCAAAATGTTTTCTAAGTTTTTAACAATGTTCCATTTGTTTCTTCTTCTCATTTACCCTCTTGAAGTTGTACTTGGAGTGATTCTTGCATGCTTGAGCACTTTTTAATCACTTATTTTCAAGACACCATCTTGCCGGTCAACCACCTTTTTCACCCACACCGGCATATGACCACTGCTCTCTACTTACTTCGTTCTCTAATTTTAATTTCCAAATGGGTGATACGTGTAGGATTCAATAGTATTGTGTAGTAATTTTGCTACAAATGAAAAAAAATAAAATAAAATAAAAATCGTGACATGCAGCTATCCATAGGAGGGCCCGACAGTTACACAGGTCCTTGTTGTGATGACGTTTACGGTGACGTCAGCTCCCACTGGACACAGAAGTTTGCTAACACAGAAGTCAGTGGATTTGTTTATTTTATTAAACCATTTCAGATGAATATTGTGATTTAAAACATGCAAATTATAACATAATGATCCACATGTGTCAAAGAGTATTACTATATAACAGACACAAGCACAATAGGTCTTCTTTAAAAACACATTTGTCACCTACTAGCCCTATAGCAACTTGCACCATAAAATAAACTATAAAGCAGTCAAAAGTATAACATTTTATGCCTGTTTTTGCAGCTAGAGATGCTAACACATTACCATAGCAACCATAGCTATGTGATTACTTCCAGACCTGACTATCTAGCACTAAACATCACAATTTTCTGCAAAAATCAATGAGAAAAGCACTAAACTCTGTTAATAGGTGAGAGAAATAGGATTTTATTCAAAATGATGGTTGACCAATGAGCTCATGCATCACTGAAATAAACAAATCTGATTGGATGATCATGTTTTGTTCTGGCTCAAGGCGAGACGGAGGGAGCGGTGACCCGACTGATATCCCTTGGTATAAAAAACATACAGAGACACCTAGATGCAAAGGAAAAGCTACACAAAAAGATTTCTACAAAAAAACACCAAAAAGAATACTGTCCCAAAACTTGATCTCACTTCAGTCCATTTATTTGCAGCTACAAGTTCCCTGTACAGTCTAATACTCCCCTTCCCAACTTTTCCAAACCCTATATCCATGAATGTACAGCAGCTGTGCCTAAGGCTTGGAGAGGTAAAGAAAATGGCGTCTTATGGAGAGGTGTTGGACAGTTAGACAGTTCTATAAATGCGCACATATCTGCTGATGGTTTTCTCACAAATCAAATTCAAAAAGCGGCATTTACTCTGGACAGGATGACATTACGCCTAGATGAAACGCTGGAATCTCCATGGAAATAGAAGCAATTTAGATGCATCAAACCCCCACAAGACAATGTATCATCAAATATCGACTACACTGATCATAGGCGCTGGGCTGCTTAGGATTGAAAGATGAAGCATTTTTATTCCGAGAGGGATTGCAAAGCGCGTGAAAAGCATTTCCAGTGGGACCAGTTAGGAATCGGGGAGAATCGTTTTAGACGTTTTGGAAAAATTCTAATGTCAACCATCAAAATCATATGCACTCAAAATGTGACTGTCAGATTGTTTGAGATAAAAGATGAGTAATGGTCCTACGTGACACAAAATGGATCCTTGTGAGCTTCTAGCCGTGTTATAATGTTGTCGACTCCTCAAAAACATACCTGAAGTTGTGTTTTGTTTCATTTACACATCTTTGAGTAGTCTTATTATTAGTCTGTTTACACCTCAAAGCTCAAATTGCTCTGTTCCACCTTGTGATGTCATGTAGTGGTAGTTTAACAGCTACGTTTCAGTGTTTAGTTCAGTGAAGATTGGCGATTCGAGGCTTGAAATCATCCTTATGATTCTAGTGAAAGTGTATCGAGTTTAAAAACCACAGTGGAGCAGCTCCTGTATTACCACATGGCGTCACAAGGTGGCGTGTTTTCGGTTTGAGAAATGAACTCAGCTTAACTACGCAGGGTTTGTGTGTTAAACATGTGTGAAGGAAACAAAACACAACTCCAGGTCTGTTTTGATGAGGAAACGGGGTCATATCACATCCGAAAATAACATTAAATGGCCACTTTAAAATGAAATGCAAACGGCAAAATGAGCTGACCCCTTTCTGGTCATGGTCCCTCTCATTACTCACACTGATGCATGTAGATTGTCCTTTAAAACTGACTTTTTTAGAGCTTTTAGCCACATTATACTTGTTTCCCCTTCTCATTTGCTCTCTTGTATTAAGAGCGATTCATGCATGTTGGAGCAATCTTTATACTTCTGTATTCAAAGCGTCATTGTCGAATACAGCGTTGTGTTTTGGTACAAATTAATCCGCTGCTCGCCTTTGTGATCTGCTACTATGCATAAGACGTGTCAAGAACTGTGCTGCAACGTCAGCTCCCATTGGGCACCACAGCTTTCTAATGAGGAAGTCAGTGCACTCGTTTTAGATTAGATTACTTTTCTGAATGATTTAAAATGTCCACATTCTAACGTGGTGATCTACGGGTGTCACAGATTATAATAATGCGCATAATATTTTTTCTTTAAGTGATTTTAAAGGTCTAGGAGTGAGGTATTAATCAGATTTTCATCAACTTGGAACCGCAGCCAGTGTTGTTCATAGAAAGTGAGTGTGGCCCGACTGTAAGAATAGGACAGCCTTGTACTTGGCAGAGCAGTGGAGGAGGGATAACCTTGAGAAGCTGCTTTGTCTTGAGCCCTTCATGAAGTACACGGGCTTGTGCATGAATAGGGCAAGCGTCAAGGGTCAAAAATGGACAAGGTCTTATCAATGGTTAGGTATGTCATGATAATAAATGTTAGTCTGTAGCATTTTTCTTTGCTACAGAATTCCAGATACTTGCGTCATATATGTATTGATGTCTTCTATATGTATTTAAAATGTAGAAGGTGATAAAAATAAAGGGACAAAAAAATATTGAATGAGAGGGTCCAAACTTCTGGCTGGTAGTGTAATTTTGCTTGTAATATTTAGTTTTTTTCAGTTATATCAGATACACCCGAGCTGCAAACCTCAAACAGGAATTCATCCATTTCTCATTTGAATCTGTCTAGATTGAAGTTATAAATCCATCCATCCTTATTTTTCTGCTTATACGAGGCCACGTCAGCTGTCTCCTCTCGATGTGGAGGAGCAGCAGCTCTACTTGGAGCTCCTCCCATGTGACTGAGCTGACCGTACCTTAAAAGGGAACGTCCACCCACCCTGCTGAGGAATCTCATTTTGATTGCTTATATCCGCCATATTGCTCTTTCGATCCCCAAAGCTCATGCCCATGGGTGGGAGCAGGAGATTGAGCGGTAAATCGAGAGCTTTGCCTTTGGACTCAGCTCCTCAGTGCAGACGCCGCACCGATCCGCCTGTCAATCTCACGTTCCATCCCTCCCTCACTCGTAAGCAGGACCCCGAGATATTTGAACTCCTCCAATTAAGGTAGATAAAAGTCATAATTCTTTAATATTTAATTACATCATGTTTTTATATTCAGTTTGGTCAGCATATACAATTAGAACTCCATATGTATGTCCTCCTCTGTATCAAATTCACTAGCCCTCCTTTCACAACCTCCCATAGCCTTATATCAATTGCTATGTTTAAATAGAAAAGACAGATTTTAAAATTCGTCACACTTTATCTTCCAAATACAACAGCTATTCTGAAATACTGCTCATTAACTTATGAAAAACAGGCATAGCTGTCTATATGTCATTTGAGCCCTTTAAATCCAGACTTGTTTTGAAGCATGAGATACCAAACACTGAGGTGTCTGATTGTTCAAAAGGCTGAAAAATACATTTGTATATGAATTCACAGTGTCTCTCCTGCCCCACTTCAAGGAGAGTGTGCTTTGAACATGGGTGGGCTGTCGGGAGCTCCTCAGGGGAATGTACATGCCCCTCCACTGTCCTAACTGTAATTTATGTGTACAATCTGTCCTCAAAGTGTTAGCGCATCTCAGTGATTAATCGTCTTAGCAGATAAATGTCATAAATTTGCATTATTATTATGCATTATAACCTGCAACCACCATGTTGGTTCCAGTTGCTAGTGTAAAAAATGTAAACTCCAAAGAAAACATGTGTGGTACCTGATTTCAAACCATGAGTCAAGAACATGTTTTAATTTAAACGTTTAGCCCCGCCCACCATGACACAAAAACAACTGTTTAGAAAGTCTATGGGCTAGTGACGCATGAAATGAAGGCACCTGTTCCACACGCTGAAAGAGACACATTTACATGTGATTGCTGTCTGCAGGTTTAATCACTGGCAACTCAGGTTTGATTGCGAATAGCAGAGCAGACCGTATGCAATTCTTTACATAATGGTAATGATCATAGATTACATGTAACTTAACCTTAACCCCATCGGCTTGACTCCTAACTCCCTTCGATCTAACCCTATTACCAGGCTTTGCACCTGGCTCGCTAACCCCCTCCATCCCCTCCTATCCCTCCACCCTTGCACCCTCTCTGTTTCTCAAAAAATCCACATGCGCTTTATCTGTATTTACATAGTTCACTTTGTAACAATGGAACAACTTCTACAGCACAAATAGTCTGTATTGATGTAACTGCTTATAAAAATACATTTAAAAAAAGTAAAAATAGCAAAATTATACATAGCAAAAAAAATGGATGAATAGAGGATCATATTAAAAAAAAGAAAAAAAAAAAAGAAATAAAAAATAGCTAAATGAAACAATGCATATATAGCCAAGAAAAAAATATAAATAAATAAATAAATAAAAAATGAGGATCACGCCACTCAACAAAAAAAATGCATAAATAAATAAATAAATAAAGAAAAAATATATGTTAGAAAGTAGAGAATCACTCTAGGCATGAAAATAAATAAAGAAATACAAAATAATAAAAGAAATACATAAAATATTCTCTTTCACAATATAGTCTAAAGCACCCTCTCCCCCCTCTCATCTCCTTTTACTGCTTTAGAATGCGCAACATGTCCCAAATGCAGCTCCTCCACTTCTCTAATTCACTTAAACCATGTCTAAGACCCCTCCACTACTACCTCCTAACTCCTACCCCATAAACCCTTTGGCTCACTGCCCTACTTCAGCAAGGTGGATAAGCTGGACAGTCTGGACACTTTGCAACACCGACTACCAATAAGACTCATGGTTGGATTTCCAGATTTGCATAGTGACTCCAAGTGTTTATCTGTTTATTCTGGTAGATTTGAAGACTGAAAGTGTGGTCCTACCTTTTCAGAGTGTTGTGAAGTGGCGTTGATGAGATAGGTCCAAAATATTTCCGCGCAGACAGAGAGGGGAGAGGAGTCAAAGCGCTCTTTATGCAGCTCAGAGCCGCGTGTGGGGATGTCTGAGAGAGGCTGTGAAACACCGGCTGCAAATCCCGCCCCCTCCTCGCTCTCTCTCTCTCACCTCTAGTCTCTCACTCACCTCTTTAGTCTCAATCTCTCCTCCTCTCTCCCTTCTGGTGCATGTATGTGTGCGTGAGAGCAGAGGGAACTATCACATGCTTCAGTTATGTTGTGGCTTCTTTTAGATATAGCTTGGAATTATGACAGTCAAAATCTGATCAAAGGTTTGATCAAATTTGTCCATATTTCTCTGTACTTTTTTTTTATTTTACAGAGTTCGGTCAAAACTTCCTCCATCAGATCTCAAGCCAGAACCAAACATGACTGTGACGTTAATGGCGGTTTCAAAAGTTGCATTACCACCACCCAGGAAAAATTGTATACACTTAAACCAGGGGTGTCCAAACTATGGCCCGGGGACCAAATGCGGCCCTCAGACCAGTTTTTTTGCCCCTCAGACCTCCTGCTGAATCGGACCAAGTGATCATAAGCAGTACTTTTAACAGCAAAGTAAACTATTTCTATGACTATATCCTCACACATCACATTGCAGTGTGATACAGACCTGAAATGAATGTGTTTCAAGCCTTATCAATACACAGCGGCTCTGTCAAAGCTGTGTTTAAAGCACCGACACACTGTATTGTTCACTGATTTTGTTCTGTGGCCCTCCACTTCAAATATGTTTTCAGATAGACCCTCGATGTTTTGAGATAGACCCTCGATAAAAAAAAGTTTGGGCACCTCTGGCTTAAACCATGTACTTTGGCGTGTTACACCAGTGATCCTTCTTCTTTTTCAAATATATTCCGTCAGACAGTAGACGTACATGGCATAATACCGCCCTCCACCTTGGGGCAGATGACGCCCATAGTTTCATGCATTGATAAAAGTGGGATATGGACTGTATGAGTCTTTATAAAACCCTATTTCTTTCAGTGACTTTTACACCTGTTCTTGTCCTTCGTATAGTCCCAGGTGAACTCCCTTCCTTCAATGCTTGGAACAGTTCAAAAACCTGTTACTAGCATTAAAGGCCGTGTCAATATGTTCCAATTTTCCGCGTAGACTAGACGCACAGTTTATAACCATTGCAATGAATGCCAGAAACTGTTTCTTGTCAAAATAGGCCAAATTGCCTTTCTGGGCTTCAGGCTCCTTGTCGCCTCCCTCAGCGTATGGCATCTTGTTCGTCTTCCTCAATGCAATGATTTTCCCCTCAGTCTTTCTTTTAGGACAAACAACTGGTTCAGCTTGACGATTCTCATTGCAGCGGATATACCTTGGTTCTTAGTTGTTGTTTTTTTTTCTCCGCCGACTTCATTTAAAAACTTGCAATCTCCACAATGGGCACAAACTTTAACCCATGAAAAACAACATAGTGGTCCTTTTACATATCCTCTAGCTTAATAACATACATAATGCAGGTAAATGTGGTAAGGTAGTGCTCCACAAAAGGTCAAACATATCGATTTGCTCTCTTCTCACAATCCATTCATGTAATGTGTTCATTGTTTGACCTTGCTCACTCTGGACACAAGGCTAAATAACTCGTCAAATGATGTAGGTGCTCTGCTTATCACTCCTTTTGTCTGGACACAAAAGGGGTTGAAGTCTTTGTATTCCCTCAGTCGTCCAGGTATGATCCATAGTAAAAGAAAAATTCTGACCAGAACTGAAGAAGCAGCCTGGATGAGCAGCGAAACATCTTTACTCCTACAACTTTTTGTCCAGTTGACAGATTTGAATTCTTCTTTTACACTACCATTGAACTTAAAGCACCTAACAGCGAAAACATCTTCATCACAGTGCCTTTTCTCGTTGTTTCCTAGTTTTAAATTCAATACCCACTGTTCCTCCTTTTATTACCGTGACAGAACGTACATCTCCAACATTTCTTCCAATAAACTTTCCAACTTTCCGCAGATCTTTAAAAATCCCATCTACCGGATTCACAGAAGATGTTCCAACGAAATACTTCTCCCTGGTGCTTGAATCCCCGTCACTTGAAGTGGGTCTTTTTCTTCCCTTACGTTGTGTAGTCCAAGCTGCTTTTGAATTTTCACTGCTCACTTCACTAGCTCGTTTCTACTGACAGAACTCTGCACCGCCGTCAAACGACATCTGTCACCGGTGATCCTTGGACAAGAGTGTTCCAGGTGTGTGAAAGAAGAAACGCACCTTCATCACCGTTAATGGTGCCGTTGCCTTGATTCCTGATTTCAATCAGCTCTTTGATCCGACGTTTGACCATGTTGTTTTTAGATCCGATAGCGCTTTTCACAGTTGCTAAAAATAAACTACCAATCAAAAGTTTGGACCCCCTTTTTCATGCATGTTTCTTCTTTATTTTCAGAACTGTTTGGATTATAGATTCTCATTGAAAGCATCAAAATTATACACATTTGGAGACTGTCCCATCGAGAGGAGGCCCCGGGGATGACCCAGGACCAGCTGGAGGGACTATGTCGGAGGAGCTAAAGGACGTGTCTGGGGTGAGGGAAGTCTGGGAGTCCCTGTTTAGACTGCTGCCCCTGAGACCCGCTTCCAGATAAGCGTAAGATATAAGCGAAGCAATATAAGCGAAGATGGATGGATGGACATTTGGATACTTCATCGTAAAACTCAGTGAGAGAAGGTCAAGGGTTTGCAGTGCTGTCGACAAAGCAAAGGGTGGCTACTTTGAGGACTGAATCTAAAATCTGAAAAAAAAAAAAACTTATTTAACTTTTTTCTTTGCTACATAGTTCCATATATCTTGTGCAATATATTTGATGTCTTCCACATGTATATAAAACGCAGAAAGTAGAAAACATAAAGCAAAAACATTGAACGAGAAGGTGTGTCTAAACTTTTGACTGGTTGTTAGAATCTGACATCACATCACAAAGGATTATGGGATACGACCTTAGACAAAACAGATGCTAAAGCCAAGCTGCTATATTCAAGAGTTTAATATAGACGACGTGGTATGTGGCGGTTTGTTGTGACATCGTCTATAAAGTGGCCTCTTCCTTTTTTTTTGGCATAACAAGACAGAATTTTTTTTTTTGTGTGCAGAAAAAAAAAAAACATGACTATACTATATATGTATAATTGCAGCTTTCACTATTTGCTGTTAACAACAACCTTAACTAAAGTTCAAACATACATTAAAATACAAAATTATATAAAACCTAATATATTTTTCCATATACAGCGTGGTTCCAGTGTACCCAGGAGCTGTGATGTGAAACTGTGTGTGTGTCTAATGTCCGTGTTCATCTCTGAGCACCTCAAGCCACAGGCCTCAGCTGACACTGTACAACCTAAACACCACATCTGTGCAGTGAAGCAGCGTCCAGAGGTGTGAGCGCAGCCTGCAGACCAAACCCAGGGACAACGGCGCTTTGCTAATGACGTTATGCATGCTTGACTGACTAATAGAACACAACTGCTACATTATCGTCTCCAGGTTGATATGAGTTTTTGTTCTGGTTTGTTCACGGTTTCAACTTAAAGCAGACCTAATAGACTTTTCAGAGCTTTTACCCATGTTGTAGTTGTTTCCCCTTCTCATTTCCCCTCTCAAAGTAATTTTTGGAGTGATTTGTGCATGTTTGAGCAATCTTTTACCACTTATTTTCAAGACGCCATATTGCCGATCAACCTGTTTTCGCCGCCGGCATACGCCCACTTCTCTATTCATTCTTCGATTTCTTAATCCGCAAGTTGCAGATTAAGAAATCCGCTACTTGCAAGGGTAATGTGCAGCTATCCATAGGAGGGGCTGACAACTTCAGGGCTCTGTGTTCTGAGGACGTTTACGGTGATGTCAGCTCACCACGATTTTCTAACGCAGAAATCATTGGACTTGTTTCTTTTATTAAGTTGTTTTAGGCTAATATTGTGATTTAAAATGTATAAATTGTACCATAATGATCCACAGGTGTCATGGATAATTGCTACATAGCAGACCTAAGCGCAGTAGATCTTCTTTAACCCTGGAGAAGCCAATAGCCCTTTTCTTCTCTGGAAAATTATGAACATGGCATTAAATGACTGCTATAAGTTCACTGGACACTGACATATCCACTCAATTTTAATCCTTTATTCCCTAATTTAGGATCAGGGCCAAATTTGACCCATTGGGCTTGCTAATTTGTCCAAAAAGAATATAAAACGTACATCTAGACATTCTGCAAGCTATTTAAAAAAAAAAAAAAAAACAAAAAAAACCCAGTTTTACCAATTGCTGGTTTGCTAAGAAGACGATTTTGTTTGGGTAGTTTTCCAGCCCAACAGGCCAGCCGTCTTGTCACTACCATTCTGGGTCATTTTAGTTCAATAGTCATCCACCAGGGGTCTCAATGCAGGGGCCAGAAGTGGCACTCTGGGCTTTTTGAAATTTTTTAATTGAAATTTGACTTTTTTTTTTTTTTTTTATTTTGGGTAGCTGCAGCCAAATTTGACCCCATGGGTGGGTTCTCCAGGGTTAAAGCCCACTGTGCCTGATTTTTACTGTCTTGAAACATGAAAAACACAACTAGTTCATTTTAAACATTTTGCAGTGGCAGTAACACACTTTTCTTATACGTTCAGAGCATCCCAATTATTCACGGTGATGAGCAAAATCTACTTCTTTTCCCTCGTAAAAATATAGAGAGTTGTATTTTGCTCAATTCACAAAGTTTTCTGTAATCCTGTCCTGTGACTCAGGGCTCTCAAACATTTTGTTTCAACTTTTTCCAAACAGTTATGTTACTAGTTCAGAAACCTGACTCGTTCTGAGCATTTCTATACTTCACTATAAACACATGGTTGTATTAGCATGGCGGTCATGTTGCTAAATTACAGCTTTTATTTATTTTGACCATGGTTCATTCCCTTCATGGCCTGTACCAATGCCAAGATCCATTCATCCATTTTCTTACGCTTATAGATAATCAAATGTGTTGATATCAGTCTAGTTAATTTGTACTGCTCTGTATTTACTGTAAAAACCTGCACATAAGTGATTTGTTAAATTGGTATCGACGGTAGGAAACATACTGTATTGGACTTGGGGATATTTATTGCATTTTACTACTAATGTCAATGATGAACTGTGAGTCTTATAATGTAATTGTAATGAAATGTGTATTTTTAATATGTGTTCACCTGCCCAGGGACTAGCAGTAGTTAAATCTGGTACAAATCACCTTTTCTTTCGTAAGATTAATGAATTTGTGCATGGTCCGTGACAAATAAAGAAAAGAGAAAGAAAGAATTAGTTTAAGAGTAAATGTAGTGACTCAAAAATGTAGCAATATGAAGCAATTTACTTTTTTTTGCTCAAAGTTGAGGCTTGAAAACAAAAACCTTAGTTAAGATATTACCGCAAATGTAGTAAAAATAACCCCTCAGATCATATGAAGTCCAGTTCAGTCCAGTTCCAAATTGTAGTGGAGTAGAAAGTACACGTACCTGCTCTCAAATGTAGTGAGTGAAAGTAAAAGCGTATCTAGTTGAGTTTGGACCTCATTTTAGACTCGTGTAAAAAGTACTAAGTATTTTTCATCAAAACCACACGGCAAAACTTGAATACAAATTTAAAAAGAACCCTTGACTGAACGCATTGAAGGGTAAGTCAAATGCAGTACCAATTCTCTTAGGGGACAATCAAAGCAACATCCTCATGAGCATATTCTGATTAATATGTCAGCACTTTCACACTACAGTACTACAGCGGAGCTTTGAACGTCCCCGATTCATCTTCTAGGATTGAAGTCCTCTACATTTTATTTTTTTCATTTAAATAAAGCCGCACTCTACTTCAAAGCGTCATACCTGTGCCCTAATGAATACTAATATGAAACAATCCTTTTACAGTACATATTCTCACTTTGTTCTACATGTTTTGTGGCATGGTGGAAAAAGTGGCTGGCTTTCTCTTCACCTCATGGGAAGTCTCGGGTTCAATTCCCAGATCTATGCATTTCCATGTTCCTTGCCTGTAGCTCCTCTGACTCATGGAAACGTTTGTTTTAAAAGTCTTTTTTATGTTCAGGAAATTAATATTTTATTTGGTTTTAAGGCAAAGTTTAAGAGAGAATATTATGCAAAATCCACTTTTTGGAGATTTCTAAACGTCCCTTCATCAAAAACATGCCTCAAGAAATTCTATATGCCATCCATGCATGTTTGAGGAATATAGTGATCTCTTCTGGGTTCTATTCCAACCCTCCTTAAGGTTAGCAGTACGATCCTGTCCAAACCTATGTCACCCACGCTCTCACACAGCAATTTTCCATATAAAAGCATGATTTTTAGACTTCAGGAGCATCAAAAATGAAACTGAAACTAACTAAACATTTTTAAATTCTGCTTTTGGCAAATATAGATTTTCAAAACAATTGTTTGTCGTATGTGTTAAAAATGACCCCACAGAAGTGTACTGCCCCCTATTTTAATCAAATCAAAACTGTAATTTTGCCCAGCCTGTTCGTAGCACTTTTCTGCCTTTGCTCTAACCTCAAATAATTTTACATCATGCAGTCACCCGTTCACTCACACTTTCACACATCACTGTACATGTCTTGCCCAAGGACACAAAAGAATGCACAGATGGGAGCAGAACAACAAGCCTTCAGGTTAGTGGGCAAGAGCTCTACCAAATGAGCTGTCAGAAGCAGCAGCTTAATAACAGAGCTGCAGTTTTTAAAGGGCCTTTGAAAGAAAAAAGTCTCTGCATTTGCATAAAAATAATATGGAAAGTGGTTGAGTGTAATACAATTATTTTTAGGCTGTGAAACTTATTCAGTACCTACTGCGCATATTTTTCACAACACAGATGAACTCTGGACAAATCATGCTGAATAAGCATATCTTTCTTATGTTTCCTAATCATGTAAATGAACCTTTAATATGGTGTTATTTTTGTATATTATTTAATTCAGTCTACACATTTACATTTAGGCCAACACACAACATCAATGTACAATAAAAACACAAATACAGTCTTTAGATTTCCACTGTTCTGAATAGTCTTAAATGAAACAAACAGAGAGAGTGCACGGGCACAGGGACAGCCTCTTTAAAGAGGGACAGTACAAAGACTTATTCTAATGACGAAGGTCTCGTCTGCCTGGGGACACAGGAATAAGATATTATATGATTATCTCATTTAAATAGACTGTGTAATACAAAAATGGACCAGAACAGAACACAGTGAACAATACAGAAAATGCAGAAAGAACACTCACTATGTGCTGCTGGGGAACAGGTAGGGCATCTGGTACAACGTCCTCATCCTAAAACATCTAATTTCTTCCTTCAAAGTCTGAACTCTGCTCCAAACCACATGATTTTTCTGACAGAAAATGGCTGTGGACCTCTTCATTCATAAACTCCTCCCATATCATTGATGATCAGACATGACTGATTCATAATCTCCTGATCTTTTCATTAATTGCCCTACTTCAATCATCTTCAGCCTGTGTTTTTGTGGTTCTTTAAATGTACCAGATGTTTTCTAAAAGAGACACAGGGATTCTATCATCTCATCTTTTCCTTTTAACTTGTACCCTTAATTATAAAATAGTGCTGCACAAAGTCACTAAATAACATCAACTATAATATTATTTCCAAGTAAAGGTTCTTTTTAACAGACCGGTGTGTTATTTACACATACCTTAACATATTTGAAATGCTTTCTGCAACCTCCTTCAGGAAGGTTACACGATGTTACTGTGACTTGTCTTGTTGGTTGATTTACACAGATTTTGGCACCAGCCTCATTGAGACAGATCTACAGAGCAGGACAGATTTGTTGTTGATTTGTGGGTTACATGTTCAGAACCGCTCGCTCATGGTGTTTGAACCGACCAGATTCTCCCTTTTGTATTGTTGATGGACAGGTAGAAAGGCCTTTTTCTTAGTCCTGTCCTGCTCCTGTGGGATGACTGGAGTGGCCGCCTGCTGTTGCCTCACAGTTTTGCTTGTATTATTGATGGCTAGCTTGCACATTGTTAAACTTTTGGTGGAGTTTAAGAAGAAGAAATAAAAGAGAAGATGCTTTTGTTTGGACTTTTCATTTGGATCATTAATAATGGATTATTTTTCACACAGAAATTCGCCCTGAATCATTCAGAATGTAAAACCCATCAGACGTTTATCAGAGGATTTACTGACAGTTGGACCTCACGGAGCACAGAACGAACTGTTGGATTACATACTAGACATATGTGAAAGTAGTGCTACATAGACATAATCTGTTATAATGAAGTCTGTGGGCAGTGGTTAGGATTGTAGCCAAGTAAGATAACCTAAAAGCTGGTGGTGGGCGTATAGCTGTGATCGTTCTTCTCGAGGTGTGTGCTTGACTAGTTTCACTCTAATGTGACGTGTTTTAATGCATTTAAACACTAATATCGTTTAAAAATGATTACATTCTAGGCCAGAAAGTGTATAAAATCTAAAGTCTTACTTCCAAACCAGCTCTGATAATCCACCTACATCCACAGTCTGCTCTTGTAACATTTGCATTTCTCCTCCGAAAGGTTTGGGGAGGGGAATTCCTGAGGGAGAAACTTCACCAGAAATGAAAACAAAGTCATTAGGCGGTGGATCGAGACTGTCTATCTGCTTAGGTCTGCGTCGAGGGAAGACAGTCAACATATGAGTAGAATATATTTTACTCAACTAGACCTGCTTTGTCGCCAAAATCGACACTTTTATCGTCTCAGTTTTTCAGGCGACGCCACAGCCAATAGCCAACCAATAGCACGCCATCGATTATGACCACACACCAATCATCGAGTCTGTGTCTGAAATGACACTATTACAACATATGCCCACTCACAGACTAATTATTCTGTTGGTTTTCTTCTTTTTTTGGACACTTTTGGTGTTGGTTATCGTGTTGGTAAAGTTACTGTGAAAGACGGGTACAGTGTAGAGATTTTATAATAGATCCACGGTAGAGTCGCACAATATGAATCTCAAAAAACTAAGCCCTTAAAAACTTAAAATGTAGATGTGCCGCTGCAACTACCTGCAAAAGTTGAAGAACAGGTGGGCAGGGTTTGACTCGGCACACGAATATTTCCAGACGCGCTTTTCACTGATATCAAAGGATACGCCACACATTGCAATAGCTGTTCCCTATTTTCACTTCAAAAAGTATCCACAAAAAGTTACAGATTACCAAAAAAAAACGGTGAGAAATACGAATGGCAACAAATGTATTTAGAGCCCCGGATGAATGTAGATCATGTCAGCAGAAAACAGGCTCCTCCCTCGGACCTCGGAGTGGAGATCTGTCAACTGCAGCAAAAAAAAGCTGTTGGCCCTCTGCTTACATGGTTTCTCAGCGTGGTTAAACATGCAGAATCACATCATCTCGCTCAAGTGTCCTCTGTGAGACTTGCTTTACATGCTGGACAGCGTATCGTAAATAAATCATGTTATCTTGTAACATTTGTGTTTGCCTTTTGAGCAAGCCCTCTTTTTTCAGGGTTCATTTTCTAAAGCATTTTCTCAAGTAACAACCAATACAGATGTTAGATTTACCTTTTTTTCATCCACTCAGGCTCATTGTAACCATGGGAAACCACCTGTCTGCCACTATTCCACACACTTGATTTGATTGATTTGTCGTTTTCCATAGGTAAAGTTACATAATGCAGGTTTAAAAGGGGGAAGAATGGCATCGTTTGACTAATATAACCAGAGATGGGTATAGTAAGCCAATAAGAGTAATGTTACTTCAAAATGTTATTACTCAAGTAGAAGTACAAAGAAGTGGTAGACACAAATTGAGACAAACTAAGTCATATCTGAAGGAGCAGAGCAAGAAACAATGTTCATATCATTTCATATTGTCAACATAAATACAGCTGTTTCAATTGTATACTTACTCAGAGTGGGAAGAGAAACCAAAACTTCTACTCAAGTAAGTTTACTGTTATCTCAATTTCAAAATATTACACAAGTATGAGTAAAAGTATGCAGCTAGAAAAGTGGGTAGTAACTGAGTACTACCCAGTTGTGAATATAACTGTTTGATCTACAGCATTAATTCTAGTGTGGTCATCAGCAGTCACATGAGGTAAAGGTAGCACTAAGCACAGAGTAGAGTTGTGAGAGGAATGAGCGAGTGTTGTTGCCAGAGGCGAGAGGACAATCAGCGGAATAGCAGCTCCTTTTCTAAACACACTTGCAGCACTAGGGCTTTTACACTGGAGTTCAGCACTGTCGTCTGGATTTATGGAGTACTCCCGCTGACATTTTGCAGGCTCCCACTAAACTAACAAGACACGTACTATCACTTGATGCAGATAGATTTGAAACCTTGAAGAAAGTTGTGACAAGAACATGGGTGAAGGACTAAACTGCGAAAAAGGTGTTTGAATAGTATTATACTGTTCCTTGGCATTTGTTGGCATCTTCAGGGCAAACCAGGTTACTTTGCAGCTTTCCGGGAAAAAAAAAAAAAAAGTGTGTGCTGTTTTCAGTGGCCTCTGCAATTCCCAGTAGTTGGTGACATCACAAAAGACTGCCCTGAGTACAGTCACGTGTTTCTGATTACAAACACCTGGCTGCAGGGGCGGAGTTTGAAGTGTGGATATTACACTGTTCCTTTCTGAAGCAACATACAGTATGTATTAAAATAATCACTTAAACATATTTAAAGATAAACCACATTATTTTCTGGAAGTGCATGTCACCTGCATCTACTTTCATTCTACATAGAGATAGACAAGATAGATGCATTTAATGTCATACTGTAGAGTATTATAGTGAAATGAACAGCCTTTCCATAAAACAAAGCAGAAGGAGGCCCTCACCCAGGCCAAATAAGAGTCAGGTTTGTGAAGATGCAAAACCGCTCACAGTAAGAAAGCATGTTTTTCAGTGCCATAAAAACAATTAATACAAAAAAAAAACAAAAAAAACAAAAAAAAATTGCTTTATTATTATTTTATTTAATTTATTTATTTATTTGTATTTATTTTATTTTTTTGTGTCTCTAAATAACATGGTGAAAATTTCAGTATTTCAGTAAAAAAAAATAAATAAATAAATAATAAAAATAAATAACAAGCCATAGCACAATGGCAGACATGGATTAAGTGTCTAGCTTGTTTCGACTGGTTTGAGCGGGAATCAATCCTCTGAACTTCTGGTTGGTAGACACAAACTAACAACTGAGCCACTGTCATCCCAGTACAAGTAATGTGTGATATGGTGTCAGTAGTTTTAATTGATTAAAAGGTTACTGCAGCACAGCCAATGTAACTAAGACACTATGCCTCCTACATCATGCAACAATCTAATTACTGTTTGGTCCCTGGGCGGTCGGAGAGAATGGATGGATAGAATACAGATAGAGACATTGGGGTTGCCAGTCCCCTCCACTCCTCCACACTGTGTAATAGAAACAGTACAGCCGTTTAAAGTCTGACAGGCCAATTTGGCTCCCATCAGAGTGATCACTGACGGCGGAAAATCTCCTTTAAGTGTCGTGTTTTGACCCTGAGCTGTAATAAAGAGAGTTCCAGAGAGAGCGCTGAGTGTCACAGCTCAAGTGCACTACACAAGAGCTATACAGGGGAGGTGGAGGGGGCTGGGGACGTGTCAACAACCGTCACTACTATAGGCACACAATATTGTTCTCAGCTTCTGTGTGAGACATGGCTCCAGAGAAGGCATTTCCGTGTAATAGCAGATGTTTCGTATTGTTTTGTATCGTGGCCTGTAAAGTGCTCTGTGTAACTTTTTGTATTCACACGGTCGGCTACCGGCAAGCCAAACTCAAAACATGCACAGTAAGTAAAATCCTCTAGCTTAGGAGTCCTGACCAACGCTAGCTCAAGGTCCAGAGCACATGTGTCAAACTCAGGCCCAGGGACCAAATTTGGCCCAAGGTGTAAATATATTTGGCCCGTGAGGTCATATCAAATGTGTATTAGAGCTGGCCCGCTGGCATATAGAGCATGCACCGCTAATACTACAAATCCCAGAATGCTTTGCTAGAGCACGCAGTCGAGAAGCACACGTCCTTTTCTGTGGACACTCATTAGCAACCGAGCTACTAGTCACATTGGCCAAATTAATTCCACCCCTTTACAAAAATAATAAACGAAATAAAATAAAAATAAAAATAAATAAATAATAAAAAAATAAACTAAATATAGATAAGAGGAGCTTTGAAGACAGGTGGGAGGCAGATTTATATAAAAAAAAAAAATAAATAATAATAATAATAATCATCATCATCATCATCATGTGATGTGTTTTTTATTTCAAATTGTATTTCTCATATGTTTATAATATTAAGCTTGAGTTGTTCCAGATTTTGTGTTTAGCAAAACTAAAGCCTGGTGAATTTGTCTCAATTTTTAATTTTGTCCCACTGTGAGTTTGAGTTTGAGTTTGAGTTTGACAGCCCTGGTCTAGAGACTCTGAAGAATGGGTCAAATGTAGAGGACAAATTTCCCTACAGAGACAATAAACGAATGCTGTGTTACTGTTCTGAAACTTACAAGTGTGCAGGACGGCGGTCTAAGCTTGCGAATAAAAGAATTATTTAGCAAGAATACCCGATCGATGACAGCATGGATTTTTCTGAGTAATTTAGCTCATGGGTAATACAAAGTTAGACATTTTCTGGAAACGGTAACATCCCCTGAGATCACCCTTTGAATCGTCAGAACTGCCAAATTTTAAAGGCTCCGGTTAGTTAGATGATACAGTTTAATCAGCAGCATGCAAAACCTGGCAGTTCGAATCCCACTCTCAGTATAAACACTATTGGGAGAGCAGTCAGCAGTGAGATTCCAGCTGCTACGCATGAATTCTGTCGTGTCCTTGGGCAAGACACTTAACCCACCTCACTGCCAATATCTGTCCACTGGTGCGGGAATGTATGCGAGTGCCTCGAAGGTCGAAAAGTGCTGTATAAATGTGACCGTTTTCTCTGTAAGCACTTCTCACATATATATAGGTTTGGAGGGAATGGTGCGGCAGGTTCAAGCATTAAGAAAGTTGAAAGTTGTCGACAGACCATCAACACAAAATAGGAACTGTTTGGGCATCAGACACGTTACATATTGGGGTACTTTATTCTTCTCTGCTTCCTGAATGGCCTGGATATAAGTTGGAACAGGTCCATCTAAACCAGGAGTGTCAAACTCATTTTGTTATAATGTCTGGTTAGGGCGGCCCAACATGCACAACACAGGGAGCAGTTCAAACAGTGTTTATTCACAGTCAGTGAAAGGTGTATATACAAAGGTGCAAAAGGTAACAGAGTCTCTCTCTCTCTCGGGACGGAGAACGAGGTGACGAGCTGGGGGTCGTGAGACGAGCAGGGTCCAGTGCACGGAGACAAACAGGTGAAGCACAGTACGATACCAGAGGAGGAGCGGGATCAGGACGAGACGAGGACAGGCTGACAGGCGGGATCGGAGGCTGGAGTGTTAGCACACGGACGTTCTGGAACCGGGTGACCTCTTCCAGCCCTTCTTGTACACCACGGCAGGTGGAGGTGATTAGAGTGATGAGGTGCAGGTGTGCGTGGGAGGGGCCGGAAGCTCCGCCCAGCTCCGGGGTCAGCAGGTGCGGGAGGGGGGAGGAGAACACAGGAACAAGCAGGAACAGGCAGATCATGACACATTTTCACTGAGGGCCACATCAGCAAAATGGTTGCCATTAAGGGCCAGATGTAACAGTAAGCCAGTTATGTCATATAAAATACATGTAACTACTTTTAGCTTGTTAAATAACAGTTTATGTAATTATTACGTATTCAAGTTGCAAGTATTACATGTCTGTGTGACTGGAATCTCCTGATAAACTGACATTTTTAGAAGTGTGTATTGGGGCATACCTGTTCACACCCTCTGAAAAAGACTCAGCCATGCTTTTGTGAACATATTCTATTGTGATTACAGCCTTTTAATTCTTGGACAATGTGTTGTTTTTCTTAAAGTTTAACTTTTGCACAATTAGCTCCATGTTTGGGGTCAAAATGCCGACTTAGATTGTACTCTTTGTCAACCGACCCCGCCTCGTAACACAAAAAACATACAGGTTTTTCTCTTTTAACCAAAAACTTATATTCACCTTCACACCTTTCTTGAAACTGCCTTCCATGCCGACAATTTTCCTCTTCCTGAACATTTTGGGATCATTATTTGCAAATATTTCTCAGTTTAACTCATTAGTTTATGGCCAATGTACACAATAAAGCAGCATGGACTTATTTTAGGTCTCATGTCTTTTAATTTACCTTTCCATGGGCCACATTAAACAACATGGCGGGCCACATTTGGCACCCGGGCCTGCAGTTTGACACACGTGATCTAAACTAACTATTAAATTAAACATTATTGGGAAGGCATTATTACATTACTGGCTCTTCCCAAGTTATTACATAGTTGGCCTGTTATTACATTATGGGCTTATTACATTCGGAGTTGGCCAACATTATTACATTATTGGATGTTATTACAATATTGGCCACTATTATGTTGTCACTTGCTACACATCTTAACCTTGTTTCCTTGGAGATGTTCTATTTCATTGAACAAAAACATTCCAGGCAAAAAAAAACCCAAAAAACCCCCATAATCTTCATGGAGACAAGCGGGTTGTGGACGTCCCAAAATATATCAGTATATTCTGCAGATTTAGAGCTTCTTCTGCAGCTGTCATGTCACCTGTCTCACTAACATGTTATTGCTTTGCCTGGATTGGTCCTCAGTACTTCACAATCAGACATGTATTCAAGTACAGGCATTTTTATTGCTGAGAGATAAATGGGTAAATTAATATATGGGTTTTAAACAATCATTCGGAATGTTCCAGGCAAAGAAATAACATCTCCATGGAGGCCAGCATTTTCTGGGTTTTTGGACCAATCGTTTAGTTTAGGAAAATATACTATCCTAATCAATAAAGAAAAAAATAAAATAAAAATACATTCTCAAACCATACCTTAAATCCACATTATGTAATTCTGTAGGAAAAAAAAATATAGACTACAATAACTACACTACATAACGGGCCGCCTTCTCCTTTTTTATATAAATACACTCAATTACAGGTATTTTATTGCAAACCTAAAAAAAATAAAAAAAATCTACTTAATGGTATTTTTGTCTATGCTGACACATGGGTTTATGCCACACATACAAACAAAAACCAAGGAGCGCCGACATCTTCTGTGTTTTCAGACTTATTATTTATTTACTCTACTTTCATGGATTAATGCAGGTGATGCCTCCAGAAAGTTACGCGGTGTTGCTTTAAGGGGCACTATGTAAGGTTTTTAGTGGAAGATCTTCCTGCTTCTTGTCTCCATGGAGAAAAATGGGTTTTATGCCATACTTTGGAACATTCCAGGCAAAACCATAATATCTCCATGGACGTCCAACATGCTTCCAACCTGTTTCTTGACTGATATACAGTGTTCCCTCGTGTAAGGCTGTAAAAACCCCTCACCACACACTTTATACACTTTTCTCAGACAGGCATTGACATTTTCTCATATTTTTCTCTTGTTTAAACACTCTCAAAGTTCAAACCTTCGTATGTGCCTTTTGTTGGTGCGGAAAGTTTCATTGACATTGTGGACTTGCACTTCAACAGATACAGCACTTCAGAGTCACACTGCGATCCAACATTTATGTAAATTCGTCAGGCTGAACGCATTCTGTACTTTACTGGAGACACGGGACGGAGGAGGTTGATTGACAAACCAAATCCGTGAAACAGCGAGACCACGAAAGGTGAACTGCGATATAGTGAGGGACAGCTGTTATTTAAATGAAGGAAATTTGTATTCTGCAAAGGTTTCCTGACAGAAGTGTAACAAGGAACGCAAAAATAAACACAAAAATTCAAACCACACCTTAAAGACACAGTATGAAACTTTTTAGCCAAATACAAATATAAAGTATAGCATACATCATATCTATCACCATGGATAATGTTCTTAAGTATGGCACCAAGTATGGTTTTAACTTTATATTTCCATAGACAGAATCAACACAAAAATAACCCAAAAATCTCTCAAAACAAAAATGAACTCATTCACATTTTTGCGTTTTTTTTTTTTTTTTTTAAATTTTTTGGTTTGAAATTTGAATTCACACCCAGTTCACCTCACACCACAGCTCCAGCGGCGGAAGTCACATTGACACGCCACCGCTTCTCCTCCTCCTCCTCCTCCTCACTGTTAAAATGTTCCTAAACACAGCCGCGTGCGTTTCATCTTTCCCCCAGTGTACTGCCGCTCGCCTCCTGACTCGCGGGCTGCGCTCTTCAGAGCTGTTGACGTAGCGTTTGAGTTTGCTTGTACTTTTTTTTTCCGGCGGCTGTTTTCTTCTGTATTTCTTGTATCTTTGGGTGCTGTCTGCTGGAGTGTCCCCAGAGCCCTTAAAACCCTGTATTAATCACAAACACGGGCACTTTTACGGCGTGCCAGCGAACGCACCACTATGCCACCGAGCTCCGCTTCAGGTGCCAAGCCAATGTGTGACTGTGCAGAAATAGTACACATCGTTATGCCAGTGGTAAATAGTTATAATTATAATTGAGGACAGAAACTGAATTTCTGCTGGGTATTAAAAAGGCATCACAAGTCAAATGAAGTTTAATGGATTATGCAAAATGTAAATGCAATGTAATGTAACTGCGTAGACGCTCTACCTTATACATCATGGAACAATCTAATTACGGTGTGGTCCCTGGGCGAGCAGGCAGAACAGTTGGATAGAATACAGATAGAGGCATTAGGTTTGCCAGTCCCCGGGTCCTGACAAGAACCAGGATGTACGAGCACATAAGTCCTGTTCTCAGGTCTCTGCGCTGGCTTCTTGTGACTCGAATAAACTTTAAAGGAGCTCTCCGTGGCCTAACACCAAAGTACTTTCCTGACATGTTAGTGCCATACGAACCATCAGAACTACCTTGTGTCCAAATTGTGATTTAGACAGTACAGTCAGAAGTTTGGCCCTTTGCTTTGACCACTAATTTGGACACTTAGGCCTGTCACATTAATTACTATCTCCACCTATCATTCAATATATTAAAGCTGGAACGATATTTTTTGGGGTCAGTATTTATCGTGTGCATTATTTTTTTGCAGTACTGAGGAATTTTGGTTATTTTCTGGTACATTAAAGCAGCTTAGACTTATTTTAAAATGACAGGGGGCCACATGAAACAACGTAGTGGGCCACATTTGGCACCCGGGCCTGGAGTTTGACACACAACTATTAAATTACGTTATTGGCAAGGCGTTATTACATTACTGGCTTGCCCAAGTTATTACATTGTTGGCCTGTTATTACTTTATGGCTTTATTACATTAGAAGTTGGCCAATATTATTACATTATTGCATGTTATTACATTATTGGTCGTTTTGCGCACTTAGGCCTATCACTATAACGTCTATATCCACTTATCATTCAATACATTAAAGCTGGAACAATATTTTTGGGGGCCAGTATTTATCATGCTCATTATTTCTTTGCAGTATTGAGGAATTTTGGTCATTTTTTTTTGGGTACGGATAAGATTTAAGCCGTAAAAGTTTGAATAAATCACTTCTATGGCTCATTATAGATATAAACTAAGTACTATGGTGTTTCATTCTGCTGTTTATTTACTGCAGCTCATAATTTTTAACAATATTGTAGATTTAGAATAGGTTTTTGGAGGGAAATCGTGCTTTAGGGTGTATTTTCTTCATCAATATACCGCATATACAGGCTCATGCAGACTCGTGGCATTCCACTAATGAACCCGGACAAGGCACATGAAGGTCAAGGGTTTTGCAGCGCTGTCGACAAAGCAAACGATACTGAGAAATCTGAATCTAAAACATAGCAAAACACTGAATGAGGTGTGTCCAAATTCCTGGTGTAAATCCAATTACTTTGCCAAAATAACGTTTGGCGCGAAATCATTATCTGGACTTTTATAACACAGAGAAGCATCAGATGGATTACCACCTTCTGACATCATGAGGTGAGCGTTTGACCCTTTAAGACGAGGACATATGCAGGATTACTTAAACGTGAGAAACAAAGCACGTATATGTTCGATGATGGGATATTAACACATGGTTATAAGGCTAAAAATAACACTCACACAATAATCAGGCTGCATATGCGCCGAGCCAGAGCACACAGCAGGCGTTAGCGATCACGGCACGCCTCATGTTATCAAACACGTGCATTAACAGGGGATTATCTTTCCCGCCTCTGAACTTTACATGTACGAGGTCTCTGCTCCTGTAGTCGCCTCTAATCACAGCCTTATCCAAAGATGAGGCTGGTATTGTGCTATAGGCCTGAGGAGAGGAGGGAATCTGTGACACCTGTGGGACGGTAAGTTGTACATTTTAAACCATAAAATTAATCTAAAACGACTTAACAAAAGAAACAGGATTAATATAAATACTAATTCATATGATGTTGGCATGGTAACATCAGCAACCCACAACTCACCAACAGGCCTCCATAAATAATGCATGTATATGTAATGATCAACCCAGAGCAAAGTAGGATTTAAATCACCTCACCTGTCATCACAGAGAAAAAAAAAAAAACACGTCTGGGGTGAGGGAAGTCTAGAAGTCCCTGCTTAGACGATCCGGCACCAGATAGGCGGGAGAAAGAGACGGATGGATTGGTATTGCGTTTGAAACCTGTTATATTGTGGTAATAGTTCAAACCATTACAGCCTATTGTGTGTCTTTAAACATTAATCATGAAAATGTGAGATTTGATAAAGCATATAAAATAACATTAGTTTCTTCAGTATTCTGTGAAAGTATTCAGGAAAGGTCTGTAGTATCCAGGAAAGGTCCAACTATGTATTTTTTTTAGAATTTTTTCAGTATTACAGAAGACATACTGTGCTTTCTGCTATATAGTTCTCATCTATGACACCCGTGGGTCATTATGTTATAATTTGGACATTTTTAAATCACAATAATCATATAAAACTATCTGATAAAAGAAACAAGTTCGCTGAAAAAAAAAATTGCAGTGCCGTAAACGTCATCACAACAAAGAGCTACGCATCTGTCTATGGATAGTTGAGTAGCGGATTTTTTTCCCCATTTCTACCAAAATGACTATGCGACGCTGCCGAATCCTACGTGTATCACCGATTAAGAAAATTAAATTAAAGAAACAAGGAAGTACAGAGCATTGGGCGGAGAAAACGACGTCAATCTGCAATATGGCGTGGTGAGAAATGAAGGGAGAGCGACAGAAAGGAGAGACATTCGGCAAACTGCGTAACAAACGATGCTTTAACCCACTCCGCCGTCGGCAAACACTGCGCTTTCAAAACCCACATGAATTATTCAAAGTACTTTTAGAGTGTATTATGTTACTCTGTCATCACATGCTTATTTTTTCATTTACTTGTGTTCTTCTAATAAGAGACTTGTCACATCGATCAGGTGACACCTCTAATGAAACATACTGGAAATAAAGTCTCCTTAGGTTATGTCCTTACATGCTCCTGACAGCCTGATGTGCCCCTCAGAACATCGTTTTTTTTTACTATGCTGCAGTATTTTTTATAAGCAGATCTAATCTACAAGAAAAAAGTTGGATAACCCACATTTAAGAAGTAGCATTTTACAATTTAGATTAGATTGAACTAGTTTTTGTACTCTACCTGTGCCTCCTCTTATCTCTTCCTCTCTTCCTTCTTTTATCTCCCTGACAGTTGCAGTCCTCCTCTTTCTCCTCTCCTCCTCTTCCTCCTTTTGTCTCATTTCCTTTTCTCCTCTCTTCCTTCTTTTATCTCCCTGAGTTACACTCCTCCTCGCTCTCTCTTCTCTCTCCTTTTGTCTCCTTCCCTCTTTTATCTCCTCTTTTTATACTCCTCTTTCTCCTCTTCTCTCTCGTCTCCGTCCCTCTCCTCCCCTCTCCTCTTCTCTCTCGTCTCCTTCCCTCTCCTCTCCTCTCTCCTTTTTTCTCTTGTCTCCTTCCCTCTCCTCCTCTCTTCCTTCTTTTATCTCCCTGACAGTTGCACTACTCCTCTTTCTCCTCTTCTCGCTTGTCTCCTTCCCTCTCCTCCTCATCTCCTTCCCTCTCCTCCTATCTTCTTTTCTCTCTCGTCTCCTTCCTTCACCTCCTCTCCACTCCTCTCTCTTGTCTCCTTCCCTCTCCTCCTCTCTCCTCTTCTCTCTCGTCTCCTTCCTTCTCCTCCGCTCTTCTTTTCTCTCTCGTCTCCATCCCTCTCCTCCTCTCTCCTCTTCTCTCTCGTCTCCTTCCTTCTCCTCCTCTCTACTTTTCTCTCTCGTCTCCTTCCTTCTCCTTCTGTCTCCTCCTCTCTCGTCTCCTTCCCTCTCCTCCTCTGTTCTCTTTTCTCCCTTGTCTCTTCCCCTCTCCTCCCTCTCCTTTCCTTCTTTTATCTCTCTGACAGTTGCACAACTCCTCTTTCTCCTCTTCTCTCTCATCTCCATCCCTCTCCTCCTCTCTTCTTTTCTTTTTCCTCCCTCCCTCTCTCCTCATCTCCTTCCCTCTCTCCTTCTCTCTTCTTTTCTCTCTCTCATCTCCTTCCCTCTCCTCCTCTCTCCTCTTCTCTCTCGTCTCCTTCCCTCTCCTCCCCTCTCCTTTTCTCTCGTGTCTCCTTCCCTCTCCTCTCCTCTCTTCTTTCTTCTCTCTCTCCTTCCTTCCCTCCTCCCTCTCTCCTCTCCTCTCTCTTCTCCTTCCCCTCTCCTCCCCTCTTCTCTCTCTCGTCTCCTTCCCTCTCCTTCCTCTCTACTCCTCTCTCTCGTCTCCTTCCCTCTCCTCCTCTCTCATCACTCTTCCTTCTTTTATCTCCCTGACAGTTGCACTCCTCCTCTCTCTCTTCTCATTTCCTCCCCTCTCCTCCTCTCTCCACTCTTCCTTCTTTTATCTCCCTAGCCGAAGCTCTTCTCCTCTCCTCCTCTCCTCCTCTCCTGCTCTCTCTCTGTGTTCCTTTGTGTTCTGACTCAAACGTCCGGGCCAGGCGCAGGTGAAAAGGACACGCATCAATTTACATGTGGAGTATTGATCTACTGTTACCTCGAATTACACCAGACGTCTGTTTTTTTACACCCAAATGCAGAGGCTCAGACACGTTCTGCAGAGGGCGAAAGTGAGAATGTTACAATTCATTTTTGGAAGAAATATGGTTCCACACAAATAAAACAGTGACATTAAAATACGAAACATGTCAGTGTAATGTACTGGATTTACAGCAACTTACAAGCAATCCAAACATAGCACGAGTTTAGCGCTGCAAGATTAATCGGAATCAAATCAAAATCCTACTTTGACTGGACGCTATGAGTAAATCACAAGGATTTCTGTTTTTTTAAGTACCATAATTTCCTCCACAAACAACAAACTCATCCAGTCTTATTCTGCGTAAAAGCTGCTAACCCTGTAGCTTACCTCTGCACAAACACGCTCTGAACTGTTCTTGTGTGTCGGATGCCCTCCCCGTCTCTCCATGGAGTCTTATTCTGCGTAAAAAGCTGCTAACCCTGTAGCTTACATCTGTACAAGGATGTTCTCAAATGTCCTTGTGTGTCGGATGCCCTCCCCGTCTCTTCATGGAGTCTTATTCTGCGTAAAAGCTGCTAACCCTCTAGCTTACCTCTGCACAAACATGCTCTGAACTGTTCTTGTGTGTCGGATGCCCTCCCCGTCTCTTCATGGAGTCTTATTCTGCGTAAAAGCTGCTAACCCTGTAGCTTACATCTGTACAAGGATGTCCTCAAATGTCCTTGTGCTCGGATGCCCTCCCTGTCTCTCCATGGAGTCTTATTCTGCGGCTGCTGACCCTGTAGCTTACCTCTGTAAAAAGCATGTTTCTAAAATATCCCTGTCTGTCGGATGCCCTCCCTGTCTCTCCATGGAGTCTTATTCTGCGTAAAAGCTGCTAACCCTGTAGCTTACCTCTGCACAAACATGCTCTGAACTGTTCTTGTGTGTCGGATGCCCTCCCCGTCTCTTCATGGGGTCTTATTCTGCGTAAAAGCTGCTGACCCTGTAGTTTACATCTGTACAAGGATGTCCTCAAATGTCCTTTTGTGTCGGATGCCCTCCCCGTCTCTCCATGGGTTCTTATTCTGCGTAAAAGCTGGCAACCCTGTAGCTTACCTCTGCACAAACACACTCTGAAATGTGATTCTTGTATTAGTTTGTCAGTTCATATCTCAGTCTTGTCGTCAAATCTCATGGAGCACGTTTAAAATGTGAAATCGGAACATCATCCTATCTCTAGAACATGAAATTGTAAATCTAACTGCAGTCGTAATGCTTGACACATTGCGATTAGGTCTAGATAATGTTCCACTTAATGACGTTAAACTAATGTATATAATATGTAATTGCTTTGGGTGTTTTTAGTACTTTCAAAAACCATATCTGTGTAATCCCTCAGTCGTCCAGGTCTGATCTATAGTAAAAGAAGAATTCAAATCTGTCAACTGGACGAAAAGTTGTTGGAGTGAAGATGTTTCGCTGCTCATCCAAGCCGCTTCTTCAGTTCTGGTCAGATTACTGGTGGACACTGCCTCATATCTATCTGAAAGGAGGAGATAACTACACTGAAACTAACACACCTATTGTTAACAGTTTCTATTTGTAGGCTGGGTCTAATGAGCTACACAAGTGTGAAATGTGCCTGAGTCACACTTACCATAAGCATTCAGCCCTCTAATAAGTCCTCTCACACATATTAGCATACTGGCTGGTCCTATTGTTTTCTGTGTTTTGATGTAGATCTGAGGATGGAGTTATAAATAGGAGATAGATAATGTCTATGTCCCCCATTCCGGTTCAAAGATGGATTGTCTTTCAACAACCAGAAACTGCAAACAAATAGCGTTAGTGTCAGGTTACCAGTAATCTGACCAGAAGCGAAGAAGAGTCTTGGGTGAGCAGCGAAACGACTTCACTCCTACAACTTTTTGTTCAGTTGACAGTCTTGAATTTTTCTTTTACTTTCAAAAACATGCTACATACTACTAAGTGTGGGGTTGCTTTTCTATAGGTCTGACCTGTAATTTAGCCTATCGGTTGTCGAAAATATCAAAAATCTGATACTAATCGATATTAAAACTAGTATCGAAAATAGAAGAAGTCTCAATAATGAAACTGAACAGCTTTAAAGTAATCTTGAGCTTTATGAAAACAATATAGAACCACATAACTTAAAGAAAGTAGAATAATTTTAGGATGAAAGTTACATTCTATTGTTTATTTGTATCGAGTTTGAAATTTTAGTATCATGACAACACTACCTATGCTATTTTCTGATCTATGTTATAATGTCGTTTTCTCATCAAAAACATACCTGGACTTATGTTTAACACAATCTCTCAGTTATTCTCTTAGAAAAAGCTCTGTTCCACCTTGTGATGTCATGTGGTCATACAGGAAGTGGTCCATGGTGTTTTCAAACCTTCTCTAGTATATAGCAAAAGACGAAGTTTAAGAAATCGTTGTAGGAGCGAAGACGTTTCGCTGCTCATTCAAGCCGCTTCTTCAATTTTGGTCAGATTAATGATGGACTCTGCCTTATATCTATATCTATAAGGGAGGAGCTAATTACACTGAAACTGTAAACACATATTGTCTCCAGTTTCAGCTTTTAATGGCCCTATTCAACCTTTAATGACCCTCCTATTGTTCTCTTGTTTCTTTTGTTTGCTTTGGGTCTGAGGATGGAATCATAGATCTGTGAGAAATTATGTCTCCATTCCAGTTTAAGAAGGATTATCTTTCCTAACAAAAATAGCTTCTTTAACTCCCCTCACAAACTATTTCTTTTCTCTGTCTCAGATCTGTACCTCGCTATCTTCAAAGGAGAGGTAAGTGGCTTTGAGATGGAGATGTACGGTGGACTGGGCCCAGAGGAGAACTAAAAATCATTTGGATGATTTCAGCCCTAGAATTGCCAATGTTTAGTGGCAAAAAAGGTAAAAAGGTAGATGCTAACTTGAACTCGGTGAGCTGCGTCGCTGCCGAGATGCCCCTGGGAGCGACGATGTTTCCGGTGGAGGATGAAGAGGACCTGGTCAGTATCTTTGTATTTGTCCCAAACCTTCATGTGCGAGTGCAGCCAAAGTCGCACACACTCTAAGCTGCCCTAAAGCTGTATTCTTGGCCGAGACTGAAATGACTTTATATAACACCTTTTTGTGTCCATAGATGAAGCATATCGTCGAGACGGTGGGGCATCCTCCCAAGTCCTGTCTGGAAAAGAGTCTATACACCTCACATTTCTATTAACGCTACCAGATCCACACACCAGCGGGAATATAAAGTACGCACACACACTCAGATACGCTCATAGTCATATCTGTATCATGTACTTGTGATACTGATGGGTTCTGTGCTTCACATCAGCTCTTTGGATACTGCACGGCGCATTATTGGAGAGCTGAACGACATTAGGACGGTGAGTGCAAATACAAGTTTTAATCATTTACCATGTTATCTCCTAAACTGCCTGAAAGTACATTGTAATACAGTTTTATTAGTCTGCTCCTTTTTATAAGACAAGACAGAGTTGAGCTACTGCTGGTTTATATGTTTTGGTTCCATCACCGCTTTAGGGAGCACTGTTTTACAATACTTTTAAGTAGTAGTTTCATTATTTATAGGGTAAGTGCTCACAGTAATATTAAAACATTAGTAGAAGCAGTAGTGCAGTAGGTTCAGCGTTCACCCATCTACTGCAACGTGGCTGGTTCAAATTTAGCCCTGTAGCGTAAAATGTTTGCACTTGCACTTTACCCATCTTCAGTTTAGCATTTCCTTTTATTTATTTATTGTTTATTTATTCCAAAATGATGTTAAAAGGCACAATTCTGGAAAAAAAAAAAGAGAAGCATGTTGATAGTGATTTGATTTGCAAAGGAACTTGAGTTTAAAACTGTAAGAATCAGGTACAGCGCTCTTAAAATGCATTTAAATTCAAGTATTTTACCTTGACGTATCATTTTTACTTCACCGCAGCTCGAATTTATCTAAAAAAATAGTTCAATAAAAAAAACATCTATCCATCCATTTTCTTACGCTTATCCGGGGCAGGGTCGCGGGGGCAGCAGTCTAAGCAGGGACTCCCAGACTTCCCCTCGCCCCAGACACGTCCTCCAGCTCCTCCGGTGGGACCCCAAGTCGCTCCCGGGACAGCCGAGAGACATGACGATGAAGCAGGTGTGTGATTTCCCTGTAATTGGAACACATCCTCCGGTCCCGCTTCTTAAACAGAGGGACCGCCACCCCGGTCTGCCAGTCCGGGGGCACTGTCTCCGACCGCCATGCGATGTTGCAAAGAGGTGACAACCAAGGCAGCCCAACAACATCCAGACACTTGAGGTACTCGGGACTGATCTCGTCATAAAAAAAAACAGCTTTTTCTAATGTATGTAATTAGGAAGTTTGAATACTTTTCAATACCTTATCAGTATTGTCATATTCATACTTTGAAATACATCTGAAATAAAGTTGTCCCCTGTGTGTTGTCCCCTCAGAGGATCATGATCGCTTCTTCATGGACCTGCTCACTTACATGCTGGCAATAGTGGCATGTAACGAAGTAAAAGTAGTACAGTACCATATTTAAGTAAACATTTTTGGTATCTATACTACCTCTAATTGTTTCTGCTTAACAAAACACAGCACAAACCTTTACGGAAATCATTACATTTGCACTTTTTAGATCTTACACTCTGCGCAAAATGCTTTATCGGTATCTGTGGTTTTACTTAGGTAATACATTTGAGTACTAGGGCAAGAGGGACCAAGTGAGCACACCCCCCGCTCCCCCTCACTGCACACAGCTGTTGGACTGCTCGGTTTGGTGCGATCACACTGCATTTACATGGGCAGAGAAATCAGATAATGTAGTCTCAGGGCGCAGGTAGAAAGCGAGAGGGCGCTGGGTGGTAAACCGTGCGAGGAGCTGCTAACAGACACACCTCTCACTTTTAGTCACTGCTCCATTGCATCCTGTGTGCCGACCTTGTTCATATTGTCTATGTGCTTTACAATTTAAAAATAATCTGGTGACGCCAAACTGGAGAAAGTTTACTTCAAAGACGTGGCAGCTGCATGGTATGAGCGGGCCACTGTTACCACTGTTCAGACAATAAAGACATAGATCAAGGTGATACATGACTGCAAAGACTGTCAGAGTGTTATAGCAGAGTAAAGGATGTGTGAGGATAGTGAGGATTAGACACAGCTTGTTCTTTATAAGCTCGTTTTACTGATTTGCCTGTAAACTTCACTGTTTTTTCTTTTTGATAGGTCCCAGAAACTGTGATACATTTTCATCAAATTATTGCCATGACCTATTTGTCCCGTCGTCCCATGTTCAGCGCGATACGGCAAGTTGTTTAGATAAAAAATTCGAGTTGGGCCAGATCGAGGCCGGTTAGCATTCACATCACAAGCGAACCACACTCGAGTCTGCTTGAAACAACCTCTGTACGATTGATTGAATGGTTCTTTAATCCACACCAAATCAACTGGTCCACAATCCCAAACGAACTGAACTTGCAGGCGTTCTGAAGTCGAGTCCACTTAAAGAGGACCAAATGGTGTAGGTGTGAAAGCCTCCTTAATGTATGTAGTTCAATAGACCTCTCGAACAAACAGAAACTGTATACAAATAGGTGTGTTAGTTTCAGTGTAGTTTGCTCCTCCCTTCAGATAGATATAAGGCAGTGTCTAGTATTCTGACCAGAAGGGAAGAAGCGGCTTGGATGAGCAGCGATTTGAATTTTTCTTTTGCAATGGAACCTAGATGGACGACTGAGGGATTACACAGACATCTTTATGCGACTCACATATGTAAGAGCAGATAACAAGCTGACAAGTTACAATGAATCATAAATAGAGGGTGGCCCAAAAGTCAATGACAGTTCAAAAAAATTCGTAACTCTTTTGTTCCTGAATATTTTTCTTTTATTTTTTCAGAGCATTTAGAACTACCCTTCCGACATTAATGTGAACAAATATAGCACCGAGGAACGAACCCTCATTGTGCAGTGGTACTTTGAGTCACATGGGTCAAATTCAGAAACCCATCAGTGTTACCGTTGACATTTTAATACCAGAGATGTCCCAAGCATTTTTATTTCCCCTAGTTTGAGTAGTGATAAGTTTAAGTGTAAGTCTATTACCAAAAATCTCAAAAATTTGGTGAGTATAACTTAAGAATTATAGGAGCTATTGAAGATTTAAAGGTGTCGGAATAGAATAAAATGGAAACATTTATTGGTCGCCTATGTCTTTTCAAACACACTGGTAGTTATTAGTCATTCGTCCTGGTCTGGTCTTCTTCTAGTCCTGGTTTAGTTTCAGCTTTAGTCCCAGTTTAGTCCAACTTTTTGGTTATGTTCACACTGCGGGGTATGTGGCCCAAATCAGATTTTTTGTGGTTTCTATCTGATTTTTCATGTAGTCGTTCACATTACAACAAAAATGCGACAGCTATTTACCCCAAAGTGAAGTGAGTGAAGTAACCGGCATGCACACAATGGATCACAACGTCACTGAAGCGCGTTGTGTTTGCAGAAGTAAACATTGCCCCGATTCGTTTCAGTCCTGATGCATTTGGGGCTATTTCAAGTTATTTGAGCAACCGGGGCCAACATTTACTTAGAGCGATTTCGTGAAGCATATCGAGAAGGTATAGAGCAAGGATTTCTTCCGTTTCTGCCATTTCAATTTTCGAGGAGCTTGTGGTAAGGATTCGGAGCCATGGGACGCTGATGTGAGCCGCTTCCCTGACAGACTTTTTTAATAACTTTCGGATAAGCAGGAGAACATTTGCCTACATACAGCATCGTCTTTCCCCAACTCGATGACTTGTAAGTGGCGTGAATGCGACATGAGCATTCATACTGAAGCCATATTGGACACATATCAGATTTATGACCACATATGACTGAGGCCTGGGTCAGATTTGGAAAAAAAAAACAGCAACAGGTCACATATGGATAAAAAAAAAAGTCAGATTTGGCCTGCAGTGTGAGTGTAGCTTTGTGTTGTATATGTGCAAGTGTGAACGCGCCATAAAACAGGACTGGCCAGGTCATCCAATCCCTCTATCATCACCATATCAGATTAAAACCATTGTCTTCTTCATAATAGATCTATAATACCTTCAATAATATAAATGTAAGCCTCATGAGTTTTAGCGGATCCCATAATTCCTCTTAGTCTGAAGTACATTAGTAAATCAAAGCGTGCTCTCAAACAGCACAAATGAATTAGACTGGCCTCGCTGTATATTAAGCCCTGTGTAGGACCGCGGCGTTGACATAAAAGCTGTTATGAAAGGCCTGAATCGTGTGAGTATTATTACGTTTCCCTGTGTAACTGTTAGTGTGTCTTAAAAGCTTTTCATGGAATCTGTTTAAATGAATAGCATAATCGCATTCATGTAAAAGTATGTATGTTGTGTTGTATGAGTCCATGGTAAACTGGATATCGGGCGATAAGTCTGAGTTTTCTAGGTTCAAGAATAGCCCTGTGGTCAAAACTAAAATGACACAACCGGGTCTAAACTAGGACTGAACCAGGTTTTAACTAAGACTAAACTATTTTTTTTTTTTTTTTCCCCTCGAAAGCAGCCATATTTGTTCTGATACAATCGATTCCCCACCTGTCAATCACACCCATCTGAACTCGGAGAGATTCATCATTCACCTGAGTCTTGGTAAAGTATTGGAGAGGTGTGTATTCTCATTGGTTGGGTTTCACACTTGCACCACATAAAAAATAGAAACGAAATTCAGACCTGGACAAGAACCAAACCAGGTCTGGAGCAGAACCAAAACAAGTCTATATCGATCTATATTTGATGAAGCAGGACAAGACAAGAGTGAACGCAGCCTGAGACTAAATCAGAACTAGACTGAAACAAGACCTACTTGTCCCAGCTAAACCGAGATATAAACTAAAGGACTAAACCAGGTCGATACCAAGTCTAACAGAACAAGGCTATGTTTATACTTGCATGTAAATTAGAGCTAAGAGCTGAGATAAGAACAGGACCAAACCAAGTTCACATCAGGACTAAAATGGCATACAACCAGGACAAAACCTTGTGAATGCATTTAAGACTACATCAAATGTTAACCAGAACTATAGGACCTCATCTGGTGAGATCTAAAGCATCTAAACCCAACTGGAATCTAAACCAGCTCAACTAAGCCAGTCTGTACCATTTTATACCCACATGTTGCATTGTTCACTACCTTGTGCTGAAAATTGTGAATAAACCCACAATCTTCTCCAACTAAAACTGGGATTCAAACAAGGTCTAGAGCTAGGAGCTCAGTCGCATGGGAGGAGCTCAGAGTTGAGCCACTGCTCCTCCACATCGAGAGGTGCCAGGTGAGGTGGCTCGGGCATCTATTCTGGAGGCCTCCTGGGTCTCTCCCTGGGCAGATGTTTGGGGCATTCTGGACACGCTAGACTAGAGGGACCATGTCTCTGGAGGAAGTGTCCAGCGTGAGGGAAGCCTGGGAGTCAGGAAGATGCACGGATGGGTAGTTCTGTTTTTCACATTTTTTAAAACAGTAAAAAAAGTCTGTATTATACTATGTACTATACCATTTTATACCCATATGATAGTTTTATGCTAGTCACTCATATTAAAACACTTATATCACAATAAAGAAGTACTGTATTAATAGTAATCGTTTGCTTGGGGGAGTAGGAGGTGGTGTTGTGGTCAGCTTGTGCACAGATGGTCAGGCAGCTCCTCTGGACATGCACATCCTAATCCCCCAACACATGGTGATGGTGGTGGGCTTAAGAGCCAAGTCAGTTTGCCCCAAAGTGAGAGGGGGGAGGCACAACAAAGTGAGATCATCACATGGTGAAGACTGAAATCTGAACAGCTAAACTAATCCACAAATCTCATGTATTTCAGAACATGTCTGCAGAGATCTAAAAGGGTTAGCATCAGAAGATGGTAAATTATGTAAATGACAGCAGCTTTTCAGTCATCTGCGCATGAGATGACGCCGAGTAACAACAACCACCATGCTAACTGCACACATCCTGATTCTCTAATAATAAGATACTTTATAATTGGATGCAAACAGCACGCAGAAGACTTATGTTGATCTCAAGAGCGGCTTATATGATATATATGTGCTGGTAAAGACACATTTACTCAAATACATGGGAAAAAGTATATTATATATTCAGAGGTAGGCAGTACTCACTTACATTTACTCAGTTACATTTACTTTTGTAACTTTTTTAAATAAAGGTGTATAGCACGTACTTGAGTGGTCCCTTGTCCAACTTTGAGGAAGTCTACAAGTGACAAATTACTCCTACTTGAGTCATTTCTTGGACTGGGCTACTCCACCCACCTCTATATGTATTCGAGTATGATTGGATCTGTTGAAGGCAGAATGTTACCAGCTCATAAAACAGCCACATATGCCTCTGACTTTACGACCATGTGGCGCTGCTGCATAAAACATGTGAGTTTGGGAGGAGATATAGTGTAGCTGTGGTATGTCCTGACAGAAGCTAGTGCAGTGATGAGCTGTGGTACTTCGGAATATGACGAGGTAGTTAGAGCCTTTGCCCAGAAATTCACGCACTCCTCCTACTGGTCGACCTCCGTCATGCTCTGAGTGACGGATTGACAGATTTAAACGTCCTATAATTACACAAAATTGACTCTTGTGAGCTTTAAGCCATGTTATAATGTTATTACCTCCTCAAAAACATACCTGGGGTTGTGTTTTGTTCCATTCACATGTTTGAGTAATTCTTTTTATTAGTTTGTCTACATCTCCCAAGCTCAAAATGCTCTGTTCCACCTTGTGATGTCATACAGTGGTAGTCTTCAAGTTAACACCTACCTTTTACGTTTACTTCAGTAGAGACTGGCAATTCATGATCTGAAATCATCCAAATGTTTCTAGTGAAGGTGAATGGAATTTAAAAACACAGTGGAGTACTTCCTGCATTACCCTATAACATCACGAGGTGGATCGAGGTGTTTTCTGTATGTATGCAGGTATGTTTTTGATGAGGAAACAACATTATAACAGATCAGAAAATACTGTACACGTGCAGTCTTGTGGCTTTGACTGACCTTTAAACTTTCTTTTGGTCACCTTGGGATTGGTGTACAGTATTACTTTTCCGAAAATGCTCAGAACATGTTTGGCAATGATTTATGGATTTAAAAACTATGGATTTTTACCTGTCAGTAAGGCTCACAGCGAAGGAGCAGTGCAAAAATATATGAATAAATCCAGCTGATGAGGAAATGAGCTTATAACAAAAAAAACAAAAAAAGTAAATTATGTGTATATAGATACATATATGTATGAAGCAGTTTAAATGAGGCCAAACATAAGTAGCATTGCATAGAAGTTAGCTGCATATCCACATGATCTATGTGAAATAAACAGACTGAAAGTTTTTAAGGTGCACTATGTAAATTTTTCTGCTTGTCTGTATGGAAATGTTACTTATTTTGTAATGTTCTATAGTATGGCATTTATCTTCTCTACTGTCATGGAGACTACAGACAAGCCCCATCACAGGATTTGTGGAGAGGAATGCAAGGGTTTCACTGTATTTTTCTACAATCATAACAGCTTTCATTAAATTATAATTTATTATAATAAGTATAATGTCATACTGTAGAACAGGGGTGTCCAACTTAAATTCACTGAGGGCCAAAATTAAAAGCTGGGACTAAGTCGCGGGCCAAACTAAAAATGTATTGAAAAATGTCAACAACATCTGCATGTTTTTTTTTAGAAGAGGTGGATTAAATTTGAGTGAGGCGACAGGGAGCAGATGCTAAATACTGCCAACAGAAGTGGAGGGAGCAAAGAATTCAGGCATTTGTAGTATTAGAGGTGCATGTGCTATACTGGCAAGGCAGCTCTAAAGCATATTTGATATGATGGGCCAAATTTGTCCCGCAGACCTGAGTTTGACATTTCTGCTGTAGAACATCCCAGTCAAAGCAGTAATCTCTATCTGTGTAATCCCTCAGTCGTCCAGGTCTGATCCATAGTAAAAGAAAATATAAAATCTGGACAAAAGTTGTAAGAGTGAAGACGTTTCGCTGCTCACCCAAGCTGGCTGCTTCTTCTGTTCTGGTCTGGCTAATAGGTGTGAAATCACTCATTAGGGGCTCGCATGACTATGCTAAGTAGGGCTCAGGCACAGTGCACACTTAGGGTAGCTCAATAAATGTAGTCTACAAACAGAAACTGTAAACGACAGGTGTTTTGAGTTTCAGTGTAGCTCGCTCCTCCCTGCAGATAGATATAAAGCAGTGTCCACCAGAACTGAAGAAGCGGTTTGGATGAGCCCCAAAACATCTTCACTCTTACAACTTTTGTCCAGTTGACAGATTTTAGATTTTTCTTGTAGGAAATTGTCATAACCTGGCTCTAAGACATGACCCAAAAATACACAAAACAACAGCTGCCAATTCAAATAGTATTTATTTAGCAAAATATTACTTTTAAGGATGTTAATTGGATGTGGAAATGTCACGGTGGAGTGTGAATGTGGTAGTATGAGTGTGTGTTGGGACATAAAGTAAATATTAAAGAAATAAAACTAAATGGTGCAGGTGCGCAGGTGCAGAGCTGGGAGAGGAGTGAGCTTGTGGCTGTAGGCGGTTCTTATACAGATGATGTGCCACTCCCCAGCTCCGCCTGCACACGCACTATTAAACACACAGCCACAAGGGGGCAGCCAAGACGAGGCCATGACAAAATACTAGACACACATTTGACACTCTTTGCAAAATAGCTCATACTCCGACTCATATTTCATTTACTCCCAAGTGAACACGTTCCTCGAGAGGACGAGCATCTGTGAACGCCAATGCATTTCCTCTGGCATATGCTCTCCTGCTTGGCTGCGGATTGCCTCCACACGCCTCATATCCTTTACTTTAAAAATAGCCCTGTTACTGTGCCATAGGTGGGACGGGCACAGGTGTGAAGAGTGCACGTTCCGCTCGCCCTTCATTTGCCTGAGTTAGTCCCCCGGCACAGAGAGGAGGACCCACATCTTAGATAGAACAAAACTCAGGAGTGCCAAGGACAGGAAAGTAGGGATGGTCTACAACTATTTACTATCGTTAACCTCATACAGTTCAGAAGGGATATTATGCACAGTAGATTATTTTATCTTATATATAGCACTGTTATAGCATTGTTCCCTCATCAAAAACATGCCTGAAGACATTTTACTTGACATCCATGCATGTCTGATTAATTTAGTGATCTCTCCCAGCCTTATTTAAACCTTCCTTACTGTTAGCTGTAAGATTATGTGCAATAAATCATCTATGCTCCCACACAACTCTGATTGCGACGTGCAGTAGTTTCATTAGCGGGATGCGTGCTGATTGTGTTGCTATAGTGCTCTGAAGGGGGAGTGACTTAAAGCGGGGAGCAAAGGGAGCGTCAAAAAAGAAAGTGAAGCTTATAAAACATGTTAATACCTTGTGTTCAGCAATTATAGCATTTTAAAAACAATAAAAGGTAACTCGGTAATCTAAATACGTTATGTGTTAGAAGTTAATACCCCATAGAAGTAGAAATAGTCCCTCTTTAATTCAGAGGGATATCGGTCCGTCACACCTCGAGCCTATTCGTCCAATCAGATTTATGTATTTCAAGGAGCTCATTGGTCACCTATTATTTTGAATTGATTCTGTAGAAATCCACCTTGTTTTTCAGTCCCCTGTGATAGTTTTTCCCTTTCTTTGCCCTCGTATTTCTTTGCATACAAATAGACCATGCTTAGTCCTGATTGGCGAATCCAGATGTACCCTTGTCCAAACTCACATCTTAGCAAAGCATTCGAGACGTGTGTATTCTGGATCCTCGGCAACCCTTCCTCAGAAAAGAAATGCATGAAAAGAAATGAAATGCATGAAGTGAAAGTGATTGAGTCAGTCATGTTAATGTGACATAAACGAATGGCTAAAAACTTTCACTTTGCTCCTAGATTTACCATTTTGGGAGTTTAGATTGAACTGAAGAGACCTTTTTGTTTCTAAAAAGTTATATTGTGACCTAAATAATCAAAATTATGGATTAAGCGCATAACCTTGACATCTCTGGAGGAAAGTGCAGGGAGAGGAGCTGTCTGTGTTTTGAATGTTCTCCTCCACAGCAGAGTTATTGGGGCTGACAAACTCCACTCCAAGGACCAGGATGTTGTCACGCTTTTGGAGATGTCTGACAGTTTTATTAATGTTCCTCTTTTTGCCGCAGGGGGGGATGGTGATAGATCATAAATGTGAAATAAAAGTGCTTAGTTTGGGGTAAGAAGCTGCAAATAAAGAAGCAGAAGTCTTAAAAGAACTGTATGTGAGATTTTGGATTCATAAACATGACCTATCTGTGTCCCCAGAGATGAGGTAAACATGTTCAAATCATATATAGGACTCTGATCTTTAATGCTAGTGCAGCCTCTGCAGCCCGGTGAGTGAATCCTGGAGGTTCTGAGCTTTCACATGAGGCCTGTCCATATACTGAGAATGAGGAAAACCTGCATGTGTCCACTGTCTGCAGGTTAAGAAAGTGTGCTGTGCTGTGTAGGAGCATGTATGACGTAGGCTTGTGGGCTGAGCATTTGACAGAATCGCTCTGCAAACCATAAGGTGGGTTTGAATGGGGCCCGGGACAGATCGCTAAAAATACTCAAACATGCATGGATGACATCTAAAACCTCTTCAGGGATGTTCTGAGGGACCAACCCCCATGATGAGGGACCAACATTAACATGGTAGAAAGCTCCAAAAAGTAGATTTAAAGAGACAGTAATGAGTTTGAATAACATACAGTGTGTAGAGCCAACAAACTGTCATTGCAATGGCAGTCACTATGGTGGATCTCTTGAAGGTCAGATTGTAACGGGAGGAAAATCTCGTCCACAGAAGCTGAAGGGAAAAGGGTCAAGACAACGTGAGGAGACTAGTGAAGGAGGACAGACATAGGCACTGCTCTGTTGGAATTCTAAACAAGTCAGACGATATGGATCTGGTCCTTGATGCTGCCAAAAGCGTTCTACAAGTGGATGATATCAGCTGTGTCTTGTTCGTTGTCATTGTAAAATCAACCCATCAAGATTCTTAATTGGCCGAAACTAGCCCAGATTTCCTCACTGTCAGGCCGGGTTCATACTGAGGGAAAAAGAAGTCAGAATTCTGTTATTAGACTGAAACAATATTTAGAGCATAAAAGGTTGACTTTATAAGAAGAAGATTCTATAAGAACTAGTTTTTACAGGGGCAGCGTGTTTCTGTCTGTAAGGTCGTTTTCTCACATGTTAGTGTGTGAAAATATGTGTGCACTAGATTTAATTCTGTTTACTTTACTTTTGGGTTGGTTTTGTTCAAACACACCACACGTCATTCACACCTACTGGAGAGTAGAATGAGACAAATAACTCAGTTTGGTCCAAAAAAATCACTAAGATTTTGATTTAAAATTTCATAAACCTGACCTAACTGTCAAGTCCTAACATAGACATGTCCTAACAGTCACAGTAACTGTAGACATTTACACCTCCTCGCTGGAGGGGAGTGAGTGTAATTTAACAATCAGAAGTCACACTGACTCTAGGTAGCCAATCACAACGCTAGACCTTCAACCAGGCCCAGCAGCCCCCTGCGTCTACCAAAGTAGCAATGAAGAAAAAAAAACAAAACAGTGCAAGTTTTCATTCATTCTTTAGCCTTTTGTGTGTTTTACTGTTTGTTTATTGTTTTATCCATTGTAATACATATTTTACATGAACACATGGGGACACACTGGAGGAGAACCGACCAGCAGCTACAGCACTTCAACCAGCTGTACCAGTGCCACTGGGGCAACAGCCTGCACTGCAGGACCAAGAGGGACAGCCTGGAGGAGGCTGCAGTGGTGCAGAGGCTGAACATGTCTAAGCTCTATGCCGCAGTTCAGCAGGAGATTAACACCAGCCATCATCTCCAAAACCTCCTTCATCTCTACCAGTGTTCTGTCCCTGCTCTACATCAAGTCGTCCTGCCTCTACATTACCCCTCTCAGCAGGGACCAGGGCTCCTGGTGCTGCTGCCACACAGAGCAACACAGAGGAGCCCCACAGCTCCAGGCCCGGGAGAGCAGGGATCGGCATGTCCCTGCTGTGTCCTCACACACTGCAATCCACCTCTGAAGAAATGGGCACTTCAAAAGAGAATGCAATGTGTGAGCAGTTCAAAGAGGATGTGAATGAGTTGTAAACTGTGTATATTTGTTTATTTTTTACATATTGTTCTTTGAAAAAAAATACCTAGTTCTACCTGTAGTTTAGACCTCTGCAAACATCTTCTGAAATGCATGTGATTCTTGTATTACTCTACACTTACTTACTCTACACTTACTCTATTTTTATGTATGTATGTATATGTGTATGTATGTATGTATGTATGTATGTATGTATGTATGCATGTATGCATGTATGTATGTATGTATATGTATGTATGTAGCAGCTTTTCTTCACATGAAACTGTACAGGATACAGTAAAGAGTGCATTTAGTACATGTATGGATTCACTTGCTTTTTGTGTTCATATTGATTAATAGTTATGTATACACTGTAGTTTGCACTTTGCCCTGGCCTTGAGCTTAGCAGACTGCATCCGATTCATTAAAATACATATTCGAGAGAAAACTGAACACGACAATTAGTGGTGTGGAAAACTATTATCATTAGCAGACCCACTGATCATTAATAATTTAAAATAAACACCCATAAATATCAAATATAATAAACATACTGTGTTTAATGGAGAGGGCATTAATAAGCACAAACCACATCCCATGCATTTAGATGGAATCATTGCCATGGACTTCGAGGCTGTTTCTGGCAGCCAGGAAGAATATTGGAGCTCTAACCCAACTTAATGGTAAAACTCAAAGTCAGTTCGGACTCCAGAAGAAGAAAACATCACCATAGACTGAACAGCCAATCACTTTTACTTTGTTTTCCATTACTATCCAGACCATCACCACTCGCAGCCCAGGTTTAGTAGCGATTGTAGTACCTTTTTTTTTAAAACAGTAAGAGTGCAGGCTGCATACAGCTTCTTTCAAATTAGGGCTACGGATGTACTCCTCCTCTGTAAATCTTTATAAATCCACACTATTAATCTAGCCTCATTGAAGTCTAGCACAGGCCCAGCTTCACTGCACATGACGGATGACTCTCTGCTCTGACTTTATGATATTATATGCGGCACATTGCTTCCCGCGGCGCCCTGACAGTCGGTTATGGATGTGGGAGGGGGGCTCGCAGTTGCTGCCGTCCCAGGGGAGAGAGGCCGTCCTTGGCTGCAGATGGCACCACGCCAAGGGCACAGCGCGGTCCGTGAAGCTTCCATCTCCACGAGCCAAACCCTCCGCCCCCTCCAACGCTCCTTTGTCATTTCCGCATTGGTTGGGTTCGCATGGATGGTTAAGAGAACGTTTAAAGCCCCCGAAGCAAAGGCAGAATCGCTAAATGTTCTGAGGATACTGGGTGGAGAGGATTAGTGAAGTTTAATAACGTTTAATAAGTGTAAATGTGGTGTGAAGTCTTAGCTGGATGTAACCAAGCCAATGTGAAACATGTTTATGAAGACGTGTTATCTGATGTAAAGGCCGATGCTCTCGTATTATGTCTGGAGATGAATACAGAGGATTAGTAGCCCCAGTGAAGTAGCTTAGTCCGCGCAATTTAAAGTGTTTCGAAATGAAATTATATCTACAAATACGCACACACAGTGAAGTGACTTTGAACGTTCTATCCCTTGGAATGTTCAGACTTATCTAACTTATCTTTTGTTACAGACATGCAGCCACCCAGCGGAAGGAATATAGTCATCAAAGTTCAGTTAAAGTGGAACTAAACTCCACCCACAACCACATTTCAAATAGAGCCGGAAGAGGGGCGGGGCCTGGGCGTATGAGGGACAGTGTGATTGGTCTAACAGGTATCCACACGTCAAGCTCCGCCCCCGCAGCCAGGTAGTTTGTAATCAGAAAGACCAGGAAGTAATCAGGGCAGTCCTTTGTGATGTCACCAACTACAATGGTCCCTCGTTTATCGCTGGGGTTACGTTCGAAAAATAACATGTAAAATAGGACTAAAAAAATCCACGAAACAACGAGGCTGCGAAAGTTGAAGCACTATTGTGAGGGACAACTGTAACGAGAATTTCAGTGATTTCTAAAAACAGAACAAACTTAGATTTAGGCATTTTTGAATTAACCTAGTTTGCACACAAAATAATGCTAAAACACGAGGAATAGGAGTAGCTAATGCAATTAAAACACCACCATCATCTTTTTTGTATCAACTTAATTCCAGTGAAAGTGAAATAAACCTACATTTTAACCACCCGTCCATGCTGAAGGTCAGATCTGCGGAGAGGCGACCCCACTAGGAGTAATAATGCATGACAAAAACAGCTGTAACTGAATAAATGGGGAATAGACAAGACTGATTCTGAACATTCGAAGCGAAGCGAGAACATCTGAAAGTTACATTTACCTTTACATGAAAAACCCGCTCGAAGGTGGAAAAGCGCTATATAAAAAACGTGATCATTTACTAAAACAAAACTAATTCATCTTAAATTGTTTGCAGCAGTTCAAAGTTATTCCTCACGCCTGAGCATATTAACTATTCACTGTGATAAAAATGCTTTACAATTAGATGCAGACGGTACACAGTGGGCTCGTTTTGATCCCAAGAGCTAGTTTTACAATATATCTGTACTGGGGCGTTACTAATTTAATTTTATTAGGCCTAAATGAAAAAGTACAGTAAAAGTGGGTACAGCTAATCTAAAAATATGCGTTTGGCTGATCTCGGGACACTGATATTGTCCTCAAGGTGGAGCAATTCCCTTTAAAGAGGGGATATGCAAAATTCATACTTATTTTAGCTTTCTACTATATTGTTCCCTCATCAAAAACATGCCTGAAGAGATTTGGCAAGGTTTGAGATGTCAACCGTGCATGTTTAGCTATTTTAGCAACCCCCCCTGAGCCCTATTCAAACCCTCCTTACGGTTAGCAGTAAGATTCTGTCCAATACTCAGTTCACAAGCCTTCATCACCCATGCTCCCACACGTCAATTCTCCATAAATTAGCAAAAGCATGATACAAAACAATACACTACAACTTCACAAACCTGTTGGGATGTGCTGCAGCTTTTTACCATCTAAAAAACATTGAAAAAATTGGAATACTGTCAAAAAACACAGACTTGGAGAAACTTATCCATGCATTTGTCTTCAGTAGGTTAGACTACTGTAACGGCCTGTTCACTGGACTCTCCAAACGAGCGTTAAGACAGCTGCAGTACATCCAGAACGCTGCTGCTCGGGTCCTGACTAGAACCAGGAAGTACTTCACACATGTGTCCTGTGCTCAGGTCTCTGCAACTGGCTCCTGTAGCTCAGAGAATAGACTTTAAAGCAGCTCTGTTTGTGAACAAGTCTCTCCATGGACCAGCACCAAAGAACATCTCTGACATGTTAGTGCCATATGACCCATCTCACACCCTAACGACTTCAGGGACCGACCTCCTGCTGGTCCCAGAGTCAGGACTAAACATAGAGAATCAGCGTTTCACTTTTATGCAGCTAAAACCTGGAACAATCCTCCTGAAGATGTGAGACAGGAATCTACTTTGACAATGTTTAAATCCAGACTCAACACAGTTCTGTTTGACTGTGCATCTAACTGAAAGGTTTTTAATCTGCACGCTTCTGTTTTATGTTAATTTTATGATGATTATTTGGTATTTTAATGTCTTGTCGTGTAAAGCACTTTGAATTCTATTATTATACAAATAAACGTGCCTTGCCATTAGCAGGATGCGCAGTGATTGTGTTGTAATAGTGCTCTGACTTAACTTATTAAACGTTAATTCGTAGTTTTCGGCGAGTATAGCATTTTCAAACCAATAAAGGGTAATATGGTGATCTAAATATGTTTAATACACAACTTAATGTTAATATTAAAAACATTATACATCAAATGAGCGTATTAAGACACATTTTAATGCCTTTTTTGTTTCATTTTGTGTCTGTAATATTAATAAGTCCGTCCATATGCAGATGCAGTGCAGCTCTGTGTGTTAAAACGCATTGGAAAACGTGTAGAGACATGCACTGTCCACATGACCTCCAGAGTGTAAGGACCATGCTTTTTATTCATAATTCATAAGGCCTCGTATATGTGTGTGCGTGTGTGTGTGTGTGTGTGTGTGTGTGTGTGTGTGTGTGTGTGTGTGTGTGTGTGTGTGTGTGTGTGTGTGTGTGTGTGTGTGTGTGTGTGAGAGAGAAGACAGCTCTGATCTCCCCACTGTACCACTGCTAAAAATACAGGCCCTTACATGTTTCAGCTCCATGCCCCATAGACGTGAGCATGTACGGGGTAAATATAACCGCGAGGGGACAAACAGATGTCACATGGACAGACATCTTCGGAGTGCAGAAGTCTACAGGCATCACGTTGTTTGCAGATTGTCGAATTTACTGAGAGTAGACTCGCCAAAAACACGACACAAGTGACAGGAGTGCTGCTTCCAACTAACAGTAAACAGTGCGGTATCACACATCTATGAGAATTGCACATAACACATAACATATTTAGATCACCGTGTTACCTTTTATTCAGCATGCATCTCCCTAATGAAACTACTGCACATCGCATCAGGTTTGTGAAGTTGTAGTATAGTGTTGTTTTTTTAGCTTGTGTATATTTAGTGGGAGTATGGGTGATGTAGGCTTGTGGGCGGAGCATTGCACAGAATCTCAAACCAGCTAACCGTAAGGAGGGCTTCAATAAGGCCTGGGAGAGATCGCTATATTACTCAGACGTGTGTGGATGACATCTAAAGCCTCTTCAGGCATGTTTTTGATGAGGGAATTTCGTTATAACATGGTCGAAAAGTGACCAATTTGCACATGAAAATAATTACCGTATTTTCCGGAGTATAAGTCACACCAGCCAAAAAAAATATAAGAAAAAAAAAAAAAAAAAAACATATTTATAAGTATAAGTCGCATTCATCCATCCATCCATTTTCTTCCACTTATCCGGGGCTGGGTCGCGGGGGCTCAGTCTAAGCAGGGACTCCCAGACTTCCCTCACCCCAGACACGTCCTCCAGCTCTCCAGTGGGACCCCAAGGCGTTCCCAGGCCAGCCGAGAGACATAGTCCCTCCAGCGTGTCCTGGGTCTTTCCCGGGGCCTCCTCCTGGTGGGAAGACTCAGGACAACTCCTCACACCAACCAAAAAATGCATAATAACGAAGAAAAAAAAACCCATATATTTCACATATAAATCGCATCTGAGTATAAGTCGCACCCCTGGACAAACTATGAAAAAAGTGCAACTTAAAGTCCAGAAAATACGGTACTTAACCTACTAGTTACTTTTTAATTCAGTTTTAGTATCATTTTAGGTCAATCTTTTGTACAAAACCTGATTTACTGAACAGTTTAAAGGTGAATTCAGTTTTATTTTCTTTGAACTTTGGCTGACGATGCCGTGCTGTTGTGTCATCATCATCAAAGCTCTATTTCAGTCTCTTACATGGTGCATAGTGTTTGTTTGTAGGCTATAATAATTGGAGACAGCTGCGAGACGATTGGGACATCTTGGTCAGTATTCAGTAACTCCTATGATTTTACATGTGATTAACAACAAGTACATACTAAGATTATACTCAACTACAAGTACAGGTTTAAACTTCATCTTTTTCTATGTTATAATGTTGTTTCTACATCAAAAAACATACCTGGACTTGCGTTTTGTTTCATTCACACAGGTTTAATGCACACACTCTCCATATTTAGGCTGAGTTCTTCTCACTGTCAGGCACGGACAGAGGGGGCGCTAATGGGGCTCAAGCTTCTGCCCTTTTTGCCCCTCAAGTGTCCTTATCCATCTTGTCTTTTTTTTTTTTTTTTTTTTACATACACTACAAGTCAAAGGTTTGGACACGCCCTCTCATTCAACGTATTTAATCTTTAAGTTTAATAGTTTCTACATGTTATAAACAGACTAAACTAAATATTTCACAGTGATCAATGCAAAGGGTGGCAATTTTTTGTTAATTTGAGTTTATTTCTTTGTTTACCACCTTCCACGTGTGTCATTCATAGCTCTGGTGCCTTCAGTGAGAATGTACAATGTAAATAAAAAAAAAAAAAAAAGAAAAACTCCAAACTTTTTTTTGTCCAAGCTTTTAATTGGTAGTGTATACGCAAAAAGCAATGCAAAAAAGTACATAAAAAAATAAAAATAAATAATAAATAATAATAATAAATAAATAAATAAAATACAAAAACATATGAATTAAAATACAAAAAAATATGGAATAAAATAAAATGTCTTGCAGGTTTTCTACCTGTGCTGTTTTCTAAGTTTGAGCCCCACTCCTGCTCATGCTCTTTCTACAGCCTAGTTCGCTCTTCACAAAATGGCCTTTACAGAGTATCAAAAAAAAAACCCAAAAAAAACAACAAAAAAAAAACATTAAAAATCAATCAGTCTGGCCAGATCCATGTTCTTCTGCTATAAAGTACACAATAGCACTGGGAGCTCTAAACTGTTCATCACTACTGTAAATCACCTCCTGCAGTCTCCAGTTCATACACTTGAGTTAATTCTGTCAACACAGCGGTCATCTTTCTTCTCCATTAAAGTGGAAGTTATCTACTCCTCATCCTGCCTGTGTGCTCCTGTTTCTTTGGCCACATCCAAACACACCACGGGAAGCGAAAAAAATCAATCAATCGAAAATCAAATTAAGCCGCTATTGTTTCTTCTTTTAAACTGCTTCTCTCCTCAGTGCTCCAGCAGACGGCCATGGTACTAAGACTCTGGAATTGGACTTAAAGGGCCTGTACCTGATTTTAATATTTTCTCGTCAAGATAAATGCGCTTTGTATCATCTATTGCGGTAGAAGCTGTTAAATCTGAAAAAAATGCACTGTTAAATATGATCTATTCATTATACACGGCATTTTCTCAGGTAATAACTAATACAGAGGCTTCTGACACGGTCACCTCTTTTCATCCATCAGATTAAGTTAAGGTTAAGGTACATTTTGTGGTACCCGCAGGGAAATTTGTCCTCTGCATTTGACCAGTCCTTCAATGCCGCTGGGGTATCTGAGCAGCACAGCGCACTGCAGTATTCAGGGACCCTCTCTATGATCTGAAACATCATTGCTATAAATCCTTTTTCTTCTTTTTATTTCCAGAAGACTAAAGCACAAACCCAGACACTTGATTTTGTCATGGTGCATTTTAAAGACTGGCAAAAAACCTAAAAGCAGGCTGAGATTGGAGAACTATAAGGAACAACTGCATGACATGTACCTCTAGAAACAGGTACAGACCTTAAAAAAAAAAAAAATAATAATGATGATAATAATTATAATAATAATAATAATAATAATAATGCAATTTTAATAATAATAATAATAATAATAATAATAATAATGTAATTTATTATTATTATCATCGTTATTATTATTATTATATTTGTATTAATTTTTTAATACATAAAATGATGTGAAAAATGGTGAATGGACTAAAACACTAAAGCTATAACAGATGAGCAGACTGGTCCCAGGACAGGGACACTTTGGTGATGAAGTACTTTGAGCTCTCACTAAAAAGGTTATCCATAATATATGTTTGCATAGTCAGCTCTCCAGAGGGAGTGCACCGGGGGAGTCAGATGCACTGTCCTGCATTCGCTCTCTCACCTCCACACATATTATAGAAAGTGCACTTTTACAGAATCAACTTTTTTGAGCCATTAACAATGTCATAACAAAAAACGTTAATTCGTCTTGTGCACTAGATCCTTTCACTCAGAGCACTCAGAGAATTTATATTGCTCAGATAATTATGCAGCAGAAAATTCAGCTGAAAGTCTTTGCATATATTACGCAGATGTAAGGTCCGTAAAACTTCACCGGACTTGTTCCTAAACCTAAAGCACCAATAGAACTGGATCCAGTGCACTGTTCACATGTGGCACTGGTGCTTTTGATACTAGGATCTGTTGTTGTTGGCTGTTATAATTTACATACATGTTCATATATAAGGTACTGGAGTTGGAGGGTCTGATTTGAGCTGCTGTCTCCACTTAAAAAAACTCCTATATTCAATTCAGTTCATCTTTATTCCAGACTCATGGTCCATTTTTTAAAACAGACAAGGACAGTGACAATACAAACAGTAAACATCTATTTTTTAAAAGACAGCCATACCATGTCTGCATATCTTGGACTGATAGGGAATTGCACTGAATCTTATGTTTGTGAGTGGCATTATTATTTCATTTTCTGACGTTTTCAGCCTGTAGATAAAACCGTGCATTAAAGTTCTTAGTACAGCCTGCAAGTCAAAAGTACATAAAATAAAATAACTAATAAAAAAAAAAAAAATAATAATAATAAAAATAATAACAGTGACAATACAAATATTAATAATACTAATAACAGTGACAAAAATTACAAAAAGTTAAAGACAAACATCTCGGTCGCACTAGTCCATCACAGCCTCCTCAAGAGCACCCGTAAAGCATCATAGTAAGACACCTGCAACCTTTGGAGATTGTCTTTTTTGTAATGAATCTGGAGTTGGGCAGTGTATGAAGGTGTACAATACGATTTAAACAACATCCAAATCCTTCTGCTGACCCATAAATTCATCACTGGTCAGGCACCACTGTATCTGCAAGATCTGATCACTTTTTCAGTCTTCAGGTGGCTCCTTCAGGTCAATCCCCCCTAGGCTCCGTACAATGGGGACTGAGCCTTCTGTTCAGCTGCACCACGACTCTGGACCTGCCTCCCTGCATACAACATCCTGCATTGACTATAAATCTCATCATCATCATCATCATCTGCCATGTCCGCTGTGATGATATGCTCAAGATATTAAATTTTAATTGTAACCCTCAACATGACATTAGACAATATTATGTTTTATGTCGTTTATTGTCTGAGGTTTATTCACAAACACCTTTTCTTTAAAAAGAAATCGGGACTAGTCAGGTCTCGGGAGATCACATACTGCCCCCTGTCTTTGAAAACCACTTATTATTCCTTTAACGGTATTTACGCTTGGGGCATCTCTGGTATTAAAGTGTTGACGGTGACACCGCTGGGTTTCTGAACTGACCCATGTGACTCAAAGTACCACTGTGCAATGAGAGTTTGTTCCTCGGTGCTATATTTGCTCATATTAATGTCGGAAGGGTCGTTCTAAATACTCTGAAAAAATAAAAGAAAAATATTTAGAAACAAAACAGTTATGATTTTTTTTCAACTGTCAGTGACTTTTGGGCCACCCTGTACTTAATACCATGCTCCACACCATAAACTGAACAGATGTTGAGTAGCTGCTGTAAACCAGAGGTGCTCAAAATAAACTCAACCAACTCGTCTGCACATATTAAATGAGTCAGGACTATATTCACAGGGAGAACAGGTAAACGATAAGCTGATAGGATACCATAGTTCACTGTGTAGCAGATAGGGATGGGACAAGATTTCATGCCACAAGATCTCCTTTTGCCCTTTTTTATACATATATTCATTGACCGATTGAACTAGTATCGAGTATTGAGCATCAGCATCGAAAAAATGAAACTTGATATCAATTCAGTACCAAGTTTGGGGTACCACAGGAGCGAGGAGTGCCCGGAGCGCTCCTGGGGCCCTCTGCTCAGAGCCAGAGGCAGTGTTTCATCGTCATAGCTCAAAACTTCTTCTATAGGCATACAGCCACTATGTCACCAACTTTATGTACTAGTCCAAGTAAATAAGTTACAAGACCTGCACCTGTACTGCATTTTCTGTAAAACGTAATGGACTCATTTTACAAAGCTGTTTCTGAGGTACAAATGAATACAGAAGCTAGTGAGAGTATTTTCTTTATTCAGACAATCAGACTAATTGTTTTAAAGTTCAAACTAAAACATGGTTTGAAATCAAGTACAGGCTCTTGAATATCTTTTTCTCTATTATGTGATCTATTATTTTTACATAAGCCTTTTGAACAGACTGAGATCTTGCAGTAGAGTAACAGTATTTATCCCTGTGTATTGCATGTAACTTATTTGAGTTTTGGATATATTTTGCATTTATTCAAATAGAGCTTTTATAATTGCTCAAAGTAACTTGAAACACCATGCATTATTACTGTGAGCAGGGTCACCTCTCCACAGATCGGACCTGTAACATGACCTTGTGCTGTTATGTTCTAGTCCTTGTGACAGTGAACTGTTGTGTACTGTGGAACATTCCAGTCAAAGCGCAGTAGTATTGTGACTTTCTATCTGTGACTTTTATGTGTAAGCAAGCAGACCTGAGGAATATTCAGTGAATAACAATTTAATAACACCGCTTTTTATATAAACTACACTGCAAATTAGTGTATTTATGTGCACTGACAATTTAAATCCATATGTACTTTGCCATTTTGGAGTCAATTAGAGAAGCCTAGACCTATAGTTTAGTCATATGTGTATATATTGGTCTGTATTTTTCACTTATAGGCTGTTTGTTTCTTTGCAGATTTGTCTTACACCTCATTTACGCAGCTGAGCCTTCAGTACTATTATTATCTACGGAATTATCATTATGCATCTAGAAACCATGAGTGACACGACAGCTCTACAGATGTGTAATGGACCTACTATACAAAATGTACATTCATGAAGAGATTCAACAGCAGTGCACAGGTCAGACAGGGGCACAGGTCAGACAGGAGCACTTATAATACAGCCTCATGTGTCATAAACGTCCCCTTAAACACAGCCCTGCATTAGAACAGCGCTCACACTCACCTCTCACAGGGTAAAAGCTCATGAGAGTGTGGCGCGGCATGACCTCTGAAGCCCAGCACAACAACACAAATTAATGAGATGTACAAAAACGCATTTGATGCCGTCTGCTCAGTGGCCAGTCAGGTGTACTAAAGGACACCGTTACTACAACCATGCTTCAAACAAGCAAAGTGAAGGGGTTCTCTATAGAAACATGCAGGTGGTGAGTAACCAGGCTGAGATATGTAGTACTTTGAATTGTGCTCTACACATTTATCTGGAACAGCTCTTGCTGAAAGCAACTGGGAAAACATGGGAAGTCATGACAGATATTTGATCTGTTGTAGCGTCACAACAGGGGAAGAAGCTGCACAAAGCCCTTCCCTCAGCATGGTTTTCACAAACAAAATAGTTCATATTTTTACTAAAGTGGCCTTTGTCTGTCTGCATCGCCATGTTTGTCCTGGTTTGCTCGGGCGCTTGGCCTTTGGCTTCCATGCAAACCTCAAAGCTGCTCTGTGATTGGTCCGCCAGCTGTTGGGTGTATTTGAACCGTATAGTGGGAGTCTCTCAAGATGGATTCTCCTGAGTCTGAGACCTCATAAATATTGTGAGAATCCATCTTGCTGTGTAAGGTTAGGTGGTGGGCCCTCTTTAAAAATGTTGCCTAAAAAAACTACACATATTTGACATACTCTTTTTTTTTTTTTCTTTTACATACTTCAACTGAGAACACAAACTTTATGCAGGGCTTGGAGGGACTACAGATGTACAGTTCCACAGGGAGATCAAACGTGGAAAGACCTCATGCATGAAAAATGATTTACTCTGCAGCACATGGACACACAGAGAGGAAGAGCTGGGAGGAATATAGCAATAATAATAATTTTTAAAGTGTGTGTGTGTGTGTGTTTGTGTTTGTGCGTACGTACATACATACATACATGTACATACATATACACACACACACATTTAAAAAAAAAAAAAATTATTATTGCTATATTCCTCCCAGCTCTCAGATACATATTGACAAGATGCATTTCACTGGCAGGTAAAACATGGGATTGGATTCATTAAATAATTATGTTTAAAATTAATCAAATATGATGAACGTTTCTGTATAAATCTGTAATGTTTTAGATCTGCAGTGCATTTTTGGGCTCAACGTTGAACCAGAGTTAAACATTTGAGCTGTGCTGCCATCTCCTGGACTAATATCTGCATTACAACAGGCTGCCTAAACATCAGTTGTCTTGTTGTTATAGTCACATTAACATTAATACTTTTGAGGCATTTGACTATTAATTTACCTTTTAATTTAAGGCTATGATTATTTTTTGTCCACATATTGTTATTTGTATAATTGATTAATTACATTAAAAATACTCTTAAAAATACTGTCAGTCAGTCATTCAATGAATAACTTGACTTTTCCTTCCTTTAACATTTTGTTAAAGGGCTTGTTTGTGATTTTAATTTATTCTTGTCAAGATAAATGCTCTTGTGGACCTCAGCGGATGGTAAAAGCAGCTTCCTCAGCATGCTCTGTTGGAACTGGATCTCATTTTAAAATCTTTTACTTTATAATTTTTATGCATTTTTAAACTGGTTAACACTGAATAACTGAACTGAACTGAACAAGAATCAGCAGAGAAGCACCGCAGGCAACACAAGTGATAGATTTGTGCTCAAAAAACATATTTAGCATCAGAATAATACTTTTGTTGACCCACTACTTATATTGGTAAATGTCTTTTGATGATTACTGGATAACAACGTGTACACCCTGGCTACAGATACTTATCTCTGCCACATACATGCTTCATGTTCTAGTGATTATAACACTGAAAGTATGTGCTAACATGCTGAGTACCTGCAGAGTATAATGGACTCACAATTAGGGATGGGACGATATAAAATTTAGACGAACGATTATTGTGACCAAAATAACTCGCGATTCACGATACTATCGCGAAAATTATTAATTTGTAAACGTTCCGACGCCCCGGGCCTATTTTACAACTCTACAGGAATGTACATGTACTTCTGTGTCACCCACGCAAACAATCTACACATCAGATGAAAGCTACAGCTCCTTTTTTTCATATATGCAAACAATTTTCACCTGGAATCACCACAGAGCTGACAGGAAAGACGTTTTTACAGAAAAGCCAAAAATGTGGATTTGGACTTCACTCACCTTTGAGGCTCTGGTTCTGTCAAACATCAACATATTCCACAGAGTTAGTCTCATTCGTTCGGCACAGGTCCAGAGAATATAATCCACTGAAGAAATCATGTCCACAAAATAAGTCAGATCCTCCATGTTCAATCTGCTGCAGGAAAGTATTCCACCCGCGAAATCTGCTCCGTCACTTTTTTACATTTCTTTGTCGATTTCAGACATAATAAACTTAAGACAGCGCCGACTTTGGCCGTGTCTCAATTCACCAAAAGTTCACCAAAGTGCCCTTAAGTCGCATTTAAGTCGGGCGGTACTTCGACCTCAGTACATGGAACAGAGCTTGGCCGTGTCCCAATTCGCCACCTCGCCCTTAAAATCACCCTTCGAGTGTGGGTCTAAGTGCATTACGTCATTTCCGGCGCGACAAGGGCTGTCCCATTTCCACGCACCCTCACGCCCGTGTGACGAGTGCGCACAGCAAAATGTGCCCTACGTTTCCAGCGTTTCCGTGGAGATCATACGTAACCAAAGCGTCCATCCATGCAGACTTCACGCACTTATATATCCCATGATGCACCGCGCCTACGCAAAAAATAGAAGAAAACGGAGTCCGCTACGCAACACACGGTCAAATGTTCGTACTGGTTTATGTCACCGACAACAATGCGACATGAAACTGTTTAATCTGAATAAAGATCTGTACAGTTTGTTTGAGGATTAAACATGAGCAGCTCTGACACACTCAGGTTTATTTTACAGAACTTTCTTCTGGGCTGGTTTGAGGGAAAAAAAAGAAGTTACACTGAATAAATGAATGTGCTGATATTCCCAAACAACAACAACAATAATAATCATAATCATGAATTATTGTCATTAAAAATATTGCAATAATAAGAATAATGTAAGAAAGTTTGTTTCTGTTGTAAGAGTCAGAATAAAGAACAGAAAGTCAGAAGATTTAATGAGATCCACAGGTAAAGTGAACAATGAAACAACGGATTCAGGAAAGGACAGAAGAGTCTGAGATGTGACTGTGACAGATTTTATAAGGTCCCCCAGAGAGAGAGAGAGAGTGTGTGTGTGTGTGTGTGTGTGTGTGTGTGTGTGTGTGTGTGTGTGTGTGTGTGTGGAAGGGGGGGGTGCGTGTGCGTTTGGTGGCACGTGTCATTTACCTTCACATTAGTAAATCATGATATCAGTTTGACGTAGCGCTGCACTGTTAGAAAATACCTCACAATAATAAAATAAGATGAACTGACCAGACACAGAAGGACAACATCGCCCTCTACTGGTATTAAAGTGGTTTAGCCACGGATCAAATTAAACCTGCCCAAATACCGAATCGTTGAACTGTAATATCCCACTTTATGTACAACTAATCAGTGTTCTCTGGTTTATAGACTCTGAATGTATGAATGTCATTACGTTTTAACAAGGTTTATTTTGTTAAACTTATGTAGTAACTACAAGTGGGAAAAAATCACCTCGAACCTTTTAATTTGCCTATTGATATTCAAAGAGAAATATTAATTCCTCACTTCATTCAATCTAAACAGAAATAAAAGGCTGCGACAACGACACCTTGACTTTTCTTCTATTAAATAATAAATAATTTAAAATAACGTACGTCACATACGCACAAAGACGATGAAACGGACAAAACGGACAAAACAAAGGAAGTACGAGGACACTGTGGATGTTTTTACAAGTTAAACTAGAGGCGTTTCTGACCCGGAGCGGTTCGTGTCAGAGTGAAGACGACTGTGGACTCAGGAGGAGAGGAGTTTATTTTTGATGCATTGATGCCGTTCACAATCGGTGAGTGTGGTTTATTCTGCTATTGACATGGCTGTAGGTAAATATATATCGTGTGTGCGTCTGTAAAATGCTGTTTAGCTACTACACACAACACAATCTACATTCAATAGTTTATGTCACTTACGATGGATATTTTCAGCTCAAGTTTGTCAAACACTGCAGGATGTTTGTCTCGTAAATGCGCGTGCATGTTGCTCGTGTTTTGGCACCAGACTCTGCACCAGAACAGGCACAGAGACAAGTGTCATAGCTGTGACAGAGCGCCCCCTTGTGAGCAAACACCAAAACTAACATCTAAACGTTGTATTGAAACAAGAAATATGAGGCAGTCTGGCGCCGTAAAGACGATTATAATCAATCGCGACTTTGAAAAATGCCACGAACAATTTATTGCGGACCGTTTCTATCACGATTTACGATTTTACGACGCCATTTGGTTGTTACCTGTCAATAACAAACATTATTCAATCTTGAATCTCCTGGTGTGACTCATTTCATTCTTGTCGAGATAAATGCTCTTAACATCACACATATTGAACAGAAGACTGGGGTCCTGAGCTGTTCTCAAAGAAACAAGGAAAACAACAGGGATAGGGATGGGTATATGGACATGATAATTGTGTGAAATCTGCAGCTACGTCTGTGTAATCCCTCAGCTGTCCAGATATGATCCATAGTAAAAGAAAAATATAAATCTGTCAACTGGACCAAAAGTTGTTGGAGTGAAGACTTGGATGAGCAGTGAAGCTTTTTCAGTCCTATAGTAAATTACAATCTGTCAACTGGAAAATCACAATTATGTCTCAGGCCCCCAGATCTTAGCCAGAGAAAAGAAATGGTTTGAGAGAGGAGTTAAAGATGCTATTTTTGTTGGGAAAGACAATCCTTCCTTAAACAAGAATGGAGGCCTGAGACATAACCTCTCCCCCTCTACAACTCCATCCTCAGACCCAAAACAAAGAGAACAATCGCAGGGTCGTTAAGGGCTGAATAGGGTAGTTTCAGCTGAAACAGGAGACAACAGCTGTTTACAGTTTCAGTGTAGTTAGCCCCTCTCTTCAGATAGATATAAGGCAATGTCCACTAGTAATCTGAACAGAACTGAAGAAGCGGCTTGGATGAGCAGCGAAACGTCGTCACTCCTACAGCAATTTGTCCAGTCGACAGATTTAAACTTTGTCATTTGCTATGGATCAGACCTGGACGACTGAGGGATTACACAGACGTTTTCACTCCTAGTTTTCGCTGCCTCGTTGACAGATTTGAATTTTTTTTTTTTCTGTCTTGAATAATAAATAATTGCATCTATTGTCAACTCAGAAGTAAGAGCAGTAGCACCCGGTCTGACTGCGCTTTAGCGATCCACCCCAGACCTTTAAATTATAAAAAGGCAAATAAGCAGTGGGTCAAGGTCTTTTTTGGTGCAGTCGTTATGTCGATCTCCAAAGAGACAGGACCCTGTTTTCTGCTGACATCATCTACATTTATCAAAGACTCTAAATACATTTGTCACTACTCCTCTGCTATCAGCCCATAGAACATCTGGAAATACTCTCGTGCCGACTGTTCTTCGTGCTCCCGGCCCTGAGTGAAGATGTGCTCCTCAGGCCACGGTGTAAAGGCGTTTAGTTGTACTTTGTCACACTTTCTCAGTCAGTGCTAACTCCTGACTCCACCGCCTGTTCACAAGGTCTCCCAGTGAGTTATTAGACAAGACGCAGTATGTGACCATATTTTCAGGTATTCCCAGAACTTCTTCGTGCCGTTCAAGGTTTGCTCTGCTGTTTGATGATTCTCAGACTACATTGGCACGACTCTGAACAAACTAGAACGCTATCAAAGAGCCATCTTCCTGCAGAGAAAATCCCATTGTTCTCTCCAAGCCAGGTCAGGGGGGGGATGGTGAAAGGCTTAAACAGGACCGGGGACAGGTACTTGTACATGTTTCAAGACTTGATCTCTGTTATTAGAGTCATTTTCTGCTGTGCTAACTAGCAGCGGTGGGAATGAAACACGAAACGAGCAGCCATTTAGCAACATAACCTGTATGCTAACATGTGAGGGCAGACATCCTAAGAACAGCGATGAACAGCGATGCTGACGATGCACTGGAGTGGCCATGCTTCTTGTCAAAACCTGATCTTGTGGGACCATTGGCTCTAGAAACGGTTGTTGTGTCCTTTGGCGAGACAGTTCACTCACATTGCCTTGTACGAATGCGGTGTGTGGAGTGAATAAATAATGTATCAAACTGTTAAATGTCAGGGAAAGTTGTGAATAAAATCATGCTTATACCTTCAATAAACTGCATGCTTCAAATGTATAACTCAACTGACAAGTAATTGAACTGGAAAAACGGGAAACTGGAGCCCGGGTGAATTGAAGTGAGATGCTTCTGTGGGAAGACATTGATCGTATTACGCTGGGTTAAAACATTTGTCAAAGGAATGTATGTCTTGTGTATGAAGAGTATGTCATGAGTCTAAATAAAAGGCCGCTGTGAGAAAGGGGGAGCTGGACAAAGCGTTTGGGACAGAGACGAGTGGTTCTTTGATCAGAACAGGAAATCGTTTAATACTTGTCTTGAGTCTTTTTGGTATACAGCGTGCAAAAGTCTAATGCATTATTATCGTTATAGTGGTCACGAGTTGAAATACCAAAAGACACTGAAAATGTTCTTTATTCATGTAGCCACCTCTCCCTCCTGTGTTCCATAATACATATATATATAGAAATAATGCATCATTTATTCACTTTGTGGCCAAACACTACATACTTGCATAACTCTATATGTATTTGTTTGTGTGATTTATAACCTTTCAATACTTGTTTTTCATGAGTTCTGTTTTTGCATGCAAACCCATTTCACACTCCCACGCTGTGCTCAGACAAACACCCTAACATGAAGAATGTTAAAAGCTTTTGGTCTTCGCTGTGTTTCTGTGGATAAAAACGTTTGAAGAACATTTGGTGTGAAGGACTGACCTGGCTCTGCTCCTGCTGCTGCTCTGCTGTTACACTTCTGATCCACATCGTAACAGGACGAGGTTCAAGGCTGTGAGGTTGCTGCACTGGTGTTCAGAGATTGGATAAAGTTATGTTGGGTATTATTCTGAAAATGTACACTACCAGTCAAAGGTTGGGACACATTTTTCATTTATGTTTCTTCTTTATTCCCATGGTCATTTACATTATAGTTTCTCACTGAAGACACGAAAATGTGCACATATGTAATGTGGTAAACCGTTTCTGGAGACTTCGTCATGAAGAGAAAAGAGAGAAGAGAAAGACAAGGGTTTGTGGCGCTGTCGTCAAAGCAAAGGGTGGCTACTACGAGTATTTATAAAAAATAGGAAAAAATCTTTGAGATATTTAACCATTTTCCCCCTTTTTACTACACAATTCCATATATCTTGCTTCATATATTTGATGTTTCCGGTATCTATATAAAATTGGAGTAGTAAAAAAAAAAAACATTTGGAGAGAAGGTGGGTGTCGAGATGAGCCTGCTGAGGTGTCTTGGGCAGCTTTTCTGGATCCCTCCTGGGCGCTTTCCTGGGGAGATCCCTGGGCATGTCCCATTAGGAGGAGGCCCCGGGGAAGACCCAGGAAACAAGGGACTATGTCTCTCAGCTGGCCTGGGAACACCTTGGGGTCCCACCGGAGGAGCTGGAGGACGTGTCTGGGGTGAGGGAAGTCTGGGAGTCCCTGCTTAGACTGCTGTCACCCCCAGCCCCGGATAAGGGTAAGAAAATGGATGGATGGTGTGTCTAAACTTATGACTGGTGGGGGGATAACTTTTGATACATTTACTTACCGTGTGTTGTTTTCAGACCCCGTACTTTTACTCCTACTTGAGAAAAGGCTTTGTTTACTCTTCCCTCTGTGAGTCGTGGCTGGTTTATAGTCCAGACACAGACCTGAACCACACAAGCTTCTATGGAGCTAAGCAGGGTCGAGGTACGTTGTGGGAATTCATTTAACATGCAGTTATGTATTTACTGGTCAATAATCACTCTAGGTTAGCTGTTCCATGCAGTTTGGTCAGTTGTCCATATTGTCTTTGGTAATTTACCAGTCCTTGCTGTCAGCAGAAATTTGGCACATAGTAATTTTCTGGTCAAGGTGCAGATACACAGCACGCACACGGCATTGTATGCACCACAGGCTTTCTGATTGGCTGTCTGGTGCTCCGTCTGATAGAGTTTAGTTTTTCCTTTTTTTTTTTTTTGTTTGTCTATCCTTTGAAAATACCAGTTTTTAAATTACATTTACATCTACACAGTTAGTCTTTTCCCAAATACTTTTATAAACTCCCTCTTGATATTGGTTTCACAGCAGTACATAGTTTAAACCAGTGTCATTTAATATATATATATATTTTTTGTAAAAATCATACTCAAACATATTCATTTTATTCATAAAATTTGAAACCATAGAATTTGATTAAAATTCAATTCATTTTACAGTCCTACTTTTAGTGCATGTTTATCATAATGTCAGCGGACGCTTGTATGATACTGTAAATAAATATAAAGTAAATGACTATATATTTAAAACAGCCTGTTATTACTGAAGTGTATACTCCTACATTAATGCAAATGTATAGTCAACAAGATGGAGCCACTTCTGACGGACTTTAGACCAACAGTTTTCGGTGACATACATCCCTGCGTGTCCTGATGGGTAAACGCAGGCAAAGGTTAATGTAGGAGCTAGTCACACAGTATTTATGCGCTGTACAAGTTCAACTTATCCAAATGATACTGGCTTGGAGTTGGAATAAATATGGACCATAAAGCACAGAAAAACAGAAAAAACAAACATGCAATGCCTCGCTACAGTAATAAAATAAAGTAACTGGCCTCACTTAGAATAGAAACTTAACACTTGACGAAATACAACAACCACCGACAGATCACAGCACTGTTACACATTCAGGTAGAGACGGACACTGGCTGTCGGCAGAGTACTCTGGACACTGCATAGTCCGAGGCGGGCCGGCAGGACTATGGCTCACCACAGTGGACTAAAGCAAGAAAACCAGGTGAGCCCCGTATGACAGTGTATGACAGTGTATGACAGTGTATGACGGTGTATGACGGTGTATGACAGTGTATGACAGTGTATGACAGTGTATGACAGTGTGTGACAGTGTATGACAGTGTGTATGACAGTGTGTGACAGTGTGTGACAGGTGTATGACGGTGTGTGACATGTATGACGGTGTGACAGTGTGTGACAGTGTGTGACATGTATGACAGTGTGTGACAGTGTGTGACAGTGTGTGACAGTGTATGACAGTGTGTGACAGTGTATGACAGTGTTTGACAGTGTATGACAGTGTATGACAGCGTATGACAGTGTGTGACAGTGTATGACGTGTACAGTGTATGACAGTGTATGACAGTGTTGACAGTGTGTGTGACAGTGTATGACGGTGTGTGACATGTATGACAGTGTGTGACAGTGTGACGTGTATGTGTTTGACGGTGTATGTGTGACAGTGTATGACGGTGTGTGACAGTGTATGACAGTGTATGACAGTGTATGGTGGTGTATGACAGTGTATGGCGGTGTATGACAGTGTATGACGGTGTATGACGGTGTATGACAGTGTATGACAGTGTATGGCGGTGTACAGTGTGTGACAGTGTGTGACAGTGTATGACAGTGTGTGACAGTGTGTGACAGTGTATGACGGTGACAGTGTATGACAGTGTGTGACAGTGTATGACAATGTATGACAGTGTATGACAGTGCACATTAATACGCACTGTAATTAATGAACATTTCTGTAAATATGCCAGAATTAACCAAGAAGGCAAAAAAAGAAGAGAAATTATTCATAGTATTTACAATATAAGACACAGATACATCAATCAAACAACAACAGTCCAACAGAGACACACACCACAGAAGAACTCCACAGCAGAGACACACACATCATCCTGGAGAGCAACGCTTCTCTGGTGGGCCTACAAGGGGAGGTAAGATCACAGCTCCTGGAGTGGATTTCCACATCAAAGTTCACACCCGGACCTCTACACCCCTCCTGGGCTGTGGCGGCGGTGCTGAGCTAAAGCCGCCCCCCCAGCCCCACCACATAAACCTATTCAGTATAGCACTATACTTATATACAGCACTATACTTACCATTCTGCCTCTTTTTGCTGTAAGGTGGTGTCAGCGTCATAGCCTGAGAGCACTCCAGGCAATTTGCAGATTTTGTAAGTGGACCAAGTTTTATTACCCACTTGTTGAAATCTTTTGGGCAATTCCTAAAATATGTTTGTCTCAAAAAAATGTAAGAGAACATGATTCAAAATGACATCTCCTAAAACAGTCACAAAATTATTATGAAGAATAAAAACAGTGTGTTCTGGGAAGTGTTTGGGAAGGTCATTTCCTGATCAGTGATTGACACTTCAGCCGACCAGTCAATTAGCTCAATGGCCCGACTGGTTAAGACTCTCAGACAGTCACCAGAGGAGGGCCTTTCTCTGCCTGACCCCAGGGCCCAGTCTTACCTGATGATGAAGGTCAGGTTCAAGGTCAAGATACGACTGACTGACCAGTGTGTGTTTGGTGCCGCACGGTGACTGCATTCTAACTAACAACAGACGTTTATTTTGTTTAATCCATTAACCCTCTCTAACTGAGCACAAACAGCAGTGGCCAAAGACTTACTGAAATAACACCAAGAGATAAGGTGATAAATAAAGACATTCGTGCATTAATCAAGCAAGAAACCGGGGAGAGAATGGCGTTGAAAGACTTGAAAGTGATGGGAATAACATGAGATAAAGCAGAAAAGTTGGCAGGGGACTGGAAGATGTGGGGTAAACGTCTGACACAGCAATGCACGGGATGGAGAAGAAAGTATTTGTTTGGCTGAAATCGACCATGATGAGGCTTTAAGGCATTTGTATAGCACAAATCATACGCAAAGTAATGAAAAGTGATTTACAGAATAAGAAAGACATTAAATTGACAATAGAACAAATCCAACCATAAGGTCCCTGAAGTCCTTATAGTGTGAGATGGTTCATATGGCACTAACATGTCAGAGATGTACTTTGGACCTAAGCCATGAAGAGACTTGTACACAGGCATAGCTGCTTTAAAGTCTATTCTCTGAGCCGCAGGAGCCAGTGCAGAGACCTGAGCACAGGGCGCATGTGGTTGTACTTCCTGGTTCTGGTCAGGACCCGAGCAGCAGCGTTCTGGATGTACTGCTGCTGTCTTAAGGCTCGTTTGGACAGTCCAGTGCACAGGACCGTTACAGTAGTCTAACCTACTGTTTGTGTAAAAGCAGAGATGCCTAATTGGTTGGGGATTTTGTTAGTTAATGCAACAAATTGGAATTAGAATCTGAAAACACTTAGTTTTAATTTAGTTTGTTTGAGCAGCATGTCTGCAGCGTTGAAGTGGCTGGTGTAAAATCTTAAAGAAGCCACTGTATACATCATTTCAGTTGAATGCAGTCAGCAATCAAACATAATGTCCAGCATGTTTTAAGATCTGGGTTTGTTTGTTTCCACTGAAGGGGCCACATGAGGTAATAAAGAGGTACCACAGGGTCCTCAAGATTTTCAAAAAGGTCCACATGATGATTTGAGCCTTTTGGACTGAGTAATGTTAATTGGGGCACAATCAAAATGACTGCAGCCCTCACAGAACTTTTAATAGTCTTACATTTGACAGAGCATTGACTGACGTTAAAAGGAAAACTACTGTATTTGCTGCTTTAAAGTGCTCATATTACGCTATTTTCTGCTCTACTGTCAATGTTTCCTCATTAAAAACATACTTGGAGGTTTGTTTTGTTTCATTTGCACATGTTTAAAACACAAAACTCTGCATATTTAGACTGAGGTCTTCTCTCAAACAGAAAACACTGTGTTCCCCCTGTGATGTCATCATGTGATAATACAGGAAATGATTCTAGTGAAGGTGTACGGAGTTTAAAAACACAGTGAAGCATTTGGACAATTTCAGCCCTGGAATTGCCAATCTCTGTTGCACTGAAAGTAAAAGGTAGCTATTAACTTTAAAACTACCACTACGTGACAAAAGTGTTTAAAACTGTTCAAATACACTGAAATGTTACCAGATTTTCTATTGAATTATGATTGTGACAAAGATGACTTAAAAGGTGCACTGTGTAACTTTTCTGCTGGGCATCTGCCACTTACCTGTCTCCACGGAGATATACTTTGCTTCACTATGTTCCTTGGTATGGCATTAAATGTATCTGTTATGCGTTTATTCAGTTATAAATGTCCGTTATAAATGAACCGTCTTGGAAACCTCTCCATAGAGACGAGAGGGAGGCAAGAGACTCTCCACATGAAAAGTTACATAGTACACCTTTAAATAAGTACTTGAACACTGGAAAGCAGCAGAACGTACTATGGAAACATTTTATAAGACGTGACACTGTATAAAAGAGCTAAGAATTAAGAGCTTTCAAAAGTATTTCTGCTGTTCACCACAAGAGGGAGCTAGTGTAACACCAGTCACGTTTAAGACCCCCAGCAATGTTATGGTAATATTATGGTACCTTGCATTTGCCTCATTTTGCTGACTGAAAGCTTTTAAATAGAGAATATGTATGAAATAAAGTCAGAAATATTATCTTCTTTTTGACATTTTGATTTAAAAGGGCCTATAATGCACACTTTTATAATCTATTTCTATAATGTTCTGTTTCATTCACACATTTTTCACACAAATCCTGCATATTTAGGGTGAGTTCTTCTCTGAAAACACTGTTCCACCTCGTGATGTCATCATGTGGTAACACAGGAAGTGCTCCACTGTGTTTTTAAACTCCATACATCTTCATCAGGATCATCTGAACAATTTGCAGCCCTGGAACTGCCAAACTTTTAGCTGTATTGAAACTTCTTCACTTCTTGGGGGATCAGAAAACATCCGGAGGCTTTCTGTGGCAATCGCACACAATAGCTCAAATGAAAATCCAATTTAAAAAGTACCCCGCTTATGGTTATTCTAGTGTATTTTAGAGGAAATTTGTTCGAGTGAGGCAAAAATAGCTTTAAAACGATCACCTATCAACTGTCACAAGTGTCAATTTTGCGTAATACCTTTTGATAATGCCACTGTCTTCGTGATTCAAAACCAGTCTTTTGGTATAAACTGCTTTAGATCACAGTTGGTTTAATTGTCAAAAATCAAAACTTCTCCGAGTCTCTCCTCCCTTTGCTCCCTGGGCTAATTCACTCCCCCTTCAGAGCATTATCAGCACTATCAGGGTGCATCCCGCTAATGAAACTACTGCACATGACATCAGGTTTGTCAAGTAGTTTTGTATCATGTTTTTGTATATTTATGGAGAATTGTTGAGTGGAAGCATGGCTGACTTAGGCTTGTGGGCGGAGCCTTGTACAGATCCTTACAGCTAACCGTAAGGAGGGTTTGAATAAGGTGAGAGGAGAGGAGAGATCTCTAAAATACTCAAATATGCATGGATGACATCTAAAATCACTTCAGGCGAGTTTTTGATGAGGGAACATTATAACATGGTAAAAAGCAAAAAAATTTACATCATACCTCCTCTTTAAGTGTTTCATTTTGCAGCTTATATTTTTATGATATTGGCCAAAAATCGTGGCATGAGCTTGTTTCAACTTCAAACTAGGTCAATTTTCAGCTTTCTGGTTTAAAACCCCTGAAATCAAAGTTTATGCTGCCTTGCAATTTCAAGTAGTTGGTGATATCACATAGGACTGTTTACTGATTACAAACACTTGGCTGCAAGGGCGGATTTTAAAGTACGGATACCTGTTAGACCAATCACACTGTTCCTCATATGTCCAGTCCTCACCTTTCGTCCAGTTTAGCAGCTCTATCTGAAACGTGTTTGCGGAGTTTAGGTGTTTAGTCACTTTCACTAATCACGCTTCAGAATTTGTGATCGTGACACAGGCCCGCCTCCCCTGCCCCCTCCTCTGCTCCCTCCAGCTCGGTGACACCCTCTTCCCCTCGGTTGCATCAGCCCCTCTCTTTCTCTCTGTGTCTCTGTGCCCACTTAAAGAGTCTCTGCTGTGAGACAATTAAAATCCTGCAGCGGACCATTATTTGGCTCGTGTTTGACTGCTGAGCTGGAGTCGCTAATGGCAGCTCCTTGCACTTCCAGCTCACGTACTCTGATTACTGCCTGATTTTACAGTAGTGGTTGTGCTGTGGTCGGCTTGGAGCTGTTTTGGCCAGAGGTTAGCTTACCATGGCTGTAATTTAAAGCAGAATGCACGCAGCTAATGTCCAATTATGGTGAATGTTGCAGGTTTTAGTCCTGGTGTAGACTTTGTATTGTCCAGGTTTAGTGAGTTTTGTCCTGGTCCTAAACTGACACAATCTGGAACTATTTGGACTTGAGGGAAACGTTGTGACAAAGTGGGTCCCTTTCAGTATCACCTTTTAATTTAATCATCAAACACACTTGTTACTTTACAGATATTTTATTTGGTTAAATGTAGTTAATTCAGTTTTGTCAATTCAGTTTAATTCATCCATCGTCTTACCTGCATCTCCACATGGTCCAGACAAAGCGGGGGGCGTGTCTTATGGCGGCCATTTTTTAAAGATGTGGGAGTGGCTGTGGGCTGGACCATGTGGAGGGGAGAACTGAGTTAAGTTCTTTTTCTTTTTTGCAAACAAGTCTTTCCAGGAGACGATCAGCGTAGCCGGGTATACGTGGGATGTTTCCTCAGTTACTTAATTTCTGTTGCTTTTTGCTTATGTTGCGCAGTTATTTTTTTGTAAATATGTATTTTTTGAGCTGTAATACATTTTATTAATTGGGAATTTTTCTGAGTCTGCCTCCCACAAATGTCCAGACACATTTTTGAAGCTGATTGGTCGAAGCAGAACAAGCTGGGAAATCAAACTCAGACATCTTTCCCTCCATAAATGCAGAAATGCTTCCCTCTGCATGTCTGTATTTGTGCTAAAAAAGGCTGAAGTACATCTGTCGTGTGCACCGCCATGTTTGTTTTGGCTCGTTTGAGTGCTTCACCTTTGGCTCCGTCCAAACTACAATGCTGCCCAGTGATTGGTCCATTCTCTGAACCACTGGTAGCGCGGATAATCGGGACAGCGGGAGCAGGGCCAGATGGATTCTCGTGAGTTTGTGACCTCACAAATATTGCGAGAATTCATCTTGCTGGCCATGCGATCGTGGTCCTGTTTTTAATCCTGTTTAATCCCGGTTCTGTCCTTATTTAGCCCTGGTTTGTTTGGACCTGCTCAGGTTTGGCAGGTTTGGACCAGCTCTAGTCATGTTTGAGTCTTGGTTAAAGCCAGGTTGATTTCAGTCTTAAAAACTGCCGATCAACCCCAAATAAAAATCAAAAGTGTAATAAAACCGCTACAGGACAGTGCGGCAAGGTGAAAGCTCGTCATCATTGTTTATGGCTTACTTTCAAAAACCCCTCTCTGCAGCGCATCAGCAGATGACAATGTTGCGCCCTCTGCTGACGGGAGATGTTATTGCTTTGTCTATAGAATGTTCCCTAGTGTGACATTAAAATCTCCATGATAACACCGCCTCAATAAGTCAGATTTGTGGCGAGGCAACCCTAATGATATGAAGAATGCTTTTCAAAGTATTCTTGAAGAGTAAACGCACATGAGATGAAAAAAAAAAAAGAAAGAAAAAAAGGCTGGCAATGCGGCTCCTATCCATTACACACACACACACACACACACACACACACACACACACACACACACACACACACACACACACACACACACACACACAATGCAGACTTGTCACATACAACTGTAAATAGCTGTTACATTCACAGACCATGTTATGTGTTGTATGTGTTTAACACTCCTTGTGTGTATGTTTTGCATTAAATAAATAAAAAAAAAAAAAAAAAAAAAAAAAGTGAGAGCACTAATTCCAACTGCCAATGCTCCCCGGAATTTTTTTTTTTTTTTTATTATTTTTTTTTTTTAGCAATTTTGCGTGCTTTTTCACAGTGTATAAACATGCATTGTGTTCTGTGTCCTGATTGGCTAATGGTGCATTCACACCGGGGCGTCAGGAACGTGTTGGACGCCTTTGCATTTGAGGACAAACGCCTGTGACGCATGTGGTGGTCTCTGCGAGTGCCTGTGGATGTTTTGTTTTCCCTGTGTCTTTGTAAATGATGCAGAGCAGGTTGAGAGAGTGACTTTAATGTATTTATGACATAAAACTCATCAGCGGAGGTGATCGGCTCTGCGACGTGTCTGGGTCCGGTGCGCCCGGCTTAATTAAGTTGTTAGTTTGTGGCCGACGTCTTTCTACTTTTTCTGGATAATGATGTAGCTTTGTCACTGGAGCGTAGTCTCTGATTGGTTGATGCTGCACGTCAAACCCTAAAAAGTTCAGCTTTTTCAACTTTTGGACACATGAACAGATTTGCACCGCTCTGACGATTGAAACCGAGACGCAAAAACCCAGCGTGGCCAAGACGCACGTCCACAGAAACTTTACAGGTAAACTTGACATAAAGAACGAAAGAACATAAGGACGACAGCAGCAATAAATTTGAAGGACACAAAAAGGGTTGTAATTGTCGTAAGGATGGAGTCTGCTTTAGCTTTGTGAATCAGTGACTGTAGAAAAAGAACATTACGGGACATTACAGCGGTGCCAGGACGAAGAGGCGTGGTCAGAGGAACTGAGAAATACACCTGAGTCACTATTAATCATGTCTTATGTGTCCAACCTCGTAGGCTGATCATTTGAATTACATTTGTTAAAGTATTTCTAAAAAACTGTAATTTTTATTTACAGTACAGTATAGTATTTGGTTTCGTTCTATAATACTGTACTTTTTTTTTTTTTTTTTCCCACAGGCTTGAACTTTGAGAGTGTTTAATCAAGAGAGAAATGTGAGAAAATGTTAATTCCTGTGTGAGAAAAGTGTATAAAGTGTGTGGAGAGGTGTTATAAAGCCTTAAAATATACATATATAATTGTAAAAAATGAAGTTTTCACTAGAAGGATTTCGTGTATTGCAGGTTACTTTTGGAATGTAACCCCCACAGTAAACGAGGGACCACTGTATTAGCCTGTCTACATCTGCAAAACTCAAAATGCTCTGTTCCACCTTGTGATGTCACAGAGTCAATATGGGCCCTTTAAAGTGTATAAAAAGTGTATGCATAATCTTTAAAGCAAGTAAAGCCATTTTTAGTTGTAAGCGAATCAGTTACAACTCCGCTACTACATGACGAACCGAAATGCAATCCACTTTGTAGCACTACTCATCATCTTGCCCACACATCGACGACATACACAGGGAAATACTGACGGGACAGGTGTAGACTGACGGGACAGGCGCACACCGACCTGACAGGCGCAGCTACGCAGTGGTGGAGGAGGTCAAGACAGGTCCCGAGATAATATTGTATTTCTCCTTCGCACCGGCCCCCAGTTTTTTGAAGTACTTTACGGCCTCCATCAAAGAGAGGAAATCAATAGTCATATTTCTGGCAGCCGGGCCTCGCGTCTGCCTGATACCTGTTCACCCTTTGTACCCGCTCAGCCCGCTCGCTTTAAAGGCTCGAGCGGCGTGCACGTTCTTTGTGTCTGCAGGAGAACGTGCGCGCCGCTCTAAGTGGGACGGGAGTTGGATTTGAATTTGGAGCTTGTACACATTTGATTTTATTAGGTCTTTTGGAGGACGGTTTCATCAGTGAGAGCAGATATAGCATCAGATACAGGAGAATATGATGTAACGTTACCCAGCGCTCGTCTGTGAATAGTGCAGGGATTCAATATTGATACGTTGCAGCTCACGACGCCGACGTTACCTGGGGGTGTGATGCTAACTGGAGGCTCTGCTCTGTCTGAAGCGGTGCCACTCAAGCTAGACTTTAATCCGAGCTTTGTTTTAATGGAAAGAACTGACTGAGCTGGAACTATAATGCTGTTAAACAAGTCTCTCTCTAATAGCATTACAGTCACAAATTAGCATTCGCCAATAGTTTTTCACCTTTTTGTTGAAAACCAAACACCTAAACGGGACGAAAAACGCTCGTATTGATCAAAGGCTTCGCAAAGTGTGTTGTTTAAATCCATTTTTATATTTTTTTTCTTGAGTGTCGGGCTATCTTAAAACATTTTTTGGCAGTGTTTGCAAATGTGTGCATTGCGTCACCATGGTAACGTTTCGCTGTAAACGTACAGGCAGAACACCCCCTGCGCGGTGTCACTGCAAAATGATCAATAGATGAGGAAGCATAGTTAGAAATTACTTGAAAATGACATTATTTCTGGATAACACAAGAAGCTCTGCAGTGTATTTCAGATTTTAAAGCTGCCGGACCAGATTTTTACTCTTTTAAAAATGTGACAAACAGAACTAATTCCTATTAAAGTAGTTATTCCTCACTTACCTTATGCATTCTGAGTATCCTAATCACTCACCACACTGATGGACCAGAGCGGAGGTCACCGACACAGCATTACTCGCAACAACTAGCATGCTAGCAGCGCACTTCCTGGTTCCCGCATGGTAAAACGCTTTATAATTAGATGAAGACAGCGCACATCGGACATATTTAGACCTCAAGAGCTGCTTAGGCAATATATCTGAACTGAGGCAAGACATTTTTGGTTTAGTAATGAATAAATCCAAGTAGGATATCTTTAGTTTAGTTCAAAAAGTCTAAAACATAGAGACAGAAAATGCCTTTAATGCCAAACTGTCGACAAGCAGGTGGTGGACTCTCCCAAAAGTTATTTCTCATTTACCTTATGTATTCTGAGCATCCTAATTATTCACAGCAATGAGTTTATAAGCACTTTTCACGAAGCAAGAACAGAGTTTTGCCGTCAAGGTATGCAAACGCGCACTTCCTGATTATTGGACTGTATAATTCTTTATAATTAGATGCAGACAGAACGCAAAGGACTTAGTTTGACCTCAAGAAATGATTATACAATATATCTGGACTGGAGCAAGACACATTTTGCTCAAATGTGTGGGGGGAAAAAATCAGGTACAGGGGTTTTAAACTTACCTACCATTTATTCATTAATGTGTTTCTCTGTTGCTTAAAATACCTTCAAAAAACAAAGATTCTTGCAGCGATTAGACTCGCCACTCCACAGATCTGACCTCTAACTTGTCACTGTGGCATCGACTGCTTGTCCCTTTTGAGGATGGACAAGTTTAATGCCATACTGTGGAACATTTCAGGCAAAGAACCAGACAAAGAAATTCCATCTCGTTGGAGACAAGCAGCTGCGAGACCCACCGTCTGAAAAGTTTCACAGTGCAGCTTTAAATAACTCCCGTACTTTTCTTACTTCTTCCTATTGTACTAGCTACACTCCGTTCCTTAAAATCACACATCACAACCTCTCCTCACTGATCCCTGCTGTCGATTCCTCCTCTGCTCAAAGGCGAGAAAATAAAACGGAAGCTTCCCCGTGAAGAGTGCCGGGCGGAGACCAAAGGGCAGAGGAGGGGTGAAGGGGGCGAAGGGAGCGCCTGGTGATGGGGCTCCTTCATGCGGATCTGTCAGACTCTGTACCTCACTGCTGCAGGTGAGCTGAGCTGGAGCTGAGAGAGAGAAGAGAGGGGGACAGGGGAAGAACCAAGGCCGGTTGTGTTGGGAAAGATATGAACACAAGGGGTCAAATATAGACCAAAGACTTTTCAACATGATTAAACAGAATACAGCAATCTGAACAAATAATAGGTGAGATGATGCAATTTGGTTCTACAAAGGTTTACGATGTAAGATATAATATCTTTGCATCATCTACTTGAGACCCAAAGCACATACTCTTCCTACTCCGTGCAGCGGTTTTTGTATCTACAGATTTGCCAATAACTTAGCAGTGAATTAAACTGATCCAGGTGTTTGCTGTGCTTTTGTCACTTGTAGATTTACTCACAGTGGGAAGAGCGACTAAAATGTTTTCTCATGTAAGAGTCTGCAATAAAAATATTATGCATGTAGGAGTACAAGTATGCTGCTAGAAAAGCACTCAGAAAAGTACAATTTCTTTAAAAAGTAAATGTAAGTGCTACACACCTCTGTGCCTGACCACAACGATCACAAAACATCTGAAGTGTCGGTAACACTTTATAATAACTATAGCCTATTTAGCCTTAATAAAGCATGAACAAAGACTTAATTAATAATGAACAAACACTGAATTAATAATGAAGAAACACTTAATCAATAATGAAGAAACACTTAATTAATGATTCATGCTTAATAACTACTTAATTACAACCTTAATTAACACTGAATTAGCAATTAATTGGCCTGTGTTGGGTACAATTACTCATACTTATTTCACACTTTGTTACTCCTTAAATAAGCATTTACAAATGGTTAGTTAAGTATTAACTCAAACACTTGTTAATTAAGTGTTAATTAAGGCCGTAATTAAGTAGTTATTAAGCATGAGTCATTGTTAATTAAGTGTTTGTTCATTATTAATTAAGTGTTTGTTCATGCTCTATTAAGGCTAAAGAGGATATAGTTATTATAAAGTGTTACCGAAGTGTCTGGCACATGGAGAAAAGTGGGCGTAACTCAGCAATATAAAAGATCTGCAGTGGTTCAATCCCAGCTCTCATCAGTGCATACTGTGGCTGTGTCATTGAGCAAGGCATTGTTGTAATGGCCGTCCCCTGCTTTTCTTCATGGAGATGTTACTGCTTTGCTGAGGATGTTCCACAGTATGGCATTAGACTCATCTATCTCCATGGAGACAAGCAGGTGACACCACCAGGCCAAGTTACAGGTGAGATATTTTGAGAGTGACCCCGCTCACAGGAAGAACACTGGAAAAAATGACATGATATATGCAAATGTTTAATCAGTAACAATCGATTTTTGTTGTCTTTTGTAATTGATTGTAACTGCAAATGTAATGTAAGGCTACGATCCTGTTGAGATCAATAACGTTTCAGGTGGAGGATTCGCCAATTGTTTGTCTTCAGGGAAATGCTAGTGCTTTGCCTTGAACGTTAACTATATAAAGTGAATGAAGTGAAACACCAGACAAGTTACAAGCCGGATATAATGCCATAAAGTGTAACAGTCCAGGCGATAACAGCTGTATGGAGACAATCAAGTGTCACCTGCCACCAGATAAGTGACACCGAGCACCTTTGAACTGTCCAGTCATTAACGATCAGCCAATGTAACCACCGTCATTGACTGTAAGTGTGCGAGCTTATTGTGAACGATTGTACAGACATTTCTCATCATTAAACACTGCACCTGGACAATAAGACATACTTTTCAGATCTCACCATGGATTTACCGACTCCAAACATGTCTGAATAGAATAGATTTGCTGTTGCTAATGGGATCCAAATAAATAAAACCAGGCAACCATGTCCGCAAAAGGTAAAAGGATAACACCTACACCCTGGTTTCAACTATGACTCCACTGTTAGGCAAGTCATATAGCTGATCCACAGACGTGACTTTTCTGGTGATAGGTTTGGGCAGATATTTTGGCAGGTGTTTTTGAGCAACAAAAATGTAATACATGCACAATACGTCTAATACTATATACATTCCAGACAAAGCAATAACATCTCTATGGAGAAAAGCAGAGAAGTTGCATAATACTTTTGAATACACTTTTAAATTGTCCAATCAGTTAAAATTGGTGGCTCTCAACTTTATGATAATTGCAATCATGGTGTACTGCTAATATATGAAATATCTTGTACAGACACGGTCCAATTTCTAATTATTGCTTTGAATGTTATGTATCTCCATGGCGACAAATGCGGACCATGTTACAGGTCATTTCGATGTAGAATAATTGCTGTTATCTATGTAGAATAATCGCTGTCATTCAGTGTGTGCACAACCGAAATAAATGCAGGATTAAAGTTTAATGCAATACATTCCAGACAAAGCAGTAACACAGAAACAAGTATATTTTATATTATCCAATCATCAAAGAGCGGGTATTATGTAAAATCTATTATTTTTTTAGTTTTCTGATATAATGTTTCCTCATGAAAAACATGCCTGGAGAGGTTTTAGATGTCATTCATGCATATTTGAGTAATTTAGTGATCTCTCCCGGGTCTATTCGAACTCTTCTTACATTTAGCTGTCAGATTCTGTTCATTGCTCAGCCCACAAGCCTAACAGAATAAATGTAAATTAGGTTTAATGCCGCACAGTGGACCATTCTTGGCAGCAAATGAATGAATATCATCTGCATAGAAACAAGCATTTGTCAAACAGTTACATAGTATATCTTTAAATTGTTCCGTCATTAATAATCAGTGATACTTAGCCTGTGTAACTGCACTTTGATTGTAGTGACACTGATGGTATGAGCTAGCTGATTTTTCTGAACAATCTTGTACTCAATACTCCGTTCTATTTGTCTTGTAATAATCTATGACACCTGTGGATCATTATGTTATAATTTGCACATTTTAAATCTTGATATTCATCTAAAACGACTTAATAAAAGAGACAAATCAGCCGTAACATCATCACAACAAAGAGCCGTGCAGCTGTCGGCGCCTCCGATAGATGCGCGACTCTGCCCAATCCTTCACGTGTCACCGATTATGCCGATGGCGGTGAAAACGGGGGTTGATCAGCAATATGGAGCCTTGAAAATAAAATTACAGATCGCTCAAACATGCATGAATTACTTTAAAGACAACTTCGGGTGAGGAAACGGTGAGGGGAAACAGCTATGACATGGATAAAAGGTCTAAAAAAGTAGATTTTCCATAACAGGGCTGCGTTACAGGTGCTGCAAACTCCAAATCATGAATCAGGAACGTGTTTTTCGTTTGAACTTTTAGCTCCGCCCTCTTAGAGCTTTCTACCGCTGTGATTTTGGACAGAAACAACAGCGATTCAAGTGCCTGGGGTTGTGTAAGGCAGTTGGTTACCTATGATTCCTTGCAACAATGAAAAAAGCAAAGCCCTAGGGCCCCAAGAAAATTCTTTGCAACACGCATAAATCCAATATTACCTTCACATATTTTTCTCGTTTAACAGATTTTACCACATAATGCGTAACGTGACAAGCACCGATCTGGACTAGAATCAATTAATAAAAGGTAACACCAGGATAACGCTACGCCGATTCATTTGCCATTATCGAGCACTCCTGCGTCTAATATAACTCTGTAGCACTGTTTGGCAACACGTGTTTTATTGCATCTTCCAGAAGACTCCGTAGTGATATAGATAATCGATATTCGCGCAGCCTTCTCCATAACAACGTTCCCGGGCAGATCCATCAGCGAGGGGGCCGACTGTGCGTGCCGCGGCCCTATCACTCCCGCAATGAATGACTCTTCGCGGCTTCTTTAGTAGAGATTTATAATGCGTTTCCGGGCAGGCAATCTTTCAGGGAGCTCTGTTTTGACGATCACACGGCGCGCGGGATAATCTGCGAAAGAAACGACGGTAAATTGAACTGTCAAAAGCCTGAATATGGAGAGCAACTTATCAGCGAGACGGAGCGATTGTCTAGTCTCAGAGAATTTGGCAACAAAAGTATTTTTTATTTTGAGATTTATAACAAGTGCAGGTGCGGAGTGGATCATAAAATCATCAGCGTTGTTATGATGTCAAATATAGACGCGTGGGGTGTGTGTCGGGTCACAAATCGTATGCGCACTGCTCGGAGCTGTGCTAGCTGCATGCTAATAGGCTGAAGGAGTACAGCATAGATTTATGAAAATGATTTTGTAAACACTAGTAGAATATCAAGTTTCAAACATACTTTAACCTTACAGTAGTGATTTCCAACTGGCCATGACTCAAAAAATGAGTTGCCAAGTATTTGCATTGCCAAATAAAATTGCAAAGTTCATAGGAATCTGGGATATGTCAATCAATAAAATGTGGGTGTTAAATGGTTGTTGCTGGTGGTTAAAGGTGCTATTTTCTGCAAATATAGAAACTTAACTGAACTTTTACACATGTCATCATCTGTTTCTGAAATGCAAAATCACTTTTTGGAGTTTTGGGAGTGTCATCAAAAACGTGACTGATGAGGTTTTAGATGTCACCCATGTGTGTTTTTTTATTAGGAACAGCAATAAGAAACAGAAACAAATCACACTGAAATATTTGGTTGTCCCTGTTTTTTTTTTTTGTTTTTTTTGAAAACATAAAAAAGAAACAAATAAAAATAACAAAAAGAAACAACAATAATAATAACAAAAATAATAAAATAATAGAATAAAAATAAAATAAAGACAGAAAAAAATAAAATAAAAAAAAATAAAATAAAATAAATTAAAATAATAATAATAATAATAATAATAATAAAATAAGTAAAATAAAATAAATACAATTAAATAAATAATATATATAAATAAAATAAAAAATATAAAAAAAAATCAATCAATCAATCAATAAATAAATAAAATAAAATAAAAATACATTAATTAAAATGAACATGAACATCCCCCTCCCATCCCATCTCAGCCCAACATATAAAGTGCAGCGCATACCACCAATTAAGTATTCAACCCATGTGTGTTTGAGTAATCTCTCCCGAGTGCTACACAAATCCTACAGTAAGCAAGATACAAAGCCAACACGCTACAACTTCACAAACCTGATGCAATGTGCAGTAGTTTCGTTAGCAGGATGCAAGCTGATTGTGTTGTGATTGCGCTCTGAAAGGGGAGAGCAAAGCGAAGGAGGACTCCGAGCGTCAAAAAAAAAACCCGAAACCAACTAAACGTGTTAATACCTTGTTTTCGGTGTCCCTCGCGCTAAGTCACTACCCCTTCAGAGCACTATCACGACACAATCAGCGCCAACTACTGCACATCGCATCAAGTTTGTGAAGTTGTAGTGTATTGTTTTGTATCATCATTATGTTTTATTCTAGCCAGTAACTGATTTTTTTTTTTTTGCCTTGTGTAGCCTACAACACTTCACTCCTCAGTGCACCAGTAGCTCCGGGCCTTTTTGTCATTTGTAACTGACAAAACTGCCTGACTTCCTCATACATTTTATTAGTCATGCAAACTGAACTGGCTCTGGTTTAAAAACTGTTTCAAATGGAATATTTTAGGACCTTGAATCACCTTGCATCTCACCAATATGTTTTGCGCAACTGAAGATAGCAACTTTGTCACTGAATATAGTATAAATGCAACGGGATAAACCAGACAAACCAAGTGGTAATAGTTGAGTAATAAGCTAGTGACCAGAAGACTAGAATTAAGCTCTAAAAGGGAGTGGCAGGAGACAGAATTTGCTTTTGGATTGATACTGTAAGGTATTTTCTAGCAGTGCAGCACTACATCAAATGCAGAGCAGCGTGGGGGCTTCCAAGGACGTGTGGACAAGAAGATAACACCTATGCTCTGGTCTTTTGGTTCAAGCCTTTTCTTGTCTGTAGCCTCTCTCACTAAGGAATCTGTGACCTCCACTTTGAGAGGGTTATAAAACAGTCACCTTGTTCGACTTTGCCTTAAGTTTCTTAATGTGTAACGCCATGCAAACAAGAAGAAGACCCACCTCTCAAACACATACACTGAAAGACACTATAAAAGCTGTCAACATGCACATATCAGGACCCTCTACCAAATCTTCCTGAGAGTCCGTCGCTTCATTGTTCACTTTACCTGTACGGAACTCATTAAACCCTTCTGACTTTATGTTTTGCCTATACCAAAAACAAACATTCTTACAGCACCATATATCATTGAAAATAGTAAATGTCCAGCAATAAGTAGTGTAATCAGCAACACAATAAGGTTGACCCAGCCCACATGCACAGTTCATCGAGACCCAGATCGTCTGGGTTTGACCGTTTATCGAGAGGGAGGTAAGAGCACTTACTTACTTCGCTGAGCGTTGGGCAATGCAGGTGCGTTGGGGAAGTTTTGTGAGCTGCAAAGAGCCCGCTAGTGGCCTGGCAGGAGAGGTGAGACTTTGCTATTCTTTCAGTTCAGGGAGGCTCTGTAAGTTAAAAAACCTGGCTAGATTCCGCAGACTACGCCAACTTAGATTTGTACATGATAGAAGGCTCCTGCAGCTCAACTCTCAACCGGCTTTCAACAGCAACTACCTCAAACAGAATCACAGTGGCATAAAAAAAAAACGTATGCGATTGACCGAGCTGCACCACGTGATTCTGTGATGTCAGTGAAATAGGCTAAGGTGTATATAGAGAGGAAGGTATGTATTTGACAGGATTCGCCACCAGGGTTACACGCCATTTGTAACGCAGGTGTCTGTGCATGTGTGTTTTTTAGTAGTGGTGTGATACTGAAACTAAAGAAATGAATAATAAGTAAGTGTGGGAGTTGAATGAGCCAGCCAGAACAAGCAGCTGTGGGCAGTCTGTTACTGTATTTATTTTAAACCAGGATTGTCCCACTGAGCTTTATAGAGGTAGTCCTTAGAGAGGAAACTGAAACATCCAGGGACACAGAGAGAACCTGCCTGACCAGCCAAAACTACAACCTTTTTGTATGTGTAGTCTGGGATTAGGTCCAGTCTTTACTATTTCTGATCGATGGGACCGCCAGGCAGATTAACCAGGCAGAGAAATACACGTGAGAAGAAGTTGTACAAAGTTTATCCGCTCCATCTTGCACGGCTCCAGGCTGATCTGTTTGAGTCCGCACAACTTTTGGTGTGGAGCAGAAATTCTATATTTTCTGGCAAAATTTTTTATTAATACTTGCTAACAAGGTAGTGAGGGTATAAAACTAAAGTTATGCTACACATTTGTTTAGCCACAAACAGTTTTAATATTGAAGCATGTAAATTATCAACTGTGATTGGCTCAAATTCCACTGGGAGAACCCCTTTTTGTGAACTACATCAACGTGAGCTATTGCAGTAGTTTCATTAGCAGGATGCACGCTGATTGTGTTGTGATAGCGCTCTGAAGGGGGAGTGACTTAACACGGGGAGCAAAGGGACATGACTTAATCTTATAAAACAGGTTAATAAGTAGTTTTTGGCAAATAGAATATTTTCAAAACAATAAAATTAGGTAGCATGGTGATCTAAATATGTTATGTGTGACCAGTTAATACCCCATTGAGCTAAAATACCCACACTTAAACATTTTTTTAACATTCAATCCAACATCCATCCATCCATTTTCTTACGCTTATCCGATGCCGGGTCGCGGGGGCAGTAGTCTAAGCAGGGACTCCCAGACTTCCCTCACTCCAGACATGTCCTCCAGCTCCTCCAGTGGGACCCCAAGGCGTTCCCAGGCCAGCCAAGAGACACAGTCCCTCCAGCGTGTCCTGGGTCTTCCCGGGGCCTCCTCCCAGTGGGACATGCCCGGAACACCTCCCAAGGAAGCCGTCAAGGAGGCATCCTAAGCAGATGCCTGAGCCACCTCAGCTGGCTCCTCTCGACGTGAAGGAGCAGCGGCTCTACTCCGAGCTCCTCCCGTGTGAATGAGCTCCTTACCCTATTTCTAAGGGTGCGCCCAGCCACCCTGCGGAGGAAACTCATTTCGGCCGCTTGTATCCGCGATCTGCAACGAAGATTTTCCATGCTTACCATTTTTGTCCATTGATAGATCTGGATGACTTTTCTTTTGCACAGATATTCAACACCAAACAATCCCCAAAATACTTAAACTTACAAAATGGGGAAAGCCATGCTCAAGGGCACCATCACATCGCAGGAGTTAGCTCTCAGTGATCCATAACCACCCAAACCATGCTTGCCATTAACCAGTCCTTTAACAACAGAATATGACATTAAAAAAAATATGAAAAATGTGAGGAAATCATTCATATGCATCACACACAAACTCTCTGGCTTGATACTAATTTCCAAATGACAAAAATATCCGTTGGCTCTGACTCGCCACCCCACTCACGGAGGTGGACAGGCCATCACACCATCACAGCCCCACTCTCATCCCTCTCTGTGCTGAAACGCACTCGGCCACATGAAAATTAGCATGTCAATTAACTCCGAGTGCGTTTTGGCCACGGCGAGCACTCATGCTGACATTTGGCTGTCTGCGGAGAACAATCAAAGCTGGCTACGACCTCTCTTTTTCTGGGCCAATAGCAGCAGAGTGGTTAGCGGTCGGCACATCAACACTGAACAATCCCTCAAATATTTAAAGGTGCACTATGAGTTGTTTGAAGTATCGATGATATTCAATTGAGCAAGTATCGATATTTTAAAAAAAACCCTCAAAATAGGATAGAAATGAACCTCGGAATTGCTTTAGAACGATGTTAAACTGTATCAGAACTAGTATAAGACCACACAAACTAGTATACGCCCATAAATCACTATGGAACCTACCTGGACGACTGAGGGATTACACAGATAAGGCCACATGGGAATATTAAAGAAAGTACTACTATTTATGCTACAAAACACATTATATGGTCTAAATAGTGTTTTTAATTATCATCACGGTATCGGAATCGGTATTCAGTATCAAATCTATATCCCTTACTATTGATATCGAGCTTGTTTCCACAGTGTAGTTGTCTGACAAATCCAGAATGACATATCATCATCTCATTGGTCACTTATCGTTTAAATATAAAATCAATTTTAGAGTTCCATCCTTTGCTCATTGATTCAGCAGGAATCCGCCATGTTTTTCAGTCCCCTGTGGTATTTCTTCCTTTATTTTTTTATGATACGAACAGACCATGCATGTCCCTGATTGGTTAATCCACCTGTCAATCATGGTCATCTGCAAACATCTTTGTAAATTATTGAAGTAGTGTGTATTCTAGATCCTAGGCAAACAGTGTAGCATTAATCTGAACTATTTTGCGTGTATTCGATTGAAGGTGTTTTTACTTGTGTTCTTACTGTGAGCGGGATTGCCTTTCCACAGATCTAACCTGTAATGTGGACTGGTAGCGGCATCTGCTTGTAGTGCTGTCACGATACTGAAATTTCAAACTCATTTCGATACTAAGGAATAAACTCAATACTCAATACTAATTCTGGATCACGATGATAATAAAAATTTATATAAATATTTATTAAGTTTATTTAGACAGTAGAGTGTGATTTTCAATATTAAACCATAGTACATTTATATTACTATGTGGTCTTATATTTGTCGTCCAGGTATGTTCCATAGTGGTCCATGGGTGTATACTAGTCTGTGTGGTCTTATACTTTTTCTAATACAGCTCAAGATCATTGTAGTGCTCTTCAGGAAAGGTTCTGTCCTATGAATGTGACTTTTTAGAATTGCCACCTACTCAAATCAGTTTCTAGTTTCAATTAGTTAGATTTTCGATACTTCTGACAACCATATCTGCTTGTCTTCATGGGGTGACAGGTGACAGACCCTCCACTGGAAAAGTTACGCAATGCACCTTAAAATGTAGTGTTTTGCTCAAGGGCATAATTGCATTCAGGTTAATGGGTGAACTCTGACTGATTCACATCGCAGCTCCACTCCTTTAACAACTGACATTTGGCTGTCCGCGGAGAACAATCAAAGCTGTCCACGACCTGTCTGCTTCTGGGCCAAAAGCGGCAGAGTGGTTAGCGGTCGGTGTGTCGACAGCTGCCGTGACAGAGTCCAGAAGGCCAGGGGAGAGTGAGGGAGTGTTTATGAGCTAATGAAAAGCAGCCAGTGTGACGTGTCTAAAATGGGCTTGGACGATGTCCGAGTGACCGGAGCAGATAGGAGGGCTAGGCCAAAACCACATTAGATGATTGGTTTGTGCTTTTATGAGTTTGATTAAAAGCGGTGCCAAGGGAGAGGACGAGAGGTCAGATGGAACCATTTGCATTTGGAGGCCAGCGGTTTATAGACTGTGTTTACATTGGAGAGTGCCGGAAAGGTCAATGGATCAAATAAGCAATGTAATCAGAGGTGGGTAGAGTAGCTAAAAATGGTCAAGAAATTATGTTACTTCAAAATATTAGAACATGTTTGAATATTTTATCAGTCTTTTAACTTTTCACCAAAGCTTGAAGTGAGATTATGGCAGGTCCCAACCCCGGTTAAGGCTTTATCTTTACTGTCAGTGGATGTACACTCATTTTCACTGGGGTGACACCAGGGCCAGCCCAGTCTATAAGCAAAATAAGCAGCTGCTTAGAGCCCCAAGGCCAGTAGAGGGCCCCCAAGAGCACATACATTAATATTGAAAATAATATGTCAAGTTTTATTGGGCACAGGGCTTGTGTGTTTACAGCAGAACAAATATGCCTCTCAAACAATTACATGTTTTTTTTATATCTATAGCAGCAAAATATCTACTGCTGTTACATTTGTTTTTGAGACGGGCAGAGGTGAGGGCAGCTATGTATTAACGCCAGTGCAAGGACCCTTTATGACGTAAATTTAAGCCCACTTTCGCCAACTGAAACACATTAAAATCCAGGCACATTACAAACCAGAAACAAAGAAAATATGTCTCGAATGCCACACATCTTGACCCCCCTTATATGTTTGTCTACTGTTCTTGTGACTGTGGTAGTTGTGACATTCTGGATGTTTTCAGTCTGATGTTGGTCATATAAACACAAATACAACTGGTCAAGGTGATGAGAGCAGAGTCATAATGTGTCAAATGTGAATCATCAATAACTGAGCCAGGAGGCATCTGCTGTCGGGGGCCCCAAAGACAAATTCAGCTTAGGGCCCCCTGAAAGCTAGAGCCGGCCTTGGGTGGCAAAGTATAGTGTATAATTTCACACCAGGTTCAACAATATTTAATATTGAAAGAGATGAATGTACCCTATGAAATTCCCAGGTGATTTCCATTAAAATAGCCTGTATTTCCTGCATATTGGTGAATTTTAACAGGTTGTCAGGCTGACTAAAGAGGCTCTCTAAAGGAGGTACATGGCACCTGGGCCTCTAATTTTTACTCAGGCCACGTTATTAATTAACTTAACTGAAGTTTGGCCCAGATAAGCATATATGACTTTGACCACACCAGCCAAATCCAATGACAGAACCTGTCTTGATCTGCATTAACAGTTTATGACCAGTTTATATGGGTCGGAATTTTTTTTAGACATCAGGAGTGTGGCGTGAGAGCGTGTGAGGACACTCAAATGATTGAGTCTCATGGTGAATGACAGCCCTGTAAATCTGCTACTATTACGGTTGATTAAAGGCGCTGTACCTGATTTTTTCTGTCCTCAAAATGTGGGAAAATGAGTTGATTTTTACTACTACTCAACACTTCCAAAGTTAATCCTCAATTCCCTTATGCATGTCTAGCATTCCAATTAGTCAATACTATGAGTTTATGAGCGCTTTTCACAAGGACTGATTGGAGAGCTAGCATGCTGACAGCGCACTTCTTGGATCTCAGAAGATAAAACATTTTATAATTAAATGCAGCACACAGCGGTCTCACTTCTACACGCACAGCCACTTAAAGTCTTTTAGTAAGGCTTATTTTCATGTCACATAGTATTACACATTACATATTACTTAATGAGGTATTGGTAGCAAAAGATGAAATTTAAATCTGTCAACTGGACAAATCGTTGTAGGAGTGAAGACGCTTCGCTGCTCATCCAAGCTGCTTCTTCAGTTCTGGTCAGATCACTGGTGGACACTGCCTTATATCTATGTGAAGGGAGGAGCTAACTACACTGAAACTGTAAACAGCTATTGTCTCCAGTTTCGGCCTTAACAACCTTATTCAACCTGTAATGGCCCCTATTGTTCTCTTTGTTCCTGTTTACTTTGGGTCTGAGGATGGATATGTGAGGCATTTTTTCTCAGGCCCCCATTTCTGTTAAAGGAAGGATTGTCTTTCCTAACAAAGATTGCTTCTTTAATGAGGTATTAGAGGTGGTATATGGGGTTGTGATCACCTGCTCACGATAAACACACGACTGCTGCTCGTTCCATCACAGGGACATGCCACATTCATGTGCATGTCGGGGGGGTTGGGATGGGAGATTTCTTCGAGGGCAGTGCTCATTCATCAGACCTGTGTGACATCTGACCTTTGCCTGTTCATGTGCTTTTGGTTGGATGCTGAGAACACATATATAATACAGTATTTTGAGGAAAAAGTACAATTGCATGCAGTAGCTATCCCAAACTTCATGTCCATGTGATACTTGTGTAGCAAATCCAGAATGATGCCTCTCTGTATTTGTTATACATATTGACATCAATCTGGTCCCCATGTCCTCTGTTGCGTCAAATGTGCTCATGCAGTCAGATGTGTGTTTTTTTTCAGTGACAAATATGAAATGAAGGAGCTCATTCATTACTTCTGATATACAAATAAAATCAAATTAATCTCCCCTGATATTAACACAGTTTAGTGCTTCACTCATTGATTCTGCAGGAATCCGCAATGTGTTTCAGTCCCCTGTGATATATTTTGTTCCTTTATTATTCCACTAATCCACCTGTCAATGACGCCCATCTGAAAACGAAGAGATTCACCGGTGACCATCCTCACGTCTTTGTAAAGTATTGGTGAAGTGTGTGTTCTGGATTCCAGGCAAGCTTGATACAAAATACCTTACGATCTATCTTATTAAGTGTGAAGTCTATTCACAACTTGGGTCCTCTTATAAAGATTCAAGTCTTCTCTTTATGCTCAAACACAGACACTTTTAACCACTAGTTAAAGTGTCTGCCTTCTATCTTCTGAACAATTCTCCACAGACAAGAAAGCTAGAAAGGTTTGTGACAAGAGCCTTTGACGTTAAAATGGGACTAAAGACAACCATATTTCAAATACACCAGACAACTTTGGAAGTACCTGAAGGACTAAAGAAAAGAGTGAGGGCGGAGGAGGGGGGTGGTCTGGTCATATGAGGAACAGTGTGATTGGTCTAACAGGTCTAACAGGTATCCTCACCTCAAACTCCACCCCTGCAGCCAGGTGTTTGTAAGCAGATGCACCTAGCTGAAATCAGGGCAGTGTTTTGTGATGTCACCAACTACTGGAAATTGCAGAGGCCATTGAAGTGAGCATACAAAATGACTTGAAAAGTAGATGCTTTTCCACATTTAAGGCACGCAAAGCACAGTACATCACCTATTGACACATTGATGGGGTCATGGGGTTAAGTTTCTTGCCCAAGGACACAACGACAGCATCTGTGAGAGCTGGAATCGCAGCACCATCCTGTGGGTCAGTGGATCTGACCGCTCAACCGATAATGTTTATGTCGAGAGCGGGATTCCAACCGCCAACCTTCGGATTAGTGGACGGACACTTTACCAATTGAGCTACTGTCGCCCCCAGTAGATGAAGCTGTTCAGACCCCACATACACAGTATTGTAGCGTTTTAAATGGATTGAGCGTTTAATTTTCATGCAAGTTAGCAATTACTTTCTTTATTAAGTAGACGCACATCAGCGCAGCGGTATACCATTAACCAAATATAAAATGATTGCCTACAAATGTCTCACTTATACCAGAGAATATCATACTGTGTTATATTAAACAAATCCAATGAAGCTTCCTTGGCCAAATGGATATATATTTGCCATCCTTCTCTTCATTAAAGCTTTGGACTATAGCCAGATCCCATTATCACTGCAGAAATCAACCTAAAGTTAGCCAGAGACAGTCACTTACTTAAAATGCATCTATTTTGGAGACTTCAATGTGCCTTGGAAGCGGCTCTGGATTTGGAGCTGCTCATAGCGTTGGTCTGAATCAGATGAACTGCAGTGCAGTGCAAATAAGGCCAGAGTGATGGAAATAGAAATCATAGAGGGAGAGCAGAACAGACGCGTTACCTGAACAAGACATGAAACTTGTGCCATGCAAATTAGGCTCAATCCACTACTTCGCTATTCAGATATCTCACATCGCACCAATTATACAGGCACTACGGGGCACGGCTCGGGCACGGCTGGGGCACGGCTGGGGCACGGCTGGGGCGGGTTGTGTATTGGGTAAACAGGTGTCGACAGGGAAATGGACGCACTCGCCTGTTCTGCTCTACTTTACTGTCTGGGGAGAGGGGCTACTTTGTGGACTGGATGAAATGGGGAGAGCACATTATACACTAATGTATGCAGACACATGGGGCTGACAAGGTCACAGGTTTATACACTAATGTATGCAGACACTGGAGACAAGGCAGGTTAAAGGAACTGCATGTAGCCTGCACTTTTACTGTTTTAAGAAGGTACCACACTCACAACTCAACCTGTGCTGCCAGTGCCTTAACCTGCAGATTAAGGACACATACCAGTCTTTCTCATTCTCAGTATATGGACATACCATGCCCTTAGAACCTCCAGAATTCACTCACTGAGCTGCAGAGGCTGCACTAGCACTGATTCATGATTGGCTGCAGGTGATGGGGTTTAGGCCACGACCATTCAGCTCAGAAAGAGTCCTTTTACGTTTAAACCACCTGGGTTTCAGCATTCAAACTGGCAACCCAAATGAGACTCTTGAGACTCATGCTGCTTTCTGAGTGAATAATCATCTTGAGAAACAAAACCCCAAATGACAGCATAACTTGGCCATCATGTCCAATGTTTTTGTCATTTACAATAAATCAGTGTTACAGTTGTTATCAGTAAAAGCTACATTTGATATTTAGGGACACAGATAGGTCAAGTTGATCAAATTTAAAATCTAAATCTTACACATCGTTCCTTTGTCTCGTTCAAGGACACAACGACATTATTCATCTGTGGGAGCTTTAATTCCACTGCCAATCTGTGGGCCTGTGCATTTGACTGTTCTCTTAATGATGTTTATGTCGAGAGCAGGATTAGAACCACTAACCTGCAGATCAAAGGACAAGCACTCTACCAACTGAGCAACTGCTGCCCCACTTTTCTCTTTTTAACGTTATATTTTGTTCCTTCATCAAAATCACACCTGGAGTTGTATTTTTGCTTCACTCACGCTTGTTTCATTAATCCATTAATCCAAAGTCGTCTTCCGTGAGCCTCAAAAGTGCTCCGTTTGCATTTTGCTTATTAAGTTGTGTCACAGATAAAAATAGACTTGTCCTATGCAGTTTTTAAGCCAATAAACCATCTCTGGACTCAGTCAAATTGTGTTCCCAGCTAACTCGAGGCTTTATTAGCATAGCATTCACGTTCTGTAAGGTCTTCATTCATTTATTTCATGGTTGCTCATTACCGTTTCTGACAGCAGAGGGAGCTCCAACACCTAAATACCTCATTGGAAACAGTGGTGTTGTTTATAAAGTGTGTTTTCCAAATGTAGGCATTATATTATGTTAGAATCATACACGTCTTTTAAAGTACTGTACAAGAATAAAAATTAAAGATTCAGATTTGGAGGGGCTGATGTTTTATTGTCTGCCCCTTTATCTGTATTGAAACTTAAAGCACATATTTAAAAAAAAAAAGAAAAGAAAAAAAAAGTTTATTTTGAAATGAGCAGTGCAGAGAACTTTTTCGGCAGCAACTCAGATCCCCCTCCTGTCTGTGGTTGGAAGGTGGAGCCATGGTGGTAGGACCTCCAGCTCTTTGGTCTGGTCCAGGCCCAGTCCAGAGTCACCAATAAGCTCTTTTTCACTACATAAACTGGATAAGTACTACAATTTAATATTAATTTTGAAAATGCATGATCGAGGTGTCGGGAATCGAAACTTACAGACTTAAATAACACGTCCGGAGAAGCTCAGCCGGATCACACTAGTAGCAGATTAGGAGAGGCATTCAACTGCGCAGGGTAAGAAACAGCCAGGCACATTTTAGACATGTGTTTGGACATGTACTCATTTGTGTTAGATCAGCAGCGATGACAAACTACAGTGTGTCCATTGTTTTGTTTCATTCTTTTGGTCTGCTACATTTAAGTCAAAGTAAAATGTTATTACTACGACTACTCCAAATGCAACTACTATGGCTTCAGATACTATTGTTTCAAATTCTAGTACTAGTTATATTAGTATTGGAAGTAGGGGTAGTAGTATTTGAAGTAGTAGTAGTGGTTGAAGTAGCAGTGTCCCAAATAGAAGCAGCTGCGCGTAAACGAGAGGAAGCAGAGCGCAACTTTCCATCAATCACTGTCAGCCCCATCCACTCATTTGCATTTAAGTGACAAAGAAAAGTGGAAAAGAATAAATATAAATGGTAAAAATAATTTAAGTAGAAATAAATAAATGTGTAAATAAATGAGTAAAAATTAACTGTCCAAAAAATAAAATTAATACAAATAAATATTATAAATGTTATACAGTATTTTAAATAAATACATGACTTTATTTATTTTTAGTCACCATTTAATTCTGTACATTTCAACATTTACTCTTGTATTTATTTATCTCCAATTATTTTTGGTTCTTCATACACTCTGAGTTCTCTGTCCATGCAACTCTGTGTGTTATATTTCCTTCTCAACAAGACCTCCCACTGTGAAGTCGTTAAACTCGACTGCCCCAGGCTTCTATTAGCAATCTACAACACTCTGGAGCTTGATCGGCCTCCCCGCCATGGGTAACCATGGCGACACCACTGTATCTGTTTGGTGAATACAAATGTGTCCTGTACTCTGGATAGTGCGAGTGGAGGAGCCGCCCGGTCACGGCTCACTTTGTATGTGAGCATAAACAATTATTTTATTCATTTATTTTTCTTTGCAACTAAAATTAGGACTGAGTAACTTTTACATATACTTTTACAACAATTTAAGTTGCTTTGAGTGGTGACGTGCTCTCTTCTTTCAGTTCATGTTAACAATTTTGGTCACACATTTACACTAGTTGAAGGCAATTGTCTGGACTTTTTGAGCACATTGCTAACAGAGAGTCACAGTACACGCTTTTGAATGCCCCTTTTAGGCTGTATAAAGGAGACTCAGGGAGCGTGACGTCACCCAGACCCGTTGAAGGTAACGCCCCTTCCCGCCCGCCTGCCCCGCTGGTTTAGCAAGTCACAGGCGCTTAGCAACACTGTCAATCAAACATGTTGCTAACTGTGGCAGGAGCGACTTTGGGGAAAAAAAGCCACAAAAAAAAAAAGAAAAAAAGGTTTGTTGATTGTTTCCCCCCTCAAAAGCGAACCTGGTTCAAAAAAAAAAAAAAAAAAGAAAATAGGGAAAAAAGGTGTGTTTTCATTTCTTGATTTACAGACCAAATAGAAAAATAAGAGCAGGTGAACATTTTAACACTAAAGTGACGAGTCTGACAGCAGCAGTTATAGAGACAGGGGCGACAATAGAAAGTGAATTGGAGTCAATGGAGCCGGAACACAGGAGCTCATTGGTTATTTAGAGCAAAATCAAGTAAGTAAGTAAGTAAACTTTATTTATATAGCGCTTTTCACAGATAAAAATCACAAAGTGCTTTACATAGAAAGAACAGGTCAAAAATACAGGGAAATAAAACTACACATCAACCAAGTCAACTAAAAGCTTTTCTGAATAACAACGTTTTCAGCTGTTTCTTAAAGGAGTCCACTGAATCAGCCTGGCGGAGGACCAGAGGCAGTGCATTCCAGAGTCTACGGGCCACAGACTGAAAGACAGATCCCCACGAGTTTTAAAACGAGTCTTTGGGACCATGAGGAGGTTCTGGTCCGAGGACCCGAGGGTACGACCAGAGTTATAATGGCACAGCATATCGGCAATATGTTGGGGTGCCTGACCATGTAATGCCCGATATGTAAGAACACACAATTTAAAATCAATTCTATATTTCACCGGCAGCCAGTGGAGGGACGATAAAATCGGTGTGATGTGGGCTGTTCTGGGAGTTCCTGTTAAAATCCTTGCAGCAGAGTTTTGCACAAGTTGAAGTCTTTGGAGAGCTGACTTATTAAAACAAGTAAAAACTGAATTACAATAGTCAATGCGTGATGAGATAAAAGCATGAAGAATCATCTCCAAGTCAGACTTTGACAACATTTTCCTTACTTTTGACATGTTTCTTAGATGATAAAAACAATTTTTAGTCAACTGTCTGGAGTGACCCTCCAGAGACATGGCCTGGTCAAACACCACACCCAGGTTTCTGAGGCTGTTTTAACAGAAGAGTCCAGAGAACCCAGGTGTTGTTTGATAAGAGGGATCTTTTTTTATCAGGAGCAATGATCAGAGTTTCTGTCTTGTCTGAGTTTATCTGGAGATAATTTGATGACAGCCAATTTTTGAAGCAAGACACATACAATACAACTGGATGTCATCAGCGTAAAAGTGATAAGACACATTTGTAAAACCACAAATTATCTGACCAAGAGGCACCAGATACAGCAAAAATAAAACTGGGCCAAGTACAGATCCTTGTGCCACTCCACAAAACAGACTGGACATGTCAGACATTACATTGTTTATGGCAACACTGAAAGTGCGATCATTTTTAGAAGACAAGATCCAGTTGAGGACAGACCCAGAAAACCCCATCTCAGATTCTAAGCGATCAATAAGAATCCTATGGTCAATGGTATCAAAAGCAGATGTTAGGTCGAGTAGCACAAGAACAGTGTATCGTCCTGAATCAGCCTCCATCATCACATCATTCACAACCTTAAGTAAAGCCGTCTCAGTCGAATGCAGCTTTCGAAACCCAGATTGGAATTCATCATACAATCTACGCTGCGTCATCAAAGAAGTAAGCTGCTCTGCTACAACTTTTTCCAAAATTTTTGAGACCAAAGGGAGTTTTGATATGATACTACAAGTGAGTCTCACGCACCGAGTCCGCTCTGTGTAATATGAGGGAAAAGAGAACGAGGCGATGAAACGTTCAAAACTGTTTGGCACATGGAGACTAAGCACCTGGATTAAAAGATAAAAGAGCTTTTGGAAAGAAATTATGGAGCAGACTGGACATAAACACACTGCGGGAGTCATTGTCTCTCATCACTCCTGATGGGACCACCTCATCGCAAAGAACCAAGTGCAGAGCTCCTCTGATTCAGTGGTGTGGTGAGTTGTATTTTTTTATAAAAAGGTCATAAGCACATTATAGTTGTTAACACAAAGCGTAAGAGTAAAAAAAAAAAAAAAAAACAATATATACAGTTTTATCTTCATTTTAGATGTCAAAAAATATTTGCGGCTCCCAGAGCTTTTTTCCCCGTGGAAACTGGGTACAAATGGCTCTTTGGGGGTTAAAGGTTGCTGAGCCCTGCCGTAAAACATGACCACGTCACCAATTAGAGAAAAAAAAGGGTAAATAAAGTCGGTGTCACTAAAAGCATTTTGCATGATCAGTTGGTTCAGTTTGGTTTCAGGTTTGAAGTTTGCTCAGGCCACTCAAAAGCTCACCTGGCAATCCCTCAAGTTACACCTATGTTCGCCGACAAACTGGGTGAAAATCAATAATATCGAGTGTTTGTAAATGGAACGCCTGCATTCTAAAGGCTGGTACCACTCTATGTGTTGACTCTAATGCATTTTCAAAGGGAGAGTTTGTGTCCAAACATCGACAACTATGAGCGTTTTAGCTAGTGACAAGCGCTCGGTCACATGTGAGTAACAGTACTGCATGTAGTGCATTTAGCATTGTTCACTGATGCAGCAATTAGCACCAAAATTAGCATGGAAGCTAATGACCACACAAAAGTTATTTGTAGATTTGCACTTCAGTAATTTCAATATGAGAATTTTTTTTAATTTTCGTTTTTTTTATGATGATTTTCCAAAATCACTGACCAAAATCTCTTACCCTACGCTGTGGATGGCCTCTACGGTGCCCAGTGTAGGACATTTGCAAAATATAATATTAATGCACAGCCACGGGATAATATTATGTTCCCACGTGATATTATCTTGAGGGAAAGACTTCATTATAACGAGGGAACAACTTAATTATCTTGAGGGAATGACTTAATTATCACGAGGGAACGAGATATTATTAATTAAATTTTTTTTTTAAGTTAAATATCTTGTGCGCTCATGAAAATATATGTATAGAAATGATTATGTTTCCTCAAGATAATTATGTTGTTCCCTCAAGGTATCTCATTCCATCAAGATAATTATGTTATTCCCTTAAGATAATTATATTGTTCCCTCGAGATAATTATGTTGTTCGCTCACGATAATGTCTCATTCCCTCAAGTTAATATCTCGTTCCCTCAAGATAATATATATTTTTTATTTGGTAAATATTATTATTCTCCTTTCTGTTTGAACTGTTTGCGGGGCTCTGTGGCATGCTCACTCACACACTACATTCTTATATAGATAAAGTGGGTGAAGTGTCTTGCCTATGGACACAAGAACAGTTTGCATAGTATTCCTTACCCTTTTATTTATCACAGGTAAAATAAGTTATATATTGTTGTGAGCGTTTTTTGGAAAGGAGACGTCTTCTGCATTTTAAAAAACACGTGATAGAAATTAGCGACTTAGAACAGAGGATTTTCACCCTATGTCGTCCGGTTCCAGACACTTCTGGATTCGATCAGAATGTAGAAGGGCCAACGTTATCCCCAGTCGTCTCCCATCTAAGTACCAACCAGGCCCAACCCTGCTTTTGCCTCAGAGATCCCAACATTACTTCTTACCCCCTCACAAAATCTGTTTTTTTTTTTTTTTTAAAGTCAAGTATTACATCAGCATTCATACACAATACAACACTGGGGCAGACTGACAGATGTGTTATTGATGTCCGACGTAATACATGGCCTCATTTGTACAGCAGCAGTTTGAATAGAGTCAGGCTGTATTCTCATACATGTAGTGAAAGGGCTCTCCACTCAGGCGACCCCGTCTACTGCAGACTGTTTGTGGCGGGCCTTTGTTTAGCGTCTGAGAGCAGAGAATGGTCCTGATTGTAATAAGCCTCCTCCTCCTGTTTGATTGTACGATTGTTAACGAGGTCTAACCAAATGACTAGCTTAGAACGCCACGTAATACATTTAACTGTATTTTATATATATATTTATTATGTAGCGCCGTGTTAAGAAACTCAGCGATCTTTTCATGCTGTGATATTAACTTGTTTTTTTTCAGTGTTTTGTATGAAAGTTCAAAAATAAAGAAATACAAGTTATAAAATGAGCGACGTTGTCTTGTAGAGCATAGGAGGATATGTTTGCAATATCTCCAGCAGAACTGCTCAAAAACTCCTCATTGGAACCCCTACACCGACTTTGGTCCTCCCCGTTCATGTTTAAACAGGGTGTATTATGCTAAATCAACTTTTTGGAGTTTTCCGTCATGTTTTCTTATCAAAAACGTGTCTGAAGAGGTTTTATATGTCATTCATGCATGTTTGAGTAATCTTGAATAATTCCTTCACAGAACAGCATCAGAAACAAAACTGAAACTAATTGAACTGTTTAACACGTTTTTTTTTTAGTATATTATTTTGAAAACAATACAGTAATACAGTAACATAAGTAGTAAATGTACTGTACTTGCGTAGAATTTTTAGGTTTCTGTACTTTAGTTAAGTAAATTTTACAGGGTATATGTTTTCACTTCACTACGATTGAGAGCAGTATCTGTACTTTCTACTCCACTACATTCTTGAGCAAGACCGAAAAGTAAAAAGCACTTTTCATATGATTTGAGGAGTTATTTTTACAGTGTTTGCCGTTACATACTGACTAAAGTTTTTGAGTTCAAGCCTCCACTTTGAGAAAATAAATACGCAAAACTAAGAAAAATTAAGAAAGAAACACTTTAACAGACATTACTTTTTACTCTTGAAGCACATTTTTAAATGGGTACTTTAATGCTTTAACTTAAGTAGATTATTCCATGTGATATTTTTACTTTTACTTGAGTAACTTTTACCCTCTGTATCTGTACTTTTACTGAAGGAACAGAATTGAGTACTTCATCCACCACTGTCGACGTGTAATACTCCCTCTGCCGCAACTGAATGGGAAAAACTCTTGAAACTTCTTCTGTAGTCTACTTAAATAAATGATTATTAATAATTAATAATTAATGAATAATTAAACAAAAACAATCCATGACAAGTATTCATTGCACTGATTGGAAAAGCTCTCGATTTACCAGCCACTCTAGGTTCCTATCCTCACCTATGGTCATGGCTCTGGGTAATGACCGAAAAGACAAGAGTATGGAAGCAGCTCTGCAGAGTGGCTGGGCGCTCCCTTAGAGAGAGGGTGAGGAGCTCAGTCACACTGGAGGAGCTCGGAGTAGAGACGTTGCTCCTTCACGTCGAGAGGTGAGGTGGCTCAGGCATCTGTTCCGGATGTCCCCTAGACGCCTCCCTACGGAGGTGTTCCAGCATGTCCCCCCGGGAGGAGGACCCGGGAAGACCCAGGACATGCTGGAAGAACTATGTCTCTCAACTGGCCTGGGAATCCTTTGGAGTCCCACCGGAGGAGCTGGAGGACGTGTCTGGGTTGAGGGAAGTTTGGGAGTCGCTGGTCAGACTGCTGCTCCTACAACCCGGCCCCGGATAAACGGAAGAAAATGGATGGATGTATGGATGAAACTGTAAAATAAGTCATGTGAAGTGTAAAATTGGCCAAAATCACTCATCTTAATCTGAAAAATGGACAGAGCTAGTTTTAAATTTTTGCTTTGTTTTATTTTCACATAATTTAGAAAAAATAATAATAATAATAATAAAATACAGAGGGGATTTTGTATGTCTTATTCGGTATTTCAGTAAACTTGATCTTACAGAATACTTGCCCAAGAATTCAAATTTCACCTGTTTGGAGTTAAAACTTTATTTAATCAGGCTTGGAATTAGATATCAACTAATTGTTCAGGGTTATCTGTCAAAATCTTATTAAGTACAAGACCGTTGTGTGGCAAGACTGACTTGGAGGGTGTATGCTAAAGGTGTTCTTACCTGCCGTTTTTTTTGGCGCTGAGCTTGTGGTCGATTTAAGCGCTCCCTTCTCCTCTACTCCCTGTTTGCCCGCTCGCTCTTCCAGGCAATGTTTGGTGGCTGCTCTGTCCTCCATTTCAACTCAATTTCAGTCCTTAATTTCCAATGCATCTTACGCATCCAGATTTATACCGTCACTTCTTTTATTGGAGGTGTTTGGCCGCAGCCCTGAACCGCATCAGTCCCTCGCTCCATTGAACCGAGTTGCGTAGAAGTTGTGTGTGCTATCATCTCGTGACAGGTAATGAAAGCCCCATACTCCTCTTCAATCATTTATGCCCAAAGTCTTATGAATTTTTTTTCTCCTAGTTCCATGTGTGGACCAAATCAGTCCCTCGCTGTATTGAGCCTGATAGTGTGCCACTGTCCACACTAAGCCGTGGCGACAGGTAACCAAAGCACTACCTCAAAATAATACATTGTTTAAGCCAACCTGTCTGTTTATATCGCTGCTGCCCGGCTGGCGGCCGTGTGCCGGTCAGCGCCGTTCGGGTCATATCCTCAATAAAGCGGCAGTGAGCTGTGTAAAGTTGTCCCCTGTTTGATCCAGCCTGAGATTGTCTGTGTATCCTCCCCAACAATGGTATGTGCGTTCTTCAGCCCACATCTTGCACTGCAGGCTTGGATTGTAATTTTCAAATTCATTTTCCAGGTGTCAGTGGTGGTCTGCAGCGGCTTGAGCGCACTGCCTCTGTTTTGCCTGTTTTCTCTATTTTGTTTAGTTTCGTTTAGTGTCAGAGAGCGATGCTAGTGATGGGCCGAAGGAATCGAAGCGCCAACACGTGTCGACCTTCATTACCTTTTTAGTCAGTTCTTTCATTTGTTGGACATCAGAGCAGATCTAGCACAAATTAGTGTTCGTGTGTCTGCATGTAGAAGCCCTGTGTTGTGTCAACGCTTCTGGATAGTAAACAGCCCTATTTAAACCACCAGACAGCGCTATAGAGTGTATCGACACAGTGTCAACATCATGTCAACACACGTACCCATCACGGCACGCTCCATGCACAGGGTCCACCATGCAACTGTGCCCCACGTTTGGCCTGACAGGCAGGGCAACAGGGTTAATTTTTAGAAAACTGAACAAAAGAGTTTATGTTTTCAATGCATGCTTTTTCCTGAAAAGTAAGACATCCATGAATTCAAACTGGGTTCTGCAATAACGATTGTTAAATAAAGACTTTGTAGATGAAATAGAACCTGGCCAGCCTCACTTTTCATATGTGTGCCTCATAAGGTCTTTTCTCCAGCTAAGAAAGTCATATTTGGAGTGATTTGTGTATATTTCCGTAATGTTTAATCACTCATTTTCCAAATGCCATATTGCCATATTACCGGGTTCACCGTCCTCACCTCTACTTCTAATTTTATGTTCTTAATTATCGATACATGTAGGATTCAGCACTGTCGTGTAGTCATTTTAGTACGAATAAAAAAAAAATCCGCTGCTTGCTAGTATGCCATCCATCAGAGGTGCCGACTCTCTCTCTCCCAGGGTCATTTGGCCATGTTCCAGTCTCAAAATAATACCTTCATCAGTAGTTGATGTTTTACCAGTTCCATTAATACATCATTTCAGATGTGTTCGACTGAAATGTCAAATTTGCATAAACATTTAACTTCTCAAACTATTAATATTAAAAAGCACTGCTTGAAAGCACTTACGCATCTGTTTAAAAAAATATATTTGTGAGATTAACACAAGAAGAAAAAACATTGCTGGAGGGATGGCAGAATAAAGAGCTGGTCAGAACCCACAGCGCCAAGCTTCCTCTGCTGTGCCACTTGTATGTAAGGTGCTGGACTTGATCCAAACAAAAAGGCTAAAAATGTAAAAAGGGGGTATCTTACTTCTTTGGGGTATTAACTACTAACACAGATCATATTAAGATCAACATGTTACCTTTTATTGTTTTGAAAATGCTAATATTTGCCAAAAACAATATATTAACATGATTAATTTTCACTTTCGTTTTTGACACTGAGCACCCTTCAGAGCGATATCACGACACAATCGATGTGTGTTCCACTAATGAAACTCCTGCACATCGCATCAGGTTTATCAAGTTGCTGTGTACAGTTTTGTGTCATGTCTTTGAATATTTATGGAGATTGTGATGAAGGCCTGTGAGCTGAAGAAAGGTAGACAGCTCCAAAAAGTTGCTCCCTCTTTAAGGTATGCAGTGGTCACTCGTTTTATCGTGTGGGTTACATTGTAAAAATAACCCCAATAGGTGAATTACGCAAACCTTCATCTTTTACAGTTATTATATTTATGTTTTAAGGCTGTAAAACCCCTCACCACACACTTTATACACTTTTCTCAGACAGGCATTAAAATTTTCTCACATTTCTCTTGTTTAAACACTCTCAATGTTCAAACCTTTGTAGATTTTTAGGGTTTTGTCGGGGAGAAAACTTGCAAACATACAGCACTTAAGAGTCACACTGCTAGCGAACGAACATTTATGTACATTTGGCTGAACGCATTCTGTACTGTACAGGAGACACGGCACAGAAGAGACTGATTGACAATGGTCTACAGTCCCTTAGCCAATCAAATCTGCAAAACAGCGAGGCTGCGAAAGGTGAACCACGTTATAGTAAAGGACAACTGTACTTTATTTGCCCCTCATGAGGAAATCCATTATCTGTATTTGAGCCATCCTTCAACCGGTTCCATTAGGATGACTTGTCAAGAGAAGTGAGCTACTGTTGTACATCGCTCAGAGTCCCATCTCCAGATCTTGAGCTGGTCTCGGTCAGGACTACCTTAGCGGGACGATTTGACCTATTGTGCATGTTTTGGGTTTATGGGGAAAACTGGAGTGCGCAGAGGAAGTCCACCCAGGGCACAGGGAGAAACAAGGACCAGGCAAACTCAGCCACAGCGCTGCTTAGGGGTGTTTGAAATACTGTACAAGCTTTTTTCCCAGTGCTCCCTCATGTTGACAGAGCTGCGTAAATCGTAGCACATTTTCCTCATAATCTCAGGATACAGGCCACGTTGTGAGTCAGGGGCAGGCAGGGGGAGGTGTACACAGGGGGAAATGTCTCCGGAGGTCGGACCCATCAAATCCATCACCGTCAGGCTCTCTTCACGCTACCTAAGTAATCATTTCTTTGGTCTTTTTATGTCAGGTTGTGTTTTTTTGCACAATTTCACCAATAGCTCGACCACCTCCCTGCCCTGTGGCTTGCAGGTGGGTGGGGAGTGCGATAAGAAGTGGACTGAGGGAGAGTGACAGCAGCAGTCAAATGTCACGGGACTCTGGCATATTTACAAAAATGTTCATTAAAATGCATTGTCCCTGAAATAAGTCGAGTTCCATATTTGGTAATCAGTGCACAACCAAAGAGCCAATCAGGAGACAGGTTGTAGAAGGTACTAGCCCCTCGAGGCACGATAGCTGTTGCAAACCTGTTGCTAATGTTAGCGGGAGCGACATTGAGGATAAAAAGAGGCCTAAAAACAGGCTTAAAATTTGCCTTTTAAGGTCCGAATGACGAGTCCTACAGCAGTGGTTGCAAAGAAAGGGGCACTGATTTTTCAATACAAAGTGAATTGGAGTGGATGGGCGGCGGCTAGCGAACTAGCAATGTTCATCTTCACAGTCTTTGGCAATGACTGAAAGGAAAATACTGTGGATACAAGCAGTCGGAAAGAGTTTAATCCTCTACGCTGGGTGCTCCCTTAGAGATAGGGCGAGGAGCTCAGTCCCGTGGGAGGAGCTTGGTGTAGAGCCGCCGCCACTCCTCCTCATTCTAGCGTGCATACTGCTCCCCCGCTGTGGCACCAGGTATTCCCAGCACTCTCCCATCCAAGTAATCAGGCCCAGCCCAGTTGAGTTTCAGAAATCAGACGAGACAAGAAGGTATGGCCAACCAAGACGTTTAAAGATTGTTTCACTTTGCTCTGGACGTAAACCCTGTCTCTGGTCGCTATGGTAACACACATTTACTCTAATTTACCTTGTGGTGAGCCCGCATGTCTCTCCTGCGTGCGTGTGTGTGCAGATTGGATTATTGATGACAGTGACGCGTGGCACCATGGTGGTGGGACAGCAGGCGCAGGTGAAGACTCCGCACCGTAATGACCGCTATGTGAGGAGAGGAGGGCAAAACAGCTGAGACCTGTGTGGAGAGAGACAAGAGAGGGATAGGGACCCAGAGGAAGGTGTGTGAGTGTGTGTGTGTGAGAGAGAGAGAGAGAGAGAGGAAGGAGAGAGGTAAACAGAGAAGGGGGGAAAGATCAGGGAAGGGATGGAGGAAGGAGAGAGAAAGTAAAAGGGAAGGTGTGAGCGTGCGAGGGGGACATAGAGAGAGAGGATGGGGTGTAAGAGAGTTAATAAGGAGAGCGAGAGGGGAAGGAAGAGAAAAAGAAGTGAGAGAGTGAGAATGAGAGATGGAAAGAGAGTAGTGAGAGAGCCAAAAGAGTAGAGAGTGGAGTGGTGGAGCAATAGATGGGAAAGGTAGGAGAGAGAGATGAGGGTGTGGGGCGGGAGTAGAGGTCAAGATAGAGGTGTGGAGAAGGCGAGAGAGGAGAAAAAAGAGAGGGGGAGGGAGGGAGAAAGAAAATAGCACAAGCAGCACACTGTCATGAATATTGGTCAGTTAAACTTTAAACGTGAGCTGAATTTCTGCCTTAAAGTTTGAGTATATTTAAACAAAATCTGTTTGTGTTTAAAGAAATGATAAATGTTAGTTATAAATCTGTTCTCACAAGACACCCACGTATCATGCTATGTTTTACTTCAAGAAAACTTCCTGAAGTAAAGTAAAACAGTTTAGTTGTTTTAACTTATCAACCATTATTTTTTTTACAGTCAATATTTAAAGTTCTTAACCGATGTTCCGAGGCATGAATACAACAGAGCTCTGTGTAAAATGCCTCATCACTGCCTCGTGTGGAGGATCATCTGAACATAAAGACATCATGTGTCCTCAGTGTCAGGGGGCTGCTCGTTTCACACTGGATTTGACTTTAGACCAACTTATACTAAAACATTCACCTGCTGTTTTCACTAAACATGGGGAATCAGCTTTTCATTTTTTTGCAGCTAAATCTGGAACAGTCTGAAGATGTGAGACAGACCTCTACTTCAACAACGCTTAAATCCAGGCTCCAAACTGTTCTGTTTAGCTGTGCATGTGACTGACAGGTTTTCACTCTGCACTCTTCTGTTGTTCATTTTATGGCGATTATTTATGTTTTGTTTGTATTGTGATTTTAATGTCTTTCTTATTCTGTAAAGCACTTTGGATTACTTTATGTATGAACTGTGCTACACAAATAAACTAATTTTATTAGTTATGTAGTTTTATCATATTTCATGTTTCCTGCACAAACACACAGTACATTTGACACAGTCTGGACACATGTCGGACATATACTTGTTAATTGTAACTATTTGAAAAAATGAATAAATAAATTCATCAGGACGTTTGTGAAGGACTGGTACAGCTATTTTATTAGTATGCAGGGACAATACATTAATCAACATTAAACGTTGCAAATCTGCCAGAGTTAGCAGATTGAGCTCATTTTCTATAGTCGTCCCTTGGCCAGTTGTGAGTAAAGCCTAAAGCCTAAAAATGCTATTTTTCTTCCCTCCCTGTTTTCCAAACAGAGACGGGATGAACAGATAACTCTGTACAGTGTAGAAGCTCAAAGCAGCTTCTGCTGAGTCTTACCTGGACAATTATGGTGTTTTTTCAGAGATTCACATATTGGACTGATAGACATTTGTGCAGTTTTCTTAAGCCCCGTCTGACCGAAAGCACAAAAGAGGAGTAGACAGAAGTAAACTATATAACCACATAATTACAATGGAACTCATACAATGGAATGAGAACATTTGAGCTGTGTCTTATATATTTTGTCCAGCTTTTATTTGCTCATTGACACATGTTATGTCCAGTTCCTTTAAATCACAAACATATCATATTTCTCTAATCTAAAATCTGATTTCTTATAAAGCAGACACTGATGCAGTGCTCACACTGTTCAGTGACCTTAGCTACATGTGGGCAGTTTGACACATGAGCAGCTACATGTACACCATGACACCAGCGCAAACTTATTCTTCCACTAATAACCTGACAAAAGACACCCATAATTGCACACGGAGTGACAGAACTATGCATTTATGTAGTTAGAATAACTCCCTAACACTCATATAATGTTAGCACAAAATGAGTCGAAAGGATAAAATGTACTTACTTTGTTCTGGTTTTTACAGAGAAATTCTCATAATTCGGGAGCATCCGTTTGCCCGCTGTTCAGAGGAGATGCTGTTGGATGAAGTAGACAGAACTGTATTCTTCTGCCATTAAATAACAATAACTTTTTTTTTTCTACTTTCCTCGACAGTTCTTTTATATGAAGAAAATAATGTCCCTACCAAAAATGTTTTGTTAATATTCAAAATATAACTAAATTAAATTTATATCTCCAAACTATTCCTCTGTAGCACTATTTCCACGGCGTATGAATATGCCAGTGTGATTAATCGAGCCGGGTCTCATGCTACAACAGATTTTACTTTCTGTTAAAATTAGTCAGACTCATTCGTTGTGAGGCTTATAACCTGAAAATGTATAATCACACTGTCCAGTTATATCAAAACACAAATGATGATGCTCATTTAACCAACAGAAAGCTAGAAAATCAAGACAAGCTGATTAACCAATAAATGGAGACCTGTCCCAGAGAAGAGAGTAAAGAGCGTAATGAGCAAGAAAGGAGAGAAAGATGTAGAGGTAAAAGAGAGAGGGATTTAAAAGGGAGAAAAAGTCGAGAGAGAAGCATCAGATGAGAGAAAAAAAAGTCTAGAGGGAAACGAGATAGAGAGATGGACTGATGTAAGGGAGGGAGGATGAGAGACAGGAGCGACAGGTGCAGTGCTGTCACTAACACAACAGGGTGAAAGATGAGACGGGTCCATCGCTCTTTCACCCGTCACTCCCGTACGAGACTCAGAGTTTAATAGAGGCCCTGAGACAACATGAAGCAGCTAACTTCTACCTAAAAACGCTGCACTGGAGCATCTTGAAAAACGTGTGCAGTGGTCCAAAATGATTCTTCACTTTACCTTTAATCAACGACTAGCATGCTAATACACACTTCCTGATTATCTGACAATAGAACGCGTCATAATTAATGGACAGATCTCAACATTCAGGAGCTGCTTATACAATATATCTGTACTGGGGCAAAAAACACATGGCAAAAAAACTGTACAGGGATTTTGCAATGGATTTGACAGGTTAGATGACTCATTTTACTAAAACATAATTAACGTCATTATAGTTAATTGTACAGTGGTCCCTTATCACTTTTTAATTAATATATATATTTTTTTGCATGTTTTTTTTTACAGAATGTGTTCAGACAAATTTGCATAAATGTTTGATCGCAGTGTGACTCTTAAGTGCTGTATGTTTGCGAGTTTTCTTCCCGATAAAACACATTTAGTGATCATGGAGGAAAAGGGAGAGAATATACGACGGTTTGAACTTTGAGAGTGTTTAAACAAGAGAGAAATGTGAGAAAATGTTAATGCCTGTGTGAGAAAAGTGTATAAAGTGTGTGGTGAGGCATTTACAGCCTTAAAACATATAGAATAATTGTTAAAAAAAAAAAAAAAAAAGCTGACTATTTCACAGATTTCACCTATTGCAGGTTATTTTTAGAACATATATTTGACGAACATAAATCTAGGCCAAGATTCTTATTTGTCTAAAATTGCATTTTTAACAGGGGCCATTACACATCTATGGGGTATTAACTACTAACGCATAACATATTTTGATTGCCATGTTACCTTTTATTCTTTTGAAAATGCTACATCAAAAACAATATTTTAAATTCTAAAAAAAACAAAAAAGAAAAAGCTATTGTACTACCGTAAGTGTACACTGTGAGTCCTACTTAGCATAGTCATTCAAGCCCCTAATAAGTGATTTCACACCTATTCAAATCTTGGCCAGCCCTATTATTTTCTTTGTCTTGCTGTGGGTCTGAGGATGGAGTTATACATGAGGGATTGATGATGTCTGAGGCCCCTATTCCTGTTCAAGGAAGGATTTTCTTTCCTAAAAACAAATTGCTTCTTTAACTCCCCTCTCAAAGCATTTATTTTCTTTGGCTATGATCTGTCCCTCACTATCTTCAAAGGAGTGGTTAGTGGCTTTGAGATGGAGATGTACACCTCCATCTCAAAGCCCGCTAATGAAACTACCGCACATCGCATCAGGTGAAGTTGTCGTGTATCCTATTTTTGTATATTTATGGAGTATCTTAAAGCAGAACATAATGAGGGTTCAAATAAAGCCTGGGAGAGATCATAAGATTACTCTAACATGCATAAATGACATATAAAAACTCGTCAGGCATGTTTTAGATGAGGAAACAACATAATGAATAAATATAAATGTATTAAGTTAGCGTGCTGTACTGCAATTCAGCCTGTTGTTCTCTATTTTACTGTTTTATATAACACCTTTAAAGATTAAATGTTCTTGGTCTCAGATTCTGTAAAAATAAATTTCCCCAAAAAATGCGACTTATAGTCCAGTACGACTTTTATATGTTTTTTTCTTCATTATTATGCATTTTTTGGCTGGTGCGACTTATACTCTAGAGCAGTGGTTCTTAACCTTTTTAGAGGTACCGAACCCCACCGGTTTCATAAGCACCTTCACCGAACCCCTCTTTATTGAAAAATAAAATATGATTTTTTTGAAATTCAAGACATAGATATGTTTTGCTGGTCACAAAATGAACTGTGTATTAACATCACTGTGTTCAAAGAACAAAACCAATACAATGCATGAAGTCACAATAAATTACATATTTACCTTTTCACAGAGTAGCCTATTCATCAAATTTGACTCTCTTCCCCTTGAATTCAGCAAGCGTTTTGTCCTTGTATTCCTCATCTCCATGCAGGTTAAGGAAGTGTTCCTTTAGTTTTGCCGGTACTAGACTAGAACTGCTTAACTTGGCATTTCAAATCATGCAGACAAGACGCTGACTCCCATCACGTTCCATTATATATGTGAATCCATGTAGTACATATTCGTCTGACCACTTTCTTTTTTTGCTCGACATAGTCAGTATGGATTAAAATAATAACCCTTTAGCTTCAGATGCTATCACCGCCGATAGATTTGCGGTTCCGGACTTTCCATCACCGTAACTCCGCCACCAATTATGCTTCATGTAAATTCAAACAGCATCTCAAAACAGAGGCATCGGGCTCTTTAAATATGTTACTGTCATTACGGTAACGTGCTTATGTCGCCCTCGAAGACGACCAATCAGAGCGCAGTTGTCGCCGGGATCCTCCCAGTCAATGCCGGGGCATCACTCTGGCTGTGTCTCATGCCGTGTCTCATTTCACCACAGTGCCCTTAAATACGCCGCTCGAACGGTGCATTCAAGTCGGGTGGGTACTTCGATAGTCACATCGAAGGGTGCATTTACTGAATTGGGACACGGCCGGCATTTGGAGACCCTCGCAGTTCGCGAATCATATGAGTCCGGTGCTCCGCCGAACCCCTGAGACTGACTCACCGAACCCCTAGGGGTTGAATGAATGAACCGGTATTATTCAAGGCACCATCAGTATATTTTCTCAGGGAAATGGCAAAAGTAGGATAAATTTACTTCAAAGAAATAAATAATATCAGCAATTTTCTATCAGTCACTCAACTAAAATATTTTTAAAACATAATTGGATTGAAATACAATAAAATAAAGTGCAAAACTCTATGGATGAGAGAAAAACAACACTGTCTGTGCCTCCCACAGAGTCAGTTTGGTTTTAAACTTCACTGTCCTGCACATATCAGAGACATGACCCCGACCTGCAGCTGCAGGTTCATCACATTCAGACTCGTGATGTCACAGAAAACACATTTCACACAAACGTTTCGTCTCAGAGTTGTGCTGTGTCTTTCCCTTTGCTTTCCAAGAACAGACACATCTCCTCACGCAGCTCAAACATCAGCAGCACCTTTCCCTGGTTTATCCATCGCACCTCAGTGTGACACAAATCACCAGCTCCGTTTAACTCGCTCAGAAATGTTTTGAACTGGCGATAACTTAAACCTATGGCTCTGATAAAGTTAACTGCAGCGTGATGGTCTCTGGACATGTTCTTTTTTCAAGGCTTTACCACAGAGCTGCCGTGTCCCATTTCGCCAAATGCCGGTCGATGTTCTGTTCGAGGTGCGGGTCGAAGTACCCGCACAATTGCGCCATGTGAACAGCGCATTTTAGGGCAAATTGGGACACGGCCATCGACTCCTGGTGTATGATACAATGAGAAGCTGTCAGCTCACCTGTGACGTTTGCCTCCTGATCTTCTCCCGTGTCCTCGCCACCAGTCCACTCCCGTGTCCTCCAGTCCACTCCCGTGTCCTGTGGTCCACTCCCGTGTCCTCCAGTCCGCTCCCGTGTCCACACATCGCAGGTGCTTTGTCTGTTGTCAAACCCACGAGTTTTTCCCGAGGCAGCTCCATCTCATTTACACATCTTGACACCTCTTCATACGGATCATGTCCTGTATTTGTGCCACACATAGGACGTAACGCCAAAAACTCCTCTGTCACGCTCAGGCAGATTTAAGACCTTGTTTTAATTCTTCCACCTTCTGTAGCCTTTGTTCCATGTCCATATTCTTGTCATTACCCATTTTCCATACTACATTGTGGAAAATTAGTATTGGTGTGTGTAAAACTGTTGACCTGCTGCGGCCTGTGTCTGACAAAGAGGAGGGGGCGTGTCTGCCTCTGTCTTAATTGACGCGCCAAAACAACAGCAGAGCATTATGGGATTTGTAGTATAAGCGGTGAATGCGGCGTTACAGCGCTGCCACCGTATAATACCGGCGGGCCAGCTCTAATATTAATTTGAAATTGCCTCACGGGCCAAATAAAATGGTTAAGAACCACTGCTCTAGAGCGACTTATACTCCGGAAAATACAGTAGTAGAAAGCTCAAAAAAAATCTCTTTAACCAAAAAATAAAGAAATAAATTTTGATTAATTGATGATTATGGAAAAAAGTAAGCCAAGAATTGTGAATTTCTCCAGCACTGCAGTTCATGGGGAATTATTTTTGTAACAAAAGACACAAATGTAAAATGCACATTGTGTTGAAATACAGATGTTCACATTATAATTAGATTCTAATGATGAATATGGCAAAAACAAATGATTTGGCTGTTTTCTTTACGAGACACACACTGCTCCAGCTTATCTTTTCACTTCTTCTTATCACTTTTGCACATGTCTCTCGTGACTTATGCCCCATACAGAATGCATGGGCTGCAGTATGTCCTATGTCCTGATATGGAGTATGATTTGTGGACAGCCTCCTGCCTCAGAGAGCAGGTGTCATGTGTGGAGAGTCATGTTATAATGTCGTTATCTCATCAAAACATACCTGGAGTTGAGTTTTGTTTCATTCACACATGTTTGAGTAATGCATTATTAGTCCGTGTACATATCCAAAGCTCAAAATACTCTTTTCGACCTTGAGATATTTGAGCAATCTTTAATCGCTTATTTTCAAGGTACCAATTTTGCTGTTCAACTCCTGTTTTCACCACCACCGCCATACACCCACTGCTCTGTACTTGTGATATATGTAGGATTGGCAGTGTCATATCATAGTCATATTGGTACAAATTGAAAAATAAATACATCCACTGCTCGCTTATGTTATTATTCTAAAACAGAACTCCATAGCCTTGTTTCTTTTTTAAATCCTTATTAAAGTCCGAATTGTAACATAATGATCCACAGGTGTCACAGATTATAACTATATAGCAGACGCAAGCACAGTATGTCTGCTTTAAATCCAATTTTAATATATGTCCCCTTTAAGGTCCTTCTGTATTATGCTTAAAAGGTGCACTATGTAACATTTTAGCCTCATTTATCCTGCATGAGTATGTTTTCATCCTCACCTAGATCGTTATTGTTCACGATTAGCATTATTCAAACATGCATGAATAAAAAAACTCACAACTCCAAGTCTGTTTTTGAGTCGACTTAAACATTACAATGCGGCTGAAATAAAATAGATTCTGTATCCTAATCTGAACCCATCACAAATGCAGTCATCCTCCCTCACCAGTGTTCTTGTTTCCCCTGTCCTCCTCTCCTTTGAAAACCATATCTGCCACCTCTGCAACGTCTCCTTCCTCCATCTCAAAAACATCGTCAAACTCCGCCCCTCTCTTGACAGCCTGACGCCGAATAACTCATCCAACGCCTTTATCTCCGCTAGGTTGGATTACCGCAATGTCCTCTCTTCACTGGCTGTTCATACGCTACAGAATCCACTATAAACGCTGCCTTCTCACATACCAGTGCCTACTACTTTGGCCACCTCAGCAAGTTTTTTACCCCACACAGCACCTCATGATGCCTCCACCTCCGGCCAATTCACCTGGAAGCTTGAGGGCCAAGAAAAATTTAGTCTGAGGACTCCACGACTTTGGAAAGCCCCCTCAGAGTCCTTGAAGGTACCACAAAGTACGCAGGTCTTTGAAGAAGGCATAAAAACATTTTTAATCCAAAAAGCTTATTACTATTTTTTTTGATTAGCATTTTAATATCTTGTACTTGTTTTGAACTCAGACTTAAACTACCTCCTGCAGCACTTTGAGAATTCCTTGAAATGTAAAGTGCGATATGAATATAATGTGTTATTGTTATCATTATTACTATTATACAAGCTAATTAAAAGTACCTCTCATTATGCAATAGTGATGTAATGCTGACCCTCTTAAACCAGCTGTTTATTTTCCATTTTCAACACATCATTTCCAGCTAATTACCCCACAGACCATCGCAGCTGCCCCAGACTCTTATTAAGTCCTTATTTACCACTCTTCCCCACACTCTTGAGCTGGCTCCGCTCCACGTTGACGTTTCAGTAATAACCCACATCATTAGTGGTAATAGTGGGAGGAAGATGAGTCATGTTAGACAGCACGTCTGGGACCGCGACTTCAGCCTGTGTTAAACCGGCCTGACAGAAGAACAGAGCCATTAAGACGGTGCAGGTTTGTTTGTTCAACTCACATGGACTGATCATTTTCTACCCCCTGGTCTAGACACTTTTATTTATCCAACCAGTGAAAGAACCGGTGGTCAGGTGTAAATGGTCAGTGTGTGCAGGTGCTCAGTATATGGACAGGCAGAACATCCAGAATTCACTCACTGAGCTTCAGAGACTGCGTCATGAGAGATTCTTGTACTGGTGCATCAATATTTCTGTTGATGCACCAGAATTAGCCTAGACTACGTTTCATCTGGTGTCTCTGGACAAATTTATAAGCAGAATTAAGTCACATTTTAACCCATTAAATGCCTTTGTGTGTCCCTGTAACGGTTAAATGTGTATTTTTTGGGTGTTTGAAGCTTCCATTGTCTCCCCCCGTCTGTCTCGGTGCAGAAAGCCTTGCAGTATGGCCCACTCAACCAAAGCAAATTCTCCTGGGATTAAGGTTAAGGTACTCTTAATTGACCTCGTTGGTAATTGTGTTCTCTGCATTTGACCCATTCCTCAATGCCACTGAGGCATCTGCACAGGAGCAGTGAGCGGGACTCAAGAGGAGAACTTGCAAACTCCACACAGATTATATATTTGTATGTGATTATACTGCCTTCAAAAACAAAAAACAAAAGGAAAAGAGGAAAAAATTAAGTCTGTTCTCTGGCAGTATGCACCTGCACTCTTCTTTAATGTTAATTTTATGATGATTATTTGTGATTTGATTTGTTGGATTGTCATTTAAATGTGTTGCTTATTCTGTAAAACACTTTGAATTACTTGGGCGCTACAAGAAGATCTCTTTTCGGTGTGGTTCCTTAAAGAGGGGGTATTTTACTACTACTTCTTACTACTTCTATGAGGTATTAACTGCTAACACATTTGCAAAACATATTTAGCTCACCATGTTTTTGGCAAATTTATGTTTTAAAACAATAAAATGTCACAAGAGTATTAACATGTTTTATAAGTTTCAGTTAATTTTTTTACACTCAAAAGTCGCGTCTCCTTCAGAGCACCATCACACGACAATCAGCTGGCATATCTCATCAGGTTTGTCATGTTTTGTGTCATGTTTTTGTGTTTAAGCGTGGGTGACGAAGGCTTGTGGGCGGAGCACTGGACAATTTTTACTGCTAACCATGAAGAAGGTTCAAATACGACCTAAGAGAGATCGCTAAAATACTCAAAACATGCATGGATGACACCTAAAACCTCCTCAAACATGTTTTTAGTGAAGGCTCAACATTATAACATGGTAGACAGCTAAAAAAAAAAAATCGATCTTGCATAATACTCCTCGTTAAAATACAGAATTCCAGATGCATCACAACAATCATATTGACTGTGAGAAAGATGAGCCTGTTATAAAAGTTTGGTTTTCACTCTAGTGCCATCCCATAATTCCCTGTTCTTACTTTTATCTGCCGTGAACCTGTCTCAGTCCGATGTTTGGGGAGTTTGCCCTCTGCATACTTCCATTCTCTACCCCAGGAGGGAGGCATCAAACGGGGAGGCTGCTGGGGCCGAGCTCCGGAGGGGGAATCACAAATGCGTCTCTCCTCTGGCTCATTCTCATACAGACCACAGCAAACAGAATACACAGGCCTGCACCGCGAGCAAGGAGAGTAGCCGTGTGAAGGCCTGCCAGTCTAAAGATATGTATGGAGATAGAGGTAGAGACGGAGGAATTCTAAATAAGCTGAAAAGTAATTCTGCCAGCACCATGGACAGTTCTGTTAGCTTTTACATTCACTAACTTGACTTGCGTGTAGCTTTTAGTAAGAATTTCAAACATGCACACACACTTATACACGTTACAACATCAAAAATACGTCTGAAGAGGTTTTAGACGTCATCTGTGCATGTTTCCGTAATCTAGCGATCTGTCCTAGGCCCTATTCAAACCCCAGGTAACACGGTGATTTAAACATACTATGGGTTAACAGTTAATGCCACAAAGAAGAGTAGTACCCTCTCTTTAAAGTGGAATAAAACGCTAAATCCACTTTTTTTTTTTTTGGGGACTTTTTTTTGTTATATGTATTTAAATTCATAATTAACATATAACGACAGGATAAACTACATCTGACTGTTAAATACAAATCAATTAAAATTTACAATAAGACAACAGACATAAGGTGGTGAGGGATGCAGTATTTATCGTTATTTTATATTCATCATTCATTATAAATATCAAATTATGAGAAAATGAGATAAACATGATCAATAAAATAAATATGTGTGCGCACGTCAAATTCATATTCGTGTCTTTTTTTTTTTTTTTTTTTTTTAAGCATAATTTTGTATATTTCATTTAATCTTTCCTGACTGGATCTTTTCATGACATTTTTTTATTATAAGAATGAAAGAATATAATATTGTATTTTCATATTGCACTTCCTGACTGTATATATAAAAAGACATCGCTAAACTGCTAGCTGTCAGGCGCCAAATAGGAAGTGACCATGAGTGCAGTTCCAGCTCCGTATGGGTGACACTGGCTCCAATTCACTTTAGATGGAAAAATTGTCACCGCTCTCTCTGTAACTGGTGCTGTGACCCTCGTTATTTTGGTCTTAAAATGTTTGTATGAACCCGCTCTACACGATCCTCGTTTGCCATTTTGTCCACGAGTTAAAATATGAGCATTAATAACAGACAAATCGGCTGCCCTCTTTCCCAGAGATCGCTCCCGCTAGCGTTAGCAACAGGTTTGATTGACAGCCTTGTTCGGTTGCTAGGATACTCGCGATCAGAGCTCCAAATGTATAACTGCAGCCTCGATGAGCTTCATTTGACTGGAGCTGAACGCTGTGGGTGACTTCACACTGACTTAGTCCACTTCTTTATACAGTCTATTCATAGCAGCCAATCTAATCTAACGTGACACATTCTGATCACTTCACACTTTAACTGTGCACATGATTCAGAGACATTGTATAATATATTAACTTGCCACCAGACGGGCAGATACTAATCCAGGGCTGCATACCTGTGTGCATTACCATTCACACATATTTCAATCTTGCTCTTATTTAATTGCGGGGAGGTTGGCTTGATGAAAGAACAGTCTTTTATCAGACAAAAATGTATTTAAAAGATTACTTTGGTTGGACGCAAAATAATTACAGAAAACAACAAACTTCAATTAAATCTGGAAAACAACTACGTGCACACAACTACACTGAATCCTCTCCAAAAGACTGACCCGCACTGCTGATATAGCCTCCCAGCAGGAAACACCTCCCTCAGGTAAATACCACTGACTCCACAGGTGCCGTGGATTTTAACTTGAGACCCTTTGTTCCTTTAACCAGAAGTGTTTAAAATAAAACTATAAACACTTAAATGCAGAAAGACTTTCAAACAAACAAAAAAATAACTTAAACCAGATCTCGCCTCCACATGGTCCGGCCCACGACCTCACCCAAGGCTGTACCTAAAGAAAAGACTTTAAAAATATAATCATTATGTCTATGTATGGACCAGTTAAGACTCAGGAAATATTGATGTATTTATGAGAAATTAAATTAATAATGTGTGAAATTAAATCAAATTATGTGGGGGGTTTAATGCGAAGTAAATGTGATCAAGTCCACTGAAGTCCACATGTTTGAGCTGTAACGGATGTAAAAAAAAAAAAAAAATTATAAGATGCAGCATTATCTATTGCAGTTAAGTAAATTAAATTATTGGGAGAAAGTTTGAAGTTTGATTCCACAGTTTTGTTAAAATAATGCATGATTCACTGAAAAAAAAAAAAAAAAAGATACAGCATGATTTATTGCAGGTTAAGTCTATGCATCAGTTCATTTAAATAATATGAATCAAGAAAAAAAAACATATTTGAACATATTAATCGCATTTTCCAGGTATAAGTCGCATCCCTGGCCAAACTATGTAAAAAAAAAAACATATTTCACATGTAAAAATCGCATTGATTTATAGTCTGGAAAAAACGATAATTTGATTCCACTTCCACATATAACATATCATATCTGCAGTGTCAAATGTGCATTCACTAATTGCTACAAATGTCTTTTTTTTTTGGGCAACTTTAGTGCAAACTAGGTACATCTACAGAAAAACTGAAAAAATTTTAAAACTCCACAAAATCTAAGCTGTATGTACAGTATACTGCCTCCAGTGCCCTCTGCAATTTCCAGTAGTTGGTGACATCGCACAAGACTGCCCTCATTACTGCCAGGTGTTTCTGATTACAGAGGCATGTTTTTGATGAGAGAACATCCAACTTTAGTGCAAACTAGGTCAATTTTCAGCTTTCTGGTCAAAACCCCTGAAATGTAAGTTTGTGCTGCCTTGCAATTTCAGGTAGTTGGTGATATCACATAGAACTGGCCTAATTACAGCCAGGTGTTTCTGAACACTTGGCTACAGGGGCGGAGTTTGAAGTGTGGATACCTGTGAGACCAATCACACTGTTCTTTATACCTCCAGACCCCTCCCCTCCTAACCCCTCATTCTCTTCTTTACCCCTCCAGGTACTGCCCAGTTTAGCAGCTCTATTTAAGGCAAGTTTTTGTGTTTAGTCCCACTTTAAAATACCACGAGAAGTCATTATTGCAAGGTGATGTAAATATTTCTTTCTTGTACAGTTGGTTCATTTACATAGTCTCCCCGAGTCTTGAATTTGAAAGTGTGATTCGAGAGTGTGGAGAAAAGCTCCGCTGTGTGCTCCAGGCCATGTCCGTATCACACTGAGGCGATACGTGCACTGTCCCAAATACTGCTGCAATAATACACAGCGAATCTCAGAAATGTGTTTGTGAAGCGACTCAACGTCTTAGTTAATGAAACGACCCAGCCACACGAGGAGCCATTTGATTTGATTCAATTCAAGCTGTTTTATTGTTAACTTAATGTTATTATTTAGGGGTGGAAAGTAACACTGGTTATTGCCCCCGATGACCTCAGTCCAGGGATTAATCAGCACTACGCAGGGTGATCTTAGCCAGCCTGCTGCACCAAGCCTCAGCGTGATCTTTGAGAATATGTCTTTTTATATCATTTATTAGGATTATTCACTATTATATGATGATGATAATTATTATTATTATTGTATATGCACATGCTTATTTTTTATTATTGCTACATCATTATTTTTATTTATTTATTTTATTTTTTTGTCATTAATTTATTTATTTATTATTTATTATTTATTTATTTATTTTATTTATTTATTTATTTATTTATTTTTTTTTTTTTTTTTTTTTTAAAGATCAATTCTGGATGGGAGGTGTGGGGTTTTGAAAAAGTGAAGAAAAAAAAAAAAAAAAATAATCGGCTGCAGATGAGATCAATTCTTAAATTAAAAAAAAAAATTATCAATAAATAAATTAAAAAAAAAAAAAAAAAGACAACAATATGTCTTTAGAGCATCACTCTAAACAGTTAGGAGGAAGTGTTTCTTTAAGCTGAGGAAAATTTCAAAGCTCAAAAAATGATCTGAAGCTTATAATGCATGCCTTTGTGTCCCCACGTTTACAACTGTACTACAGCTTTTCAGTAGTCTTTTCACCTCTGACTTTGCGTTACTTTTCTTTCTTTTTAAGCCAGATGCCCAACAGACACAACAGGGGGCGGGGTAAGGCTGGGGGGCTTATCTACTGTTCCTATTCTTTTTTTTTTGGAGCAAACTAGGTATATTTGCAGCTTTGTGAACAAGGTTTAAATTAAAACGGTATGTGCTGCCTCTTGTGGTCACTGCAATTTCTAGTAGCTGGTGACATCGCACATGACTGCCCCGATTAAAGCCAGGTGTTTGTTCGAAGTGCGGATGCCTGTTGGACCAATCACACCGTTCCTTATACCTTCAGACCCTCCTCCTCCGCTCTCAATCTCCATGTTAATCCTCCAGGTGCTGCCCAGTTCAGTAGCTCAATCTGAAATGTGATTGTGGGCGGCGTTTAGGTGTTTAGTCCCACTTTAAAAACAGAACTAGTTCATTTAAAACCGTGCTCTTCACAACTTCCAAGGAGTTTTGCCGTCACAGTAGTCCTGAGCCTGAGACGTACTTAGCGTAATCATTCAGCCTCAATGCCTACTGGCTAGCTCTATTGTTCTCTTTGTTTCCTTTGTTTGCTTTGGGTCTGAGGATAGTTATAAATAGGTGAAAAATAATGTCTAAGGCCATCATACCTGTTCAAAGATGCTTCTATAACTCCTGGCTGAAACCATTTATTTTCTACCTCCAGCTAGCATGCTGAGAGCACACACCTCCTGATGATCAGACCATTAAATACTTTATCATTTGATCCCGGCAGTACACAGTGGCCTCATCTGACCCTAAGCAATAACAGTATGTGATTCTGGCTCCTTTGCGCTGTACTCGAGGTAGCAGAGGTAAAGTTTCTTTAAGGTAACTGCAGTCCGAGATAAGTGTGGCTATTTTCAACCTCAACACTTTCAGCTAGATTGGTCTGAAACACGGTGCACTTATTTATGAAAGGCTAGTGCATTACATAGGCCTAAACTTAAAAGTAATAGGAAAAAATACAATACGCATGAGAAGTTCAAAATGTTTAGTGACTGGTTGAAGTGGTCTTGTAGTTAAAATGGCCTGTAATAAAAGACAAGTGATTGGGCTAATTGATCGTAATGAAATTTTTACTTACCTATGTTGTCTGCCGTCCTAGGTGTTCTGCCCAAATGTGTCCCCCTTAAGAAAGTTTCTGGGGCAGGGAACTGTGTGCTGAGGAGAGGTGTCCAAATATTTTAGCTTTTTGTATCTACTTCATTCATTTTCTACGGTTAACACTGATAAATTAATGTAGAGCTCTTTTTTTTTCTTTTTTTTTTTTTTTTTTCAAACAAATCTGATTGAATAAAGTCTTCAAGCCAATAATGTTACAAATTTGACAAATTATTTTTGTTCATTCCGAAGAGTTGCAATAACTGAGGATACACCAAACAGTCCGAGCGCAGGATCAGGATCAAACTGTAAATGACAAACATCTGACAGCATGTGAAATATTTTTGTCCAATAGGGGGGATATTTTTGGACAACTCCAAAAGGTACGAGCAAGTGAGTTATGAGCAAGCTGTGTCCGCTCCAGGGGACATTTTGGAGAGTCGCACCTTTGACAGATGTAGTCTATGTAAGATTTTAAATGGCAGTAGACAAGTATCAGAAACTGATTTTAAACTAAAGTATAGGTCCCATGGTCATTAATTACCACAGAGCCGATTAGCCCTGAGCTCTCAAACTCTGTGAATCAATGGAAAACTTTAAATGTACATCCAGAACTGGGATACGCCCATTTTCCTTATTTAATCTGGGATACTTGTAGGATTCAGTTGCGTGATGTAAACCTTTTGGATCAGCTGTTTAGGGTGTCCTAGATTATAACTATAGCCGACACAAGCGCAATATGTCTTCTTTAAATAAGAAATGTTCTTTTTTTTAATAGAAGTAGTTCCTCTTCTTGAGCTCACTGGCTAATAAGTTATATGATAGAATTCTCGGACGTGTATTTCACTATGTACAACAAAAACAATTGTGAAAAGTACTCCATTTACTACATGACATTTACAAAGAAACCATCACTTTGACGGAGTTCCATGGGGCTTTATTTTGTATTGTCACAAACATAATTTGACCAGAAATACCAGATATTTTAAAACAGCCTTTCAAAACTAACAGCGCCGTGTTCCAAAGAAGCAATTTAGCAGCCCGAGTGTTGAAGTTGAAAATAGGCACACTTATCTTGGACTGCAGTTACCTCAGAGCAACTTTCCCTCACCATCTGGAGTTCAGCACAAATCAGCCCAAATCACACACTATTACCGCCATTTTCTTTAAGCAGAAGTTAAGTTTTGATTTGCAACGAGAAAAAAGAAAAGTGAAATAGGCCTATAATTACACGATGTGCGTTAGTTTTCCAATAGATTTTCATTGAGTGTATCTTGAGTTGACCTTTATGGAACGGTCCAGGCTACAAATCGACACCTTTTTAAAATATTGGAGCTGCACACTGGTCTGTGTATATCATTATGTATTTGTATGTTATGTGGTTATTTGTATGCATGTGTCACATTTTTATTTCTTATATCTTTATTTCTTATATCTTTTTCTTATATCTTATTTATGTGTCACTTTATTTATTTTTTTTTTACAATTATTTTATATGTTTTAAGGCTGTAAAACCCCTCACCACACACTTTATACACTTTTCTCAGACAGGCTTTAACATTTTCTCACATTTCTCTCTTGTTTAAACACTCTCAAAGTTCAAACCTTTGTAGACATAAAAAAAAAAAAAATTTAAAAAAATGTCTCGCAATGTTTTTTTTTTTTTAACCTACAGTCACTGATCCACAAAGCTAACATAAGATTCCATCCACACTATGGTCTTGTTGCAGTTACAACCCATTTTGCATCCTTGTTCAAGTCACGTCCACAAAGCTGCTGCTGTTGCATTCTTATATTTCATTTTCCTCCCTCTTTACGTGACGAACCAAAGATTAATTTATTCCGTAGTGGCGCCCCCTACAGCCACATAACTTCTACCTGCCTTCAGCATGTCCCTGTCCTGCTTAAATAGACCAACTCTGCAGGACAGTTACAGCTCGTCTATCGGCGCGCTCCTCAAATGCGCTGTACTGCAACAACAAGTAGGAACCAATATTATTATGAGGAAAGTAAATTATATATCCAACATACTATCATACATAATATTCATTGATAATAAAACCAATAAACTAAGAACTGGAGACACTGCACATCCGTTAGCCAATCAGGACGCAGAACACAATGTGCGTTCATACAGTGTAAAAAAAAAAACTGCACTAAAAAAATCAGCGAGACCACAAAAAGTAAACCGCGATATAGCGAGGGACAACTGTATTCACACAAAAAAAAAAAAAAAGAATAAATCTTGGTAATGGATGGCACATTAAGGTACACCCTGTTGCATACTACAGACAGAACTTAGATACACTGACTGGTATTTTCAGTGGTAGTTACAGTAGTACTTGTGGTAGTAGTAGTGGTATATATCGTTTACCTGGCAAGTCCAGCCTGAAACCTCACTGCATTATTTATACAGTCTGGGTACCACGGCGTCACAACTCGAGCCAAGGCACAAACACGGCCCTGATTGGTTAATACACCTGTCAATCATGCCCATCTGAACTCGTGGAGATACACCAGTGACGAGACTCACATCTTTGTAAAGTATCGAAGAAGTGTGTCTTCTGGATGCCAGGGAAACACGCTGCATACAGTCGTACTTTGCGGTAACTAATAGTGATAATTGTAGAGATAAATAGTGATAATGTGTTTGATTTATGGACACTTTTACTTCTGTAGCCGCAGCTGCCCCGATTGACCGCAGATTCTGGGGTTTATGTAGTGAGGATTCAGATCAGAGAAAGACATTTTACTTTTAAACCAACTGGATTTCAGCATTGAACCTGGCAACCCCAAATGAGAGATTCGAGTGAGGCTCATTCTTATAATTATCTTGGCCGTCGTATCCACTGTTTTTTGTAATTAAGAATAAATCAGCATTACAATTCCAAGCTATATTTGATTTGCGCATGTTCACCTCATATCTGGGGCCGAGTTAGGAATTTAAAATCAAAATCTTACTTACTTTATCGTCACCTGAAAACACTTACTGATTCCAGCTTCCCTTACTTTATTAACACCTCCCTCCGCCATCCCCGCACTTTGTAAATCCCATGTCTCCAGTATAACTCAGCCCCTATGGCTCCGTGGAGGGCTCTACATCTCCGGCACCGCTGCGTGTTGTAAACAGACCGGTGTGGATGCGATGGGCTGTCATGACTGCCAGTATTTCCACATAATTGCATATTCCCGGGGACATGTGCGGCGGAATGGAGTCGGAGGATCGGACAGGAGAGGACAGGAGCGGGCACGCTTGGAGCTGCTCAGACGGGGCCGGCGGTGCGTCATTACACTGCACAGAAACATGTCATAGTCAATACAGATCAGAGACAACCAGCCCGACCTGTGCGCAACTCTGTCAACATGTAAACTGCGGGCGGGAGGGACGAGGGAAACGTGGGAATATGAGGATGTAAATGAGAAGAAAGAAAAAGTGGAGTGATTTGTATTCGATTTTTTAAAAGGGCATATCGTACTTGTCTTTTTTGAGCTTTTATCACGTTATAAAGTCAATAAAAACATACCTGCAGCTGTAAATTGCGTTGTCCATGTGTCTTTTGTTACAGAGCGGATATAATTCAAGCTTTTTCATGTTAAAATGTTGTTCCTTCATCAAAAACATGCCCCAAACAGGTTTTATATGTTATCCATGCATGTTTGAGCAATTTAGCGATCTCTCCCAGGCCCAATTCAAACCCTGTTGTACGAGGCCACTCCCCTTGTAAAAGACTCAGCCCATAAGCCATAAATGTACAAAAGCAGGAGACAAAACAATGATTTTGAATGATTCCTTAACGTGAACTGTTGAATCTGGATCTCATTTTTTAAAAGAGCCGCATCTTTTTCGTTTTAATTTGTCTGCATTTTTAAGATGATTAACACTGAACTGACACAAGAATCAGCACAGAAGCAGAGCAGGCGACACAAGTGAGAGCTGTGAGCACATTTAACATCATAATAACAATTAGTTTTAAAATTATTATTATGGTAGTGCAACGTTTTATTTCGAATATGCATAATTCCAAAGGGTAAACACACCATCACTCTTTGTTTGAATCTTTTTAAACACATTTACGCCTTGGTTGTTTCTCTCTGTGATTAGTTTGCAGATAGAAGCCAACGTGAGGACAAATTTTGTCATTTAAATAAATGGTAAAAGAGCCAGTCTAACAGCTCTAAGAAATAAACAGATCCAAAAATTCAGATCCCGTGATCAAGTCCCGTCACTAATTTGACAAACCTGATGCGCTGTGCAGTAGTTTAATCAGCAGGATGCACACTGATTGTAATGTGATAGTGCTCTAAAGGGGGAGTGACTTAGTGCAGAGAGCAAAGGGAGGGAGCCCCAGAAACGAAACTGAAACTTAAACATGTCAATAATTTATGTGCTAGCAATGAATACCCCACAGGAGGTGCAATACCTCCTCTTTAACCCTGTTTACGTGGTCACTCCTATGACAGACATACCAAGCTCAGGCCCGCGGGCCAAATGATATAAATATATTTGACCGGCGAGATCATATCAAATATGTATTAGAGCTGGCCTGCAGGCCGCTGTGCCAGTATAGCACATGCACCTCTAATACTATGAATCCCAGAATGCTTTGCAAATGTGTTGGCGCCAGCTCCCACCACTTCCGTTGAAACTCATTAGCATCTGCTACCTGTTGCCTCATCAAATTTAATCAACGCCTTTTGAAAAACATGCAGATGTTGAAATTTTTCAAAAAATATTTAGACAGAATTTTTTAATTTTGACCCTCTGTGAATTTGAGTTTGAACCTCTGCTCTAGGAGAACTCAGAAGGTCTGTGCAGCTTTTAAATCCACAAACCATGACCAGGCTCACTCTGAACACTTCAGTGTTCACTGTACAAACACATGGTTATAACATGGTTTCAAAATGCTGAGGAGATGTTCTAGCTTTGCCAGCAATGTTCCACAATTTGCATATTTTAAATTAAATGTGCTTTCACTACTTAAAAATCCCCAGAAAAACATACATTCTTACTGTGAAGATGCTTGCTCTGCATAGATCTGACATGGCCTAGTGGCGTCACCTGTTTGTTTCTATGGAGATGGCCATGTTTAAAGCCATGCTGTGGAACATAACCTCTAAAGGGGCATTATGCTACCTGCTTGTCTCCATGTAAAGTGGGATTAATACATTCAGAAACTTTCATCATCAGAGCAGTCTTTTGTGATGTCACCAACTACTGGAAATTGCAGAGGCCACTGAAGGCAGCAACGCACGGCAAATGTACCTAGTTAGCTTTAAAGGTTCCACAAATTTACTAGGAACAGCAGATAATACTATTAAAAACACAATGTACAAAGTTTAGAAGGAAAAGTGGATTTAGTGTTTAATTCCATTCACACAATATAACTTACTCTTATGTTCAGTGCATAATTTTGACAATTGTTCGGTTTTGTAAAATTCACTTCTTTGTTTTTTTAACTTTATATAGCACACAAAGAGTAAACAGAGACACCTTTTCCTCGACATAACACACGCTGACAGTAGCTTGTCTGTCACACTGATAATATGATGCAGATTTAGGTTCATTTCCATAGTTCAGTCTCGTGTACCAGATGTTTCGCTCCATCGTCGTTTTATTCACCTCAAACTTCCACATTTCTGCTCCTCGGAATGAAACTGTTAAATTACTCTGACACACGGAACTCTGTAGACCTTTATGCGAACGAGCGGATCACTCACTCACGGAGAAAAACACACCATATGGGGAATTTTAATATGTGAAATAAACAATAGTATTTGCCAAAAGAATTTCTCAAATGTCAAAATCAAGATCTTTTCTCAGACTTTTATCCAACTTCAGTGCTATTTCAGATTGCATATTTTTCATTTTGTTGGCATGTCAGTCTCAAACAAACTATTCTTCACAACACTCTTCAAAACACTTTTTTATAAAGGAGTTGTTTTGAAATGCAGGATTAGGCCGACCGCTTTAAAAAGAAGTTAGGGGTTTAGACCGTTTCATTAAATGTTTCTATAAGCAGAAGCCTGTCAAAGCTATCAGTCAGTCAATCAAGTGGAGAAAATCCTTCAGTTTCATTCGACGTATTATTGCATAAACGGTAAACTTGAAACTCTACGAAAGCCTATACGAAACAGCACTTAGCCAAACTCTTAACAGATGAATTCCCATAAGAAAACGTTCTTATTTTAACGATTATTTAAAGCAAAAGGTCCTATATTACGCAAAATGAGTTTGAAGTCGTGTTACAATCTGTTACCTCCTCAAAAAAAACATACCTGGAGTTGTGTTCTGTTTCATTCACACGTGTTAACCCTGTATTATCAGTCTGTCTACATCCCCAAAGCTCAAAACGCTCTGTTCCACCTTGTGATGTCACGAAGCAGTAGTTTAACAGCTAAAAAGTAGAGAGTACTTCAGTAGTTCAGTAGAGATTCAGGCAATTCCAGGGTTGAAATCATCCAGGTGGTTTTAGTGGAGGTGTATGGAGTTTAAAACACTTCCTGTATCACCAAATGACATCACAAGGTGGAACAGAGTGTTTTTGTTTGAGAGAACTTAGCCTAAATATGCTGAATCTGTGTTTAAAACATGTGTGAATGAAACAAAACACAACTCCAGGTCTGTTTTTGATGGAACAACATAACATAGATCAGAAAATAGCGTAACTTTAACCCTTTAAGGACTGAGCACATTATAGACCATTATAGCTCGCCTAGACTTTTTTTCTGGTTTTTTCCCCCCATAAAAATCTTGTTAAAGGAAGTATCAGCATGTACTTTTGACTTTTTTATACAACTTTCTATATTTTACAGCACCTCCGCTCTGATTGGTCGTCTTCGAGGGACGACGTGAGCGCATTACCGTAATGACAGTAACATATTTAAAGAGCCCCATGTCTCTGCTTTGAGATGCTGTTTGAATTTACATAAAGCACAGTTGGTTGCAGAGTTACGGTAATGGAAATCTGCAATCGCGAGTCTATCGGTGGCGTTAGCATCCGACGCTATAGGGTTAAAGGACCTGCATGTGAGGTTATTGTATTAACATGACCTGATGTGTGTCTCCAGATATGAGGCAAACATGGTCAGATAAAATATAACTTTTGCTGATGAAAAATTGTAATGCTAATTTATTCCTCCTTTTATTATTCCCCTTATTTAGGTTATAATTAGGTAGGTGTGTTAGTTTCTCAAGATGATAATCCAATCAAAAAGCAAACCCGAATGATTCACACGAGTCTCATTTGGATCCCAGTGTCAGTGTAGAAATCGAGTTCGTTTTCTCTCTGATCTGAATGGTCACTACCTAAACTCCAGCACCCGCAGCCAATCATCAGTGCTAGGCAGCCTCTGCAGCTCAGGGAGTGTATTCTGGAAGCTTTCACATGAGGACTGTTCATACACTGAGAATGAGAAAAGCTTGTATGTGTCCTCTATGTGCAGGTTAAGGCTCTGGCAACCCAGGTTCAGTTGTGATTGTGATACCTTTTGTAAAACAGTAAAAGCGTAGCCTACATACAGGTCCTTTAAAAGATCATCCACTACCACTCCATACGAGACATGTACACCGTTCTATTCATCTGTGAAAAAAGGAATAGCTCCCTGACGAATTGCATCCAAAGAAGGCAGAAAATCGCTCCATTTATTTACAAAACCGACTCCCTGTTGCATTGCCGTAAACCCACATGTATTCCATTAAACAAACCATAGTCTTCATTAGACGTGCCCCACCCTCTCGCGCACGGCGTCTATAGATCCATTATATCCGTGTTCTGTTTCTAAAATAAGCTCCGGTCCAGACCCCCTCTCCTTCAAAGTCCTTGGAAACCGTTGCCGTGGGCCTTCCGTGACAGACGCCGTGCTGCTGCCCTGGTTGCCGTGGTTTGCATCACTCTTACCGCGCTCTGCACTTGTCCCCGGAAAACGCATTAAGTGGAAGCGGTTATAGCAGAAAGAGATATTATTTGTTTTTCGGACCGAGATTGCCTCATATCAAAGGGCAGCTCTGCGGAAAGGGGGGCGGGACGGACAGCAGACACTCGGGTCAATGGAAACACCTCATTAAGATTCATGCGTTCGGCGGTGGCACTATTTTTTCGCCGCACGAAACAAAGTCACGGAGAGGAGCAGTCAGTTTCGATTGCGCAAACCGGAGGCATGTTCAGAGAAAGATGAGAGTTATTGTAATGAGGCTGAAGCAGACATTTTGAAATACTGAAACACATTTGGTTTAATAAACATGGATAGATTTCAAGTTCTCTTTGGAGACTTGGAGTACATTTGTTTAAAGAGGTAAAGAGAGGGGTGTTAACTGCTAAAGCACAATATTTAGGCTATGGGCTGAGTTGGACAGAATCGTACTACCAACTGTGAGGAGGGTTCAAATAGCGCCTGGGAGAGGTTGCTAAAATACTGAAACATGCATGGATAGCATCTAAAATCTCAAAATAAATACGTGTTTGTCATGAGATATTCTAATTGTCAGATGCAGATGAAATAGACAATACCATTATGGCATTGTTAGAAACTCATAAAGATCAGTTTTACATAATCAGAGGTTTGTTCAGAGAAAGTTGAGAATTACTGTGTGATGAGGCTGCAGCAGACATTCTGAAATACTGAAAGACATTTGGTTTAATAAACATGTCCAGGCATCAAGTTCTCTATGGAGACGTGTACATTTGTTTAAAGCGAGTATGTGGTATTTGGATTCATTTCATCAATGTCAGCAGTTATGATGTAAACTTTACTGTAATCACCAGTGACAGTGGATTGACTGTGCTGTGTGCTAAGCTGCTGCTTTAAGTGGCTGTGTGAAAAGGCGCCGGGTGAGGCACGCAGTTACCCTCCCTCATGTTAGGGGGCACTCGTGAGCCCAGGGATTCTTGTAACTCCCGCAGAATAGGGGCCGCAAACTACAATTTAGAGTTAGCAGTCAACTTTAGCAATTCACTTTTTTTTTCGTGTCTGGCCCTACTTTTTAAATGGAGGAAGATTACATATTAAAGCTCAAGCAGTTTTCTCTAAACTGGACTTTCAGTCGAAGCAGGAGGTTATAATTAAAGGAAGACCAACGCTAAAGGAGCTAAATGGTTTGCTCGAGATGACAGGATGAAAAAGACTCGCTTTTTTTCAAACAGAGTGGTACGAAATGGTAAGAAATTTAATTCAAATCCACTCAAAAATCCACTGAAAATTGGGGAACCAGAAGAAGGATAAAAAACAACACAAAACCAGCTTGCTTTTTATTCATACTATTAGAGCTATTTCATACAGACTTTTGGAACTTTTATTTTTTATTTTTTATTCTGGCCTCAAGTCACTGGGAGAGAAACTGACCGGGGCCAAATGTACTGACACCTGGTTTATATGTTTGTAAATCTGATTGTGACGACATCAGTGCCTCACCAGCCACGAACCTCACCGCACGTCACTGGTAATCAAATGTTTTATTGATAATGTGATGTCGATTTCACATAATGTAAAAGTGGGACAACCTGAACTCAAGATACAAGCTCCATACAATCTCTGTGTTAACAAGTGTAAATCCAAAGCATGTTTTGATATGCCAAATAGTAAAGCTCCCCGAAAACATGGTTAATACATTCAATTCAATATTTAGGCACAGTAATGGAAGTACTCCAGGGAACAGAGGCCGGAAGCCACAGTAACTGTGGGTCTGTCTGCAGCCTCACACATCATGGGTTTGATGCTCTGTTCTTTTGTTTAGGTTCCACTGTAGGCAAAGGATATAGCTGCCGTATGAAAACATCGTTTAGTGTACACTTTAGGTGGCAGATAGTAAATCATATTTGTGATTGCACATCCTTAAAAAGTAGCCCAGACACCTGAACAGTGAGGATCTCCCTCAAAGCAGTCCCACTGACTGCACCTGCTCCCTGTGCTCTCTGTGCTCTCTGTGCTCTGTTCTCCCTGTGCTCTCTCTCTCTGTGCTCCCTGTACTCTCTGTGCTCTCTGTGCTCCCTGTGCTCTCTGTGCTCCTTGTGCTCTCTGTTCTCTCTGTGGTCAGCAGCTCTTCTTCTGCACCCACACACATGTTGAGCAGTGCTGTGCGACATGACACCATCTATTAAGACAATAGTTACATATTGAATTACTGCAAAGAAATGTGCAGTGTACAACTATAATTACCACTTCTGTGCTCACAGGCAACACCATTTTCAGCTAGACAAAATGCAGCTAAATTAAATACCTTGGGGACAAACTCCAAATGCACTTCAGATACATCTGAAGCAGGCCTTCAAAGTGCCAAATCCACACTTGTACTTCTCAATAATCTCTACTCTGCTCTCGCTAGGCTCTCTTCCTGACCTCTTGTACAGTGCTATGAGGGCCAGCCTCTTCCTGACCTCTTGTACAGTGCTATGAGGGCCAGCCTCTTCCTGACCTCTTGCCTAGTCCTATGAGGGCCAGTGGTTCCTGGAGGCACAGACAGCCACCATCAACACAGGGAAGTCCTGGTTGGTATATGGGGCCATTCCGCAGATCTAATGCATCGCTCTATGGACTGCTGGGAGGGCTAGTGGCTCTTTGCTGGAGCTCCCTGCTTTTAAAGAGTAACAGTAATGGACTGTAACAGGATCCCTTACCTTCAGACTAAACTGTAGAGTGGCCTCCTGGGGCCTTTAAAAGCAGGATTTAATTCACTTGTATTTTCCAGTCGCGGTTTTTTCTCTGTGAATAAAAGCACATGGAAAGGCACGCCGCTCACTGTGCTCTTGTAATCGTGGTTGTTTTCACTGTGCCCTCCATTTGATCAGATGACTCTTGTACAGTCCTCTGTTTCTAGCTAAAAAAAAGAGTTTGAGTGTGTGGTGTCCTTAATTTGAGGATGAGACAAATCATAGTTGCTGTGTAACGACCTTATATCTCTGGTGCTGTAAATAGTGTAAGCAATGTTCCATTTGCTGTCTGTTTTTCAGCTAAGGCAGGCCTTGGATCAGAAGAAACTGACTTTGGAGGAAATAACTTTCAAGGCAAGGACCTAAGAAACAGCCTCTGATCTGAACGGTCACTACCTAAACCCCAGCACCTGCAGCCAATGATGAATCAGTGCTAGTGCAGCCTCTGCAGCTCAGGGAGTGAATTCTGGAGGTTCTGAGCGTGCACATGAGGCATGGCTTGCTTATCAGTGCACCATCAGTATCAGTTTAAGTCTTGCATCTTCTGTGTATTGATAATGAATTAAAACGACTTCTTTTCCATATTGATACTTCGCAGTGGCATCATGATGAGGGGGTTCCTACATGTGATGCCTATGATGGAATGTTCAGCGGTTACCATGGCGACATCATGCACGCATTAGCCAGCGCAGCCAAAAGAAAACTTTTGGAGAAAAAACTAAAAAAAAAAATACAAAATGGATTTAAACACTGGATTTTCAGACGCCTGTGATCAATATGAGCCTCCATGGCCCTGTGTGGATGCTGGGTTTTCAATCAAAAAGTTTGAGGGTGACAAACTGAAAAAACGACTGTTGGCTAATGCTAGCTAGCTTGTGACTGTAATGTTATTTAAGAGGAACTTGTCTAGCAGTGCAAATTATAGCTCACCTGCTGTAGTTCCATCTTACAGAGCAGTGCCTACAGTCAGTGTCGCACACCCAGTGAACGTTGATGATACAAAGTATCTATCTGTACCACTTTGTACTCTGAGTACAAGAATACAAGTACTCCTGACCACGAGAACCCTTTGGGGGGTTGGCACCCCCTATGCAGTAGGTTGTCTGTGTGGCTATACGGTTGAAGGGACTAACTAGAGGATACAGTGTTTGTCTCTTGTCCAAGACTCGGCTCGTGAGGCTACGTCACCCATTCTCCCACACGGCCATTTCTCATAACTATCTAAAACCATGTTATAAAACAATACACTACAACTTCACAAACCTGGTGCAATGTGCAGTATTTTCATTTTCATGATGCATGCTAATTGTGTTGTGATATTGCTCAGAAGGGGGAGTGACTCAGTGCAGAAAGCAAAGGGAGGGAAGATTCAGAGCAACTAATTACACATTTTAATATGTTGTTTTCTGCAAATTTCCATAGCATCTCCAAAACAACAAAAAGTAACATGGTGACCATAATATATGTGAAAAAAAAACCCTGTTTAAAAGTCAGTCTGTTTTGCATTCTAGTTCTCCTTTAAAAACTAAATTGCAACATGCCCTGGTTGTGTGCTCTTGGTGAAACTCCTCTCCTTTAGCTTCATGTTGGTGATTGCTAATCTCCCTAAGTCCAGCTCTGGACTTTTATCAGCTTATTAAGAACTTGACAAGACACAATTAGGAGCTTCTTCTTTATCATAAATTGCCTGCTCTCTTCTGGCCCTACCGCTCCATACAGTAACCGGTGTTCTGTTCAAACTGCAGGCAGGAGCACTAATTGGAAAAGGCTAAGTAACACGTAAGCTTGGATTCCATGGATTAACTTTTGGTATAAAGCAAATTGCCAAAGCTGCAGACACGCTCCCTTCACATTTGGGGTTTGCTGGTTTTCATTAAAGGTCCTGTATTACACAAAATGGATTCTTATGAGCTTTAAAGCCATGTTGTATAGCTGTTACCTCCTCAAAAACACACCTAGAGTTGTGTTTTGTTTCATTCACACGTTTGAGTAATTCATGTTTCTTAGTTTGTCTACATCTCCAAAGCTCAAAATGCTCTGTTCCACCTTGTGATGTCATGTAGTGGTAGTTTTCAAGTTATCAGACACTTTTTTACCTTTAGTTCAGTAGAAATTGGCATTCCCAGGGGTGAAATAATCGATTCTAGTAAAGGTGAATTAAGTTTAAAAAACCCACTTGAGCACGTCTTGTATTAACACATTATGACATCATAAGGTGGAACACAGTGTTTTCCTTGAGAGAAGAACACTATGACGCAGGTAAACTGGACTCAAATGCAACACAAAGAGCAGAGTCAAACGTAAATCCAACAGAGAGTGTCTTTCAAACAGGCAATTCTTAATATGACGAATTAGGCAGCGAACAACTGAGGAATGAATATCTTATTTAATATCAACTGAAATCTCTTCCACTTTGGGGAATCAATACAGGATACAGGCTGGGGAAATAAACTCAGAAAACAGGTCCCTCAAACAGGGATTAATGTAGATTCACGACAGAGTAGTTCAAACACAGAGCTCGAGTGTCTCTCTTGACTGATCAACAATCTGCCAAGGACTGAATGAACAGAGGGAGTATATATAGACTACCCTGGGCTGATTAGGAAATGAATGTCAGCTTCAGGGAAAAACAGGGAGGTAGCAAAAGAATGACTGGGGATAAACACGTAAACAGGCAGAACTGTGACAGACGCAGCCAAACAAACAATTAACGACATGTCAAAGGACTAATTAAACTGGACCCCAAACTAACCTGGCAGAAGATGGATTGGCATTGCAGAAGAAAAGACAGACGATTATCCATCCCAAAAAAATACTAAATCTACAATATCATGAGCAGAATACATAAATACCACAATAAAACACTTAACTTGCTTTGTATCTATCTATAATGAGTGATTTATTCAACCCTCCACAGCTCAAATTGACTGTTTCCCACCAGAGCAGAAAAAGTACCTATGATAAATCCTCCAAAAATATTGTTCCATCTAACATTTAATGAACATCAATATAGTAATTATCGTGACAGGCCTATGCATAGTATTAATCTCGGCCGGATCTCCCTCACGAGGAATTTCTCGTAATCTGACAGGACAAAATGTCACCACAGCGAAAGGATCCGAGATGTCAAACTTTAGTTAAATCCATTTGAGAGAAAAGTATGGAGCTCTTTCCCTCCACAAACGCACAGCGCTTCCATCTGCAAGTTTTTCAAATAGTCTGATAAAATAGGTTTAACTGCGTCCATCAGCGTCGCCATGTTTGCTTCGGTTTGTTTCAACTTTGGCTGCGCCCCAAACCACAACGCTGCCCCTGTGATCGGTCTGGTCACTCAGTGGTTCGATCCCAAACCCAGCAGTGGGAGGAGGGCAAGAAATATGGCAGGGAATCATCTACAAGGTAAGGATCTAACCAGGACCAAACCACAAGTGTGAACATGATCTGCATTTACATCTCTTTTATCATTTGGAAGTATGACCCATGACCGAGTTGCCTGGGATTCAGAACACACACTTCTTCAATACTTTAGGAAGATGGTAAAGTATTGAAGAATTGGTGAATTTCCCTATTTTCAAATGGGTGATTGACAGGTGGATTAGCCAATCTTGGACACACATGTTCTGGCCTTTAAGGAAAAAAAATCACACAGGGACTGAAAAACATAGCAGATTTCTACAGAATCAATGAGCGAAGGACTAAACTGTTACTCAGAGGTGAGATACATTTGATTTTATTTGTAAATGATGGGGTAACCAATGAGCTTCTTCGTTTCACATGTGTCACTGAAAAAAAAACCCAACTGATCTCACTGCACGATCACATTTGACCGGACTTGAGACGTAACAGAGGACATGGGGACTAGACTGATGTCAATCTGTGTAAAAAATACAGAGAGGTATCATTCTCTAGATAAAGGTTATAATAACCTGGGCTATTGAAGTGCAGGGAAGTCATACTCTTCTGATCATATCACGGGATTTTACCCAACTAAAGGATCCGAGATGTCATGTACAGTTCAAAGGTTTGTGGGATTGTGAGTTTTTCTCTTTCTATGCAGACCATGCAAGAAGCTGGTCAAAACTATCTATGGACCTCGGAGATGCTACAGGCTTTTTACACACCCAAAACGTGGACTGCATAAGGTATTCAAGGAGTAACTTTGGTTTAAAAATGAAAACTACTTGTGTTTTTTAGTGAATAGTTTACCTCTCAGGTACAGTGCCTTTAGACTGATCATCCTTCCCTGTAGCTGAGGCCATCAGGTATGTTTTTTATATGTTTTTTTTTTTTTAACTTGAAGAATGTTTGAACTCCTCTATAATTATACATTCAAACATTTGTTTTTCATCTTTTTGTATTCACCCAATGTCAGTTTGTATTTCACAGAGCAGAGCGGGCAGATAAAGCCTCAGACACGGGGAGAATGCAGTTACAGGCATTTAAACGCAAACAAATGAACATCTGGGACGCACAAGTCCGCAAACTCAAAAATACAATTAGATTCAAGTTTTTTTTTCATATTCTGTGCCATTCATAGCAGGAAATGTATAGAAATTAGAGCATATAGGCAAAAA